>CAIGQQ010006052.1:8445174-8506937 GCA_903798035.1 Danio albolineatus | reverse complement strand
TATATATATATATATATATATATATATATATATATAGGGCTGTCCAAAAATTAATCGTGATGAATCACATCCAAAATAAAAGTTTGTTTTGACATAAAATGTGTGTGTGTTATATATATTTATTATGTATAAGTGAGAAACACATTCATGGAAGCCAAAACTATATATAAAAAAGTTACAAAGTAGTTACATCATATTCAAATGTAAAATTTGTATCATACACATATATTTTTTATATATCTAAATATAAACCAACATTTTATCAAGTATATGCATGTGTGTATTTATATATTCATAATACAATATACACAGTACACACACAAATATTATGTTAAACTTTTATTTTGGATGTGATTAATCACGATTAATTTTTGGACAGCCCTAATATATATATATATTACATTTGACTGGTAGAGAAAGTGTTTGAATCTAAGCTCGATGTCCAATCACTATTTTGTCACTTCCATCTCTATTCCTAGCAAGTAAATTTAAACAGTCAAAAATATATCAAAAAACATTCCATCTACAGAAAAATCGATAATAAATCTGTGCTTTTCAACCTTTAAAAGGTAGGAAATTTGTTATACTTCTATACCTCATATGCAAAAGAGTCCAAGAATACAAAGCTTTAATAAAAAAAGAGAAATATGTATTGAAAATAAGCAGAGAAGGATTAAAAAAAAGTCGGATAAAGAAGCAAAGTCAGGCTGAATTCCCAGGCACTGGTGGGATGAGGGAGGCGGAGGGTGGAGGGCTACTGTCATTGTGGGAGTGCTGAAGAGTCACTGATAATTAGCTCAATTAGTGACAAAGGCAGTGTAATAAATACCGACTTAGTGTCTGGGTCCCTGCTGTCCACTCTCTACACGGCCTGTGATGCAGCCAGGGACTGACGGACAATTCATTAAACCGACAAAATACCCCACCGTCCAGGCGTGACGCTGCGAGTTAGCCCCCTACAGGCCCGGCCCATTGTTCTAATTGTCTGGGTTGGAGTCGCTTTCTGGCCATCTCCTCCTCGCCCCCTCCTTCGTCCTCTTCTTTCAGAAATCCCAAGGAGTTAATGCCCCTACCTAACTCTGTAAGTAGGTGATCGGCAGGTTGGGGGAAAGAAAAAAAAAATGGAAAGAGTTACTCGGGAGGGAGGGGAGCGGTGGGATTAGGGTTCGAGGGTTGCCCGGGAGTGCAAAGACTGGCCCCGATCGGAATGTCGTAGAGATGAGTCCAGAAGCTCGGATGCGGGACAAAGCGAGAGTTAATTAGGAAAGATTGAAGGAGTTGGCGACAATGGGCCGCCACCCGAGTCGAGATGAAATTGCTTCCGCGGATTATTGGGGAGCGAGTGTGTGGGTTGCAGAGATGTGTGTGCCGGGAGGGGTTCGAGCAGGCTTGGATTGATGGCTGCCCCTCTGGTTAGGGAATAGGGGACAAGGGAGGCTGACCGTCTGTTCCCACAGTCTGTTCTGCAGCAGCCACCTTTGACACACGGGCCTGCCAGGCGGCAAGCAGGGAGAGGGAGGCTGGGAAACACAAGAGCTCCTAAAAGCAGAAATTCATCTCTCCCTCAATGCCAATAGTGATTGTGATGGACGTATGCAAACGACAAGTCAGAAAGCATAAAGTTTGAGTCACAGATTACGATAGACACAAAACCGCAAGCTGAAAACTCATTAACGCTCTACATCTCCATTTAGTAACATGGTTGATTTGCTGTTCTCTTTAATTGAAGCACCGCTCTTTTTCCAAAACTACGCAATAAAGTTTTAATTCAGTAAGTGCCCTTGAGGGACTCTAAAGCGCTTGGAGAAACTTAACCTTCCACCAGTGGTTTGAAGCTAATAGAATAATGGCGAAAAATTAAACCGCTTGACAAAATTCCAAAACAAAACCTCACTGGGTTGGACGGAGTAAGAGTTTGGCTGAGCCATGCTATTGTATACGGACTACTTTCCATTCAAGAGTCACTATAATTTCAAGAGAACTGTACAGCAAGCAGGTATATGGACCACAAAGATATGGGTTTCTTCCAAAAATTCCGGAAGACCGTTTACCCTCTTCAAGCTCGGGGCCTATGGGAAGGGTTGAGAAGCAGGCGTCTGGGCAAAATGGACCAAAGAAAGTGTATGGAATGCGAGCAAAGTTCGGGTCACCGTGCTGAATAGAGCACAGTGGAGCAGTGGTCACATGCAGGGCTGATGCAGTGTGGGCGCATGGGTTCAACAGAATGTGTGGATTCTGCACAAACCCAAAGAGGGAGGGAAAAAAACATTGGTACCTCGACACAAGAATCCCAACATTCTTTAGTGTCAGCCCTGATGAGAATGGTTTCGGCAGCGCAGCATGCCTGGGATTATGCGTGTCTGCGAGTGTGTGTGTGATAATTGCGAGGTGTGTAAGTGCGGTTGTGTGTGGATTTCGGAGTGCCTGGGCTTGGCAGCTGGGAAGCAGGCAGAATCCAGAAGATTTGAACCCTACACGCTGCCTGACCCTCTCAGCAGATGGTGGCTCCAGAGAAACTGCCATCTCACATCACAAAGGAGAAAGTCTTGTAACATCTCCATCATTTGCTCGTACTCTGCCTTGCAACTGCTCCTTGAAAAGGAGAAATGTTAAAGTGTCAGAAAAGTGTCTGTGAAAGGGTATGAGTTGGCATCATTCCTTAGAAGTCGTGGAGCAAAATTTGATATATGATCACAGATCTGCTGGACGCTTTGATTTCAGGACCAGTTTGGAAAAATATCGATACCCGAAAATGTTCACAGTCTTCACTATATGTAAAAATTCTCAGAGCCCTATGAGTGGCATATACTCAAAACTATTTTCAGACAAATTTTGGGTAAAATGCGGACAAACCCAATTGGCTGGATTACCATTTGCTTAAGGTTGGAATTAAATTGGGCGCCACGGTGGTGTAGTGGGTAGCACGATCGCCTCACTGGTTTGAGCCTCAGCTGGGTCAGTTGGCATTTCTGTGTAGAGTTTGCCGGTTCTCTCCGTGGTCGCATGGGATTCCTCTGGGTGCTCCGGTTTCCCCCACAAGCCTAAAGAATTGAATTAGGTGAATTAAGTTGGCTAAATTGTCTGTAGAGTTTGTGTGTGAATGAGTGTGTATGGATGTTTCCTGGAGGTGGGTTGCAGCTGGAAGGGCATCCGCTGCGTAAAACAAATGCTGGATAAGTTGGCGGTTCATTCTCCTGTGGCGACCCCAGATTAATAAAAGGACTAAGCCGAAAAGAATATGAATAAATGTAATTAAATTAAAATTAAATGTTTATCAATATTCATGACTTGTATTTTAAAATAAATTATTTACTTGAAATTATTGCACATATTCATATTTCTGCACCTTCATGTTGCTTAAGTAGAGTATTGCACTAACATTGCCAAGCAAGACCTGAAAGCAAGACCTAAAAAAAAAATAAAAAAATAAAAAAGTGAACCTACAACCCAATGCTAGTCACTTTAGATAAAGCATTTTGCACTCTAGAATGAAATATTATTCATTCATTCATTTTCCTTTGGCTTAGTCCCTTTATTCATCAGGGGAACCGCCAACTTATCCAGTATATGTTTTACACAGTGGATGCCTTTCCAGCAGCAGCCCAGTACAGGGAAACATCCATACATTCAAACAGACACTATGGCCAATTTAGTTTATTCAACTCACCTATAGCGCGGTCTTTGGACTATGCAGGAAAGCAGAGCACAAGGAGGAAACCCACACCAACATGGGGAGAACATCCACACAGAAATGCCAACTGACCCAGCTGGGACTCAAACCAGCGACCTACTTGCTGTGAGGCAACAGTGCTAACCACTGAGCCACAGTGTCGCCTAGAACAGATCATATAATCTCAAATCACACAAACCCAAAATTTGGTCAAATATAAACCAACCCGGCGCCACGGTGGTGTAGTGAGTAGCACGTTCGCCTCACAGCAAGAAGGTTGCTGGTTCGATCATTTGGCATTTCTGTGTGGAGTTTGCATGTTCTCCCCGTGGTTGCGTGGGTTTCCTCCGGGTGCTCCGGTTTCCCCCACAGTCCAAAGATATGCGGTACAGGTGAATTGGGTAAGCTAAAATGTCCATAGTGTATGAGTGTGATTGAGAATGTATGGATGTGTTTCCCAGAGATGGGTTGTGGCTGGAAGGGCATCCGCTGCGTAAAACAAATGCTGGATAAGTTGGCGGTTCATTCCGCTGTGGCGACCCCAGATTAATAAAGGGACTAAGCCGAAAAGAAATGAATGAATGAATGAATAAACCAACCCAATGATTGAGTTAAAAAGGTAAACTTTTTGAGTTTGTCTATATTTAACCTATTTGGTTTAATAACCAGTTAAACTGAACACATCTCGAACAGCACACGAACTTGAGAATGTGTAGCAAATGAAAGATGCTCGTCATTTACAGGCACACACAAAAACTTCCTCGTTTTCCAAATGAGTATTCACAGACACTAATCAACATTGCATTTACATAGATTGAGTATACAGCAATCATTTCATCATCAATTGCCTTTCATTCTGCGTTATACAGTTTAGTTTTTCATGACTACATTTTGTGCATTCTGTCTGTTTTCAGCAATAAATAAAATCACTTGCAAATATACATACACAATTGTTAAGTACAAATAAAATGCTTACCAAAATGGAAACACACAACTTTCGTCTATCTATTCATTATTTTAGTCCCTTATTTATCAAGGGTCGCCACAGCAGAACGAACTGCCAACTATTCCGGCATATGTTTTATGCAGCGGATGCCCTTCCAGCCACAACGAGCACTGGGAAACACCCATAAACTCTCACATTCACACTCACACTCATACACTACGGCCAATTTAGTATATTCAATTCACCTATAGTGCCTGTCTTTAGACTTGTGGGGGAAACCAGAGCACCCGGAGGAAATCCACGCCAGCATTGAGAACATGCAAACTCCACACAGAAATGCCAAATGGCCCAGTCGGGACTCGAACCAGCGACCTTCTTGCTGTGAGACAACGATGCTAACCACTGAGCCACCGTGCCGCCCCATATGACTTTCCTAAACACTAAATTAAAATGAGCGCAGTAGCAAATCATGTGAAACAACTTAAACTCTTTGATATGTTCATGCAAACCTCGTTTCCAAATTTAAACAAAAGAAAGAAAAAAAACTATAGGTTTTGGCAAACATATTTCTAAGCAAGGGATATGAAAGGTCAAAGAGAGAGTTTATTACATTATTTAAAGCCTAAGTAGCCTATATCCACAGAAACAGGGGCCGTGACACTCTTAAATCCACTTTTTTCCTGAGGATGTGTCTGTGGAATGAGGGTGGGTGTAGTTTAAGCTATTCGACTGCTGTCTGTGGTTTATGTGTACAATGCACTTCAGAATGGAGTCTTTCTGGATGACATTCAAGTCTGCAAAAGCAAGGCTGTGTGAAATAATATCAGTATTTCTGTGCAATTGTGTACTTCTGAGAGTGTGTGTGGGCAAAACAGGCCGGATCCAGTAATGATTTAGGTGGCAATATCGACCCCCCCTCTCTAATGGACCATGACCTCTTGATTTAGTCCATTGAGGCAACAGGCGGTTCTCAGTAGGCCTGTTTTTCAGCCGGGCTAAATCACTTTCTGCAACCACTTGATGACAGAGATAAAACTCAGATAATGGAGCCATATTTTTTGATGGCTGTAAAATCTTGTTGCCATTGGCTCAGAAAGAAATGTCTAAAGACACAGTTCAACCATAAAACATTATTCTGTCATCATTTGCTCACACTCATGTCAATGCAAACTTGCATAACTTTCTTGATGAATTAAAGCACACAATGCGCTTACCTAAGGCTCTAGCATCGCATTTCCTCGCATTAAAGTGAAAAATCTAAATTAGAGAGCCGTCAATTTTCTAAATTTTGAGGCTAATAAGTGAAAGCAAAATATAAAGTGATGATAACCAAAGTGAGAAATCACACGATAATGACACACTCTTTCCTCTCTCTACGTAACAGACACTTTCCTACAAACACCCCGTTAGGTCTGTAACAATAAATATAAATATATAAACTTAGTCTTGTTATATACTGATTTGAGATGCTTCTATATGCTCATTCGTACGTTTCTTTGGATGAAAGCATCTGTTTACTGAATAAATCCCAATCCCAAAAGCCCCATTTGAAATGAGCTCAACAGGAGTAAAAGAGCAGTTTACGTATATTTGTTTATTTACAGGATACTTATATAATCTGAAGCACAGTATAACTATTATAAAAGAAATATTTATAAAAAGACACTGATCAAAATTAGAGAACGCTTCTGATCCCTCTCAGCTATTGGTGTAAATCTGGCATAAATCACATAATTATCTGACAAACTCTGATTCTAAATTCAGAGCCTTTCAGCCATACCAAGAGAAGATGGTGCTTCTATCCTGTGATTTCTAATATTGTACTTTTACAATGTCACTAACTCATTCGATTCTTCAAATAAGACTGATCATCCACTAAAGAAAAACAGATGAGAGGACAGGACGGTTAAAATCTCAATGGGAAATCGGTTCAGGAATTTAACACTGCTTTGTTGTTTTTGACAATTTTGTACATTATTCTGGATTTTAGCAATTCCTTGCAAACATCAACCTTGGCCAGTGGTGTAAAGTAACAAATTACAAATACTCAAATTACTGTAATTGAGTAGTTTTTCTCAGGAATTGTAATTTACTGAGTTGTTTTAAAAACGTGTGCTTTTACTTTCCCTTGAGCACATTTTCAGTGCTGTATCGGTACTTTTACTCCACTACTTTCCTTTAACCTGCAGTCACTACTTTATTTTTTCTTGTCTATGTGGATTAAAAAAATCAGTTCTGCGAGTCCAATCAAATCGCACATAGAAAGTATATCCATCATACTGAACTACATTAAGACACGCAGCAAACTGTATGGAAGCATTAAAACTGTCCAAGAAGATACTTTACACCAGGGGTGCCCAAACTCAAGCCTGGAGGGCCAATGCCCTGCAGAGTTTAGCTCCAACTTGCTTCTATACACTTGGCAGAAGCTTTGTAGAATACCTGGTAAAACAGAACTAACATCTGCAGGATACAAGCCCTCCAAGATTGAGTTTGGGCACCCTTGCTTTACATGCAATGATACTGTTTAGATTGCATGGCACTGATGAGAAGATGGAAGATGTCTACTGTATGATGACTGAAATGGGCTTAAATAAGAACTAAATGCACTACAGAATGTTAGTAATACACACACACACACATGTACAAATGACATGTAAACGCATTAACCTTTCCCAGCGTAATATTCAAATACTGCGTACTTTTGAAAGGGCTACTTTTTACTCATACTTTGAGTAATATTTACAACAGATACTTTTACTCTCCTTGCACTACATTTTTGGGCATGTAATGGTACTTTTACTTGAGTATGATTTTTTTTAGTACTCTTTCCACCACTGACCTTGCCATGAAAGAAGATTTCACCAAATTAGTAAAAAACCTTTGTTTGTGTAGGTTCATATTTTACAGTACAGCACAAATACTCAAAAACGTCTGTGTCGACGTTTTCAAACGATTTGATTTACAAAAGTCACACAATTGCCAATTTCACATCGGTCACATCCATAACAGAAAGATGTAACATCCATAGCCAAAGTTTTTCCTTATAAATGCAAAAATGTCAAATAAAATAAAATGATTCATTTTTGTTCTATAGAGAGAGAACTATTATCCATTTGATTAGCATTATTTCTTTCAGGCTGTCCAGTTTAATTCATAATTTCTACAAATTATGTTTTTTACTGTAAATTTGCATACTTTTTTGGTCACATGCACAAAACACGTTTATTTCTCTCATTTAAGGTATAAAATATGTTTACAGCTTGTATTTATTTAACCCCTAACTTTTGGATCAAATAAATTTTGTTGTTAGTTAGTTGTTTTGAAAAAATAGCCGTTTTGAAAAATATAAAAAGATGTTTCAATATACTGTGAACATATACATTCTCCGTGCATTTGTTTCACGTTTTCACTGCAAATGTCTAATCAATATTGCTGGAATTACTCATTTTCAAACCACAGCTTATTTAAATACTTTAAATCACAACAAATTTAATTTTGATAATCAGTTGGCGGCACTGTAGCTCAGTGGTTAGCACTGTTGCCTCACAGCAAGAAGGTCGGCTAGCTCCCGGCTAGACTAGTTATCATTTCTGTTTGGAGTTTGCATGTTCTCCCTGTGTTCACGTTGGTTTTCTCCGGGTGCTCCAGTTTCCCCCACAGTCCAAAGACATGCGCTAGAGGGGAATTGGATGAACTAAATTGTACATAGTGTGTGTGCATGTGTGTGTGTGTGTGTGTGTGTGTGTGAGAGAGTGTATGAGAGTTTACCAGTACTGGGTTGTGGCTGGAAGGGCAACCGTTGCGCAAAACATATGCTGGGATAGTTGGTGGTTCATTCCACTGTGGCGACCCCTGATAAATAAAGGACTAAGTCGAAGGAAAATGAATGAATGATAATCAGTAATTCGTAGTTAAATACTTTTTGAAACATTTGTGCCTGTCTCTGGTGGTTCATCTGCAGTGCTTTGCACATTTTCAAATGAACAATGGTACATTGTTTAAATGCGATCCACTGGGGGAAAAATGTTAAGACAAAGGAAAAAAGCATTGGGTTTTTTGGTTTTAATTATTGGCTATGTTTTTACAGCAACAGTGGGCAAGTGTTCAGCTCTGACACATGAACAGAGGAATGTTTATTTGCTGCAGTTTAGGGGCATAGCGGTTACAGAAACACTGACACATTCCTGTGTCACCATGTCTGCCTTTTCCCTCTTCATCTCATGATGGCTTAAAGTCAGAGTTCACCAAAATATGAGAATTCTGTCATCGTTTACTCATCCTCCACTTATTCCAAACCCGAGTTTCTGTCTTCATATGAACACAAAGAAAGATATGTTGGAAAATCCTGGAAAAAACAACAGGTGATTTCCATTGTAATTTTTTGATCCTACAACGGATGTTAATAGCTGCATTTTCAAGCATTCTTTAGTCCATCTTCCTTCGTGTTCAGCAGAAGAATGAATGAGTGTGAGTAAATGGTGAGATTTTTTGGGTACTATCTCTTTAAAACTCTATTCAGCTTTTGCACACAGAGACCGATGCTTGATTTACAAAAGCTATCATTACAGTCACATAAATCCTTCCCATAAGCAGGACTGAAATTAATATCTTAAAACTATTACAAGATCAAAGAAAAATACAATATGAATGGGAGTGATTTTGATTGTATGCTCGTTTGTGTCAGTGGGCCCTTTCAAATCCCATCATGAACCAATAAAGAAGAGTTTTTTTGGCAACAGTTGCTTCAATGCAGTGACAAGGGGACAGTCTACTGCAGGAGTTACACATCCACTCTTCCATACTGAGAGCAGCTTGCATAAGTACACATCTTTCGTTTGCCACTCCACTCTAAAAACTCTATAATCACCTCCAGAAGCAAACCAGAGGACATTTCAGAATATCATCAGCCAATCGTCAATCATTTCAGAAATGGAAAGAAGTCACAGCTGTTGAGCATAGTACCTGAGACAGGAAAAATATCTCCTAGCAGATATAATGAGAAGATTATTGAACAATAGATCAATAATCTATTCAGTACAGAACAATAATCACATTACTGGTCAATCGATATGGTCAAATTCCTCTCCTTGGTAGGCTATCTCACCAATCTTCTATGCTTGGGAACAACCTTTTGCACTGGTTAAGAAGTGACTGACTACACCAGATTGAGATGCCTTTACTGACATCTAGTGGAAATCTTAATAAGTCACTAATGTGTGCGTTTTCAAGCAACAATTTCAAGGTTTTATACCACTTTATATGCAACTGTGTATAAATTATATGCAAAACTGTTTTGAGTTTATCATTTTTTTTTTTTTCAGAGCAAAATATAATTAATTAATTTCATATATTTGATACATGATTTAAAGAAATCACCCACTAATTAGTGTAACGATTTATATACAAAATAATTTGTCTCCCATTTAACAAGATTCATTCATTCATTCATTCATTTTCCTTCGGCTAAGTCCCTTTATTAATCTGTGGTCGTCACAGCGGAATGAACCGCCAACTTATCATGCATATGTTTTACACAGCGGATGCCCTTCCAGTTGCAACCCAGTACTGGGAAACACCCATACTCTCTCTCTCTCTCTCTCTCTCTCTCTCTCTCTCTCTCTCTCTCTCACACACACACACACAATGGGTAAGTTAGTTTATTTAGTTCACCTGTCTTTGGACCGTGGGGGAAACCGGAGCGCCTGGAGGAAACCCACAGGAACAGGGACTTGAACCATCGACCTTCTTGCTGTGAGGTGATAGTGCTAACCACTGAGCCACCTTGTCACCCTTAACAAGAATCATTTGATGGCAAATTAGAGGACTTTATATTTTGCCACTATAGGCTTTACTCATTTTCATTTTTATTTTGGTCTTAAAGTAAGTATGGGACAGTACTAAAAAAGGTTAATCTGTGGTAATTACTGTGACAAAGTAACCCTTGTTTTTTTTTTGTTTATCTTATTACATCAACCCCAGTTCAAAGAAAGAAAGAAAAAGAAAGAAAGAAAGAGGGCAAGAAAGAAAGCAAAAGAAGCTTGCATATGGGACGATAACTTTTTTCAAGGTATACAGCGGCTTGGAAAAGTCAAGGTTTTAAAACTACCAACACTTTCTGTTATACCGTTCCTAAGGTATGTGTAAGATTTTTTGGACAACAGTATCTCCAGCACAAAAAATGTCCAAAGTTTTAAATGGTAAAGAAATCAGTGTTTTTGAAACTAATCAATACAGCGGAAGTCTTATGAATTATTATTACTTCACTTGAACTATTCAGCTGGACATGTTTAACGTTACTGTTCCAAAATATATTATAGGTTTCTCAAATTAAAATATATTGTGTTTAAAGCAGTATTGTGTTTACTGCTCTAAATATACAGTGATTGTGATATTTTTATCCAAGGTTATCATACCATCAGAATCTTATACCGGCCCATGCCTACTTGCATAGCCTACTTGTTACTACTTTTATTAATAAAACAAATAAACAAATAAACAAATAAATGCATACATATTTAAGATGAGATAAAGGCCTGCTACCTCGAAATACAGTATACACAATCACCTTTATACATTACAAAATGTGTCTCGTCTTTGACATGCATTTACCTTCCAGTGTTTGGACTCCCAAGATGTCATATTTCTCCTGTTCTTTCAAACAGGTCATTTTCCCTCACTTTACGTCGAGCACCATTTCTCTTTGTATCTGCAATATATCACAGGTAAAACATAATATGTAACTTCTGAAATCAGTTAGAATTCAAACCAAATCATTGGTCAAATCATTAATTAGTACAATGTTATAATATTAAGATGTATAATAAATTGTTGAAATAATAAAATAGAAATGTATGCGGTTTTACGTTTAGGGCTTTTATTTTCTTAACTAGAAACTTCCGGCCGCCGTGTGAATTATAAAAGTGACGTAAGAGCATTTCCGGTCCTTTCTCGTGCCTCTCTAAAATCAAGATGGTGAGTTTACCAATCGTTCAGTCGGAGGCTAATCCTGTATCATGATACTATCTTTACGAGTTATTTCGCCGGGTACGCGTTTCGGATTAAAATTTATCCGTCTTCCAGCAAACACAACTCAGCTTTTAGAAGATTAACCCATCGAAGCGATAAAACGCCTGAAGTGTGCACGCATGTACACTAAAGCATCGCACGGATACACTAGTATTACATATTGACGTTAATTTATCCGTGTTAAGCTTTTACGGATATTAACACAATAGTAATCTTTATTAATTTATAACAAAACTAAAATAAGTTAAAATTCAATCTGAACACAATATACTTTAATGCACTATAGGTGTTAATAAACTATAAATAAAAAAAATGCATCATAAGATTTTAATGTTATTTTTTATAACAGTTGTAGTATATAATGTAACAGATTATTACATTATACCTAGTGTAATAAAGTAAATATATAATCTAAAGCAACAGGCCCATGTCTTAAATTACAATAACACGTTGACATGTTTTGAAGTTTGTCATTTATAAACCACTTCTCATTCTACTTCTTATCCTAGACTAAGAAGAGGAGGAATAACGGTCGTGCTAAGAAGGGACGAGGGCATGTCCAGCCCATCCGCTGCACAAACTGTGCCCGTTGCGTGCCCAAGGACAAGGCCATCAAGAAGTTTGTCATCAGGAATATTGTGGAGGCTGCGGCTGTTAGGGACATCTCTGAAGCCAGTGTGTTTGATTGTGAGTAAACACAGTTGCTTTAGACATTGGAGGAAATTGACTGTGTTCCTAGTGGCCTTTATGCCATTTTAAACTATTCTGAGATGGAGGTCAAAGATCAAAAACACTGACATCTTATAATATTGGTAGGAACATCAGCCATTTTCTGCAATTGTTCATTGAAGGATCCAATCTTTGTGATCCTCTGCTTTGAGAGCCTGTTTTGATTGGTCAGATTTGCCAGTCTGTTGTGAATGGTTAACCGCTTGCAGCACATGTTTTGTCATAAAATAAGGGTATTCAAACCCAATCCTGGAGGGCAACTGTGCAGAATTTTTTTTTTTTTTTTTTTTTACAACTAAACACAACCAGCTTTCAGGCAGTTGGCCTCTAACCTCTACAGCAGGGGTGCTCAATCCTGGTCCTGGAGATCTACCTTCCTGCGGATTTCAGTTGCAACCCACATCAAACACACCTCCCTGTTATTATAAGTGCTGTTCAGGTCCTATTTAATTGGTTCAGGTGTGTTTGATCTGGGTTGGAGCTGAACTCTGTAGAAAGGTAGATCTCCAGGACCTGGATTGAGCACCCCTGCTCTACAGGATAGAGTTTGGACACAGTTGCCAAATGTAAATTTCTCTGGAAGCTTTTGCTACACTTTTGAAATACGGCGATATGAGCTGTAACAATGGTGTCCGTTTTACTCCGGGAGACCTCGTCATTTGAAAGTGCTGAAAAGTAGATTAACTGTTGCAGCAAAATAAACATCATCTCAACACAACATTTTTTTTTTTAAGGCTACAACTATAGTTTTTTTTAGGGCCAAAGTTGACATTGACATGCTTATTTGTTAGAAACCTACATAAGTTTGTGCAGTGACTGGAATTGCTGATTACTTTTTAATTAAGGATATTTTTTTCTTGAGGGAGAGTTTATGTATTGTGCACTTTAAACATTGTAGCTTTGCTGACTTTTAGATTTATAAGTGGTTACGTTACATATTACGTGAAAGGTGATGCATGGAAAAGCACAATAGAGGCACTGTGCAATTTATTTACTGTTATTGTTTTTGTGCAGCCTATGTTTTGCCCAAACTGTATGTGAAGCTGCACTACTGTGTCAGCTGTGCCATCCACAGCAAAGTGGTGAGGAACCGTTCTCGTGAGGCCAGGAAAGACCGTACACCACCTCCTCGCTTCAGGCCTACTGTAAGTCTGGCCCCTGCATCAGTGTTACATGCATAAAAATATTAAACATGCTATTTTATGCTTCTCTTTTGGTCCATATGTAACAACTTTCTTATGTTTTCTTTCAGGGTGGTGCTCCAAGAGCCCCTCCAAAACCAATGTGATCTGGAGACTTGCATACATTTTTATGTAAAGAAATAAAATTGACTTAAATGTAAAAATGTGTTCCTTTGTTACTGGTCACTAAAGTTTGCTAAAAAAGAGAAAAAAGTATTTTTAAAGGGCCACGAAACCCCCCAGTCTCAGCGTAGTGTTTTCACACCTCTAGTCAAACCGGAAGAACGAATTTTCTCGAAATAACGCAAAAACAACCAATTTTCACTTGTTAGTCAATTATATGTGTCCTAATAGTGTTTATAGCACTTTAAAAAATATTTAGAGTTTACTGAAATTCATTTTTAATAGAAACAATGCTACTTATTTTGCTCTTATAACACTTTTTTTAATCACTCCTACAGGTGGGATGTTTTTCTGTACATATATATTTTTTGTTGTCTTGATAAACTATGGTTGTCAACATTTGAGGTAGTTCAAAACCTTTCTTTAATGCTGACCTAAAACCAATACAATGGACCTATTTGATCCACTTGATTACTATATATGCATGTCTCATGCATTGTTCAACTATAGAAGTGGGGTCATTAAGGGGTTAAATAAGTTTTTTTTTTTTAATTAAGTGAATAGTAATTATTGTATTAAATTTGCATAACCCAATGTAATAAAGATAGTTTAAATGTTGTAAATACACATTTAATAATTGTTACAGCTGTTACCCTACTTTAAGAAATATTGCCATGAATGCAAATTAGATGCTTATACAATACTAATTTAAAATATATTGAAACTGTACATGTAAACAAAGAGGAAAGTTAATTTAAAGTGAAATGAAATTCAAACATTACATGGAAATAAGTTTGGGCAGATTGAAACCGAACCCTAATAATAATAGGCAAACAGCTAAATTAGACTGAACAGCTAAACCTTTGACTTAAAAGTAAAACATAGTAACACTATATTATTAACCACAGAAGCAAGTTGGGTCAAATGAACTGGAAAAACTATAAATATAATACAGGACATACTTAAAATGATTTGCTAAATAAAAAAACAAAACAACAACTTTTGATCGAGACTGGACATAAATTAGGGAAAAAGTGTTTAGAGTTGTAAGCGACAGAAGTTACAACAAATATTACTTTATTGGACATGAAAAATTACTTCAACTTAAAGTTGGGTTACACTCCTTAAAAACAAGATCAAATAAACAATACCTCTTGAAACCAACACACCTTTTTATAGAACATGAGGCAGTTTTTTTATATTTTAACAAATTTGAGGTAAAGAGTTTTTCTTTGTCATATACATTTTTTTTTCTCACAAAATATTTAAAAACATTGAATCCAGGGATAAAGCCCAAGAACGACAGAGTTTGATCCCTGCCTCCCCAAAAACGCTAAGTCTCTCTTTCTCAGTTGCTGCTCGTTATGGTTGCTTCACAGTTCGTTTAAAAATATTTAGTTCATCACACCTTGGGGATAAGAAATATGAAATGATGCAGAAAAAGAGCGGGGTTTGGTTTAGAGGAAATAGGGAAAAATTGCAGCTAGTATTTCACAAGCAGAAGAGTTGCAGAACCCCAGAAAACGAAACGAGTACACATGCAACCTCTCCCATTCACACGCTCAATAGAATTCATTACATAATTTCTCTTTGACCGTTAAGTGCATTAAGTGTCATATATGGTTTTTGCCATAATTTCAAGTAAATAAATTTGCAGAAAAAGAAAGAAAGGGTGCAAAGTCATTGACTAACCTTTGTAAATACTGGATTTGGTCTCACTTATCCATTCATACTGTACTCCGTAGGCTTGCACTGGAGTGAATCCAAGCATACGCATTAAGAGGCCTACAAACATTGTGAAAGTAACCGAAAGATGTAGGGTCAGTGGATTACACATAAGCAAGTTTTGGAAACCACCTTCAAGGTCCAGTGATACACACATGCTACAACATCCACGTACCCTTAACCACAGCCCACGTCACATAAAGGTGAGAAATGTACAAGCAATCAAACAAAACAAATCTTCAATATTTCACTCATTGGTGCTTTAGTTTCGTCTCAGTTTGTGCAAGTGAGATCCGCTGATAAAACAGGCCACCATATCATATATCTCTTGGCAGGACGGTACATAACTCTACGACAACATTTCAGTCCTTTCCTTCAAAAATCAAGCAGCAGTTCATACTCGGCGGGGATCGAGAGTACCGTATGCATGAACTCATATGGACATGACCAAACAGGACAAGCGTACAGGATACAAGTCCAATATCAAGGGCAGAAGTCACACAAACATCCAAGCACCAAATTTTACAACACAAGGAGAAAATGTTCAGTTCGGAAACCTTGAATGACTGCGACCCCTTTTGTTATTAGGAAAATAGCCTTTATAGAATTGTTTTTAAAAACGCCACACTGTTCATCTGGTCTTTATAACCAACGTGTTCTCGTATCAAATTGTTTCTTGTTTTCTCTAAATAGCATTTTTATCAGAAATCAGTGCAATAGAGCAATTTCAGAAAACAAAAGAGTATGTTTCAAAGCTCAGTTACCAGTCTTTACTGTGTCTGCTTCCCTAAAGCCTTTGATTAAAATCCCCCTCCCGCCCCGTGCCGCCGCGCCTGTCCAAAACCCACCCCAGCCCCAGCAAAACACTCACATTTAAGCAGAATTAGAAAAAGTGCAATCCTCCTTTTGAGGTAACAACCCTTCCCCTTCACTCAGAGTCACGGAATGCAACATGGGTCTGTGTTTGGTCTGCACCAGAACTTTAAGGCTCCTTTCCCCCTCCGCATCTAAAAAAACATAATGTGGCCTACTGTGTTTGCAGCATGGCAGAGGATGGAGGGTGGGGACTTTATACTACAAAAACCTCTATTTAAAAAAAACCCTCTATTCTCAATAGATTTAATAGGCAAAATATTTATCGTCATGTAAGTGAGGTCGAGATAAGGTTTGAAACGACAATCAAGATCTGAGGCACGAGGAAACCAACATTTTTTTTCTTCTTCTTCAGGACAGAGGTTGTAGACTCAAAAACTAAGGCAAATGTTTCAAGTTCTTTTCCTTTCTTAAATAAAACACTAACATACATTTTCGAAATAAATAAAATTACCCAAGCCTTAGCCTAACCCCAATCCTACTTGACCCAAGAGTGCCGTATCATCTTTGTTTTAAAGTTACCCGAATTCAAACTGCATTGTACCGACTGAATAGTCCAGCATTAAAAACCATGTGCAATTCAACGACTAGCTCGTACAGGGTTCATATAAAGCAACGATTAAGGCAATATGTGTCTGTGCTCCTTATATGGCTAACATACCAATACTCCAGCCTCAGTTTTGCGATTTACGCTGCTTGCTCTCCATTCCCTCTCTGTCAGCAGTGTCCTCCCTGAGTCGCCTAATTTCAACAGTCCCACCGAGGTATCCTAAAAGAGCACAAAGTTTGTGTGAATACTCCTAGGCATAGATTTCTCTTGTTTAACAGGCTCAGAAACTTTGGAAAACCGCTCTGGATAAAACAGTCCAGACTTTGGACGTCTAAGCAATTCTTTGTCCTTCTCCCCTGAAGAGGCAGACTCTATGTAAACGCCACCGAACAGATGAGTACACGCCTAATCTCACATCTCAAATTTCTCTTCGCAACTGATAAAAAATAAACCCCACGGAAGGAAGGCACTTCTAAAGCAAAACAGCTGCGTCTTGCGATGAATGACTTTTTGTGGGAGTGCAATCGGAGGATTGGACTAGTTGAATCCTCCTGACATCCTCTAACGCAGGATGCAATCGCACGTTTTATGTTCGTACCCAGCGATTAGCCTTAAAAGGTAAAAATCGGATGTTTGCTAACTATAAAAGCAAGTGCTAATGTGCCCCACTCTGGTGCAGACCGAACTAGACGCCATGACGCCATCTCAAAGCAGCATACAACTCTCTGTACATCTTCCCCCAGTCTCGACTTCCACCATCCACCTCAGCCCACCTGGTGCTCCCCACGAACAATGTGTGAGGAGAACTCGTAGCGGTCCTGACTGCGGTGGCCACAGATGTTGCACTCGAATGGCTGGCGGAAGCCGTGGCAGCCCATGTGGATGGTGAACATGACATGGTCCAGGAAGAAAATGCGACAGTGCTCGCAGCGGAAGGAACGCACTGGCCGCCCTTCCCCGTCCACCACCTGCATGGCTTCTCTCGTCAACGGTGAGCGCGGACTCGCCTTGGTCGGTAAACCCCCAGGGACCCCTTTCTCCCTGTCCCCCTCTATGTCCGTTTCTTTGGCGTGACTAGGACTGTGCCGCTCGCGCCCACGGTGGTTCAAATTTCCCGGTGGCGCCGAGGTAATAACGCACTGCTCCTCCGCCATGCTCTCAGTGTCTGTCGAATCTTGGTAACCATTACTCGGCGAGGCAACGTGGCTGCGGGTGGAGGGCAAATCTTCATGACCCTCGCCGGCCTCCCTACCGGCCAAGCTCATGGAGATGCCCCCCGCACAGTTTAAGCGCTGCCCTAGAGGGGTTATATGAGGGTAGACGGAGCTGATGACTGGGGTGAACTCTGAGAGGCAGGCGGAGTGGGGCGGCATCCGCAGGGAGCGGGAAGGATCCACGTCATTGCTGCCTCCTCGCGGCCCCCGCATGAAACGCCCTCCCATCTCTGCTAAAGCAGCGGGGTCGCCATCAGGATGTGAGAGCAACAAATCGCCTTCTTTATCAGGATTGGGGTCGAGATCATAAGGTGCTTCAGATATATTCAGCCGCATGTGCTTTTCACCTAGAAAGCCAGGGAGCATCAGTATCATTGTCATCGTCAAGCATCACATTACACTGAAATGATTTAGATTGTTTTGCAGCCAAGCAAGAAGCAATACTGTTGTTATAGCATATGTTATAGCATATTTCTTTCATAAATCAAATTTTAAAAAGTTTGATGTCTGACTGAACCAGACAAATTTTGTTCAATATACATGTATACACACAACCAAGGTATTGTTTTATACAGCCAACCAGCTTACAACACATTTAAGCAGGAAATACTGTTCTACGCTGTTTTTCAAAGAAATGAGCCTACCCAGAAACTTCTGGGGTGTTGATCGCTTCCTCTTAGTGATGCTATTTGCCAGCCGATCAATGAAGGTCATTTTTTCTGAGGAGGACTGGATCAGGGGTTCAGATATCATCTCCACGTTATGGGACTCTTCACCTGTACATGATGCATTATAATTGAATATTGTGTGTAGAGTTATCAATAAAACATATATAAAATGTATTCATTAGCAAAGGAATTTGTTCATTCATTTATTAAATTCTTTATTACTTCAGTCATCAATGTCACATGACCCTTCAGAAGACATCAAAAAATGCTGGTTTGGTGCTAAAGAATCATTTCCAATTATTAATATTAGTATGGTAAACTGATTCTTTGAAGAACAGAAAATAAAACAAACTATTTCAATTACTTTAATTCCTATGAATTATACAAGTATGTTATAAAGGTTATCAAATTATAATAAATGTATTTTAATATACTATATATTAAATTATATAGTAATAAATATATTATAATAAACTTTTAATAACTTGATTGTGTCCTTGCTGAATTAAAATAATTTTTACTAGGAGAACAGTAGTATACTCCTCTACTAACTGTGTGATTATTAGTTAAAATGTACTAATCCAGAGGTTGGTTATAATGTCTGCATTTAATATAAGTGTAAAAACAGGAATATTAATAACATTGGATACTGCAGCTGGTATATTATACAACACAATACACAGGGCCTACAGCACAATAATCTATGTTTTTTCTACACATAACCACCTGTTCAGATTCTTCAAGTATAAAATAAAACCTCTCCCAAGGGTTTTTATTTTAATCAAGAAGAGCTCTGAACCATTCCTGCACACAGCTACATCACCAGCTGTGATCTTCACACATCATAAACACAATCACATTGGTGAACTCTTAAAAACCAAACTTGTTTATAAAGTACTGGCTTCCCCAACATTTGTGTGAGCAAAATTGATTTTACCATGAGTAGGCTGGGTGTTGTGAGCCGGCTGGTGGTCCAGACTCTGCAGGTAGCTGTGACAGCGCTCACGGTGCTCTTCCAGGGTGCTCTGCTGCTTGTAGCTGCGGCCACAGTAACTGCACTTGTAGGGCTTTCCTACTGTAGGGGAGGATACTGAAATAACGAGGAGGGAGAATACCAATACATTTCACACGGATCTGCAAGTGTTATGTAAACATGAATGCAACATTGATGCTGTGGCTAATAAAAGGTGTTTCCCAGTAAAACAATCTTTTTTAATAAATATAATTAGTGGTGTAACTGATGGTTTGGTATGTACATCAGTTTAAAATTCACAATTTGGTATTTTTCAAGGGTGGAAAAACTAAACATAAAATAGCTTTTTTTTAATAATCAATAGTTTAGTGAAAAAACTCTGTAATTAAATAAAATAAAGTTTAACTACAGTTTAATGTTTACGGTTTAACTGCAGCTAAAATGGGATCATACAAATGTGTTCTTACGAATTAACCACTAAATAAAAAAAATACAAATTGCCATTAGAGAACACAAAACGTCTTGAGATTATTAAATGGGGGGTGTACTCTATAACTGGGCCTATCAACATATCTATTTTTGCATCAAAATATATTGTGATAAACGATACTATTGTTATTTTGAGACCATTTTATGCCACTCACTATATAATGCCAGAATGACAATATACTAACATCATGATGCAAGTTAGGGCTGCACAATGTATCGTTTCAGCATCGATATCACAATGTGATCCTTCGCAATAGTCACATTGCAGGATATGCAATGCTGAGTTTGTATTATAATTCATTATTTGCATGTGTTTTTGATGCCTGTGATTGTCTTAAAATCATTCGGGCATAAGAAATTATACCGTTTGTGACTTTAACAATGATTTATTGAATTATCTGCAGCTCCCACTGAAAGTTTTTTATTAAATTATTTTAAATTTTACTCAGTTACTGTACTTGAATACCATTAGACTTGGAAAATGAAAAAATACTTTCAATTGTATCTATTCTTGTTCTTGATTGTATTTATAGATGAAGCATGAAAATGCTCACAACAAACACAGCAGATGCACTGGAAATAGCACAGACCACATCGAAAATGTGTTGGCGGACCCCAAAAAGATAATTGTTTATTAAATTTTATGGAGATGCACTTCCACTGCAGAATCATCCCAATCGATATAACATTATAAGTTATTTCCAAACAGAGATATTAAGTTATCTGGTGAAATTGTATTCATATTGCAATATATAATCGCAAAATTTAAAAAAATATATATTGCAATGCTAGATTTTTCCAATATCATGCAGCCCAACACTCTTCCAAAGAACACATGATATTTTATCCTCAAGAATATTTAATTTGTGTCGTTTTAAAAATTAGAAAATTAGGAACTGAAATCAGAATATGAAAATGCATATCCTAAATAAATAATAATAATAAATGTTACAATAATAATAACAGTACAGAGGTTACGATATCTGGTACCAGATCTTTTTTCAGTTGTCATACATCCACATGAAAATACGCTATTTATGTTTTATATACGTTAAATATGATTTTTAAAACCAAATAGACACTGACAGCTCCAGTAGAGATGTTGCACAATCAGCTAAAGTGTTGCTAGAATTGGCTTTTATGTATGGGCGATATATATTGCATCACCAAAATGATCATGTCCATGTGTTGTGCGATAGGTTTACACAATACTGATAATTGTGTATAATAATATTGATCCTGTTGATATAATTTATACTATACATAATATATATGATAAAATGTATAATATAATTTATATTATACTTGTGATATGATACTGATTACTGTGACAGACCTATCTATAACATCTAGTGTTTTATTAATGCATTCATACTGATCTGTTATAATGAAAGATACATAAAACTAAACGTTTCTAATCAAGCGCTAAATGAGCTGTGGTTAAAACAACACTGTAAATGTTGTGTACATATGTGTTCTGAAAGAATTTTTGGAACAAATGTGTATTCTCTTACACTCCAAATTATAATCTAATTAAACACCACATAATATTATTAGGATATATAATATGATAATAAAAATATATATAATATAGATTATATAGAATTCCAGATGAATATGGTAGTTACTGGTACAGGATTCATTAAACCACAGAATTTCCCTTGACACAATTTCCCCAAAAACGAAATTACACGCAGCTCATCTATGACGTTTATAGAATAGCAAGAAATACAGACCGCATCTGTCCGGATAGCTTTAGAGATGTGCGTCATTTCAGAGAAATCCATCACTCTATAAAGTCATTTCTCTGAATATCTGCATTCTCATTCAAAGGACCTACAGGTAAATGTTCATTATTCAAAAACACAAGCAGGATATCCTGTTTTCATGATACTCTAAATGTCATACTAGACCGCTGCACTTCATTTAGTCTTTGACTAAAATGCGATTACATAACCGATCAATAATGTCTAATTTACACGTACTAGTCTGGCGGCTCAAGCTTTAGAGAAGCAACAGGTTCAAAAGGAAGTTGAGCAAAGTTCCAGGCAGCAAAAATAATCACCACTTGCATTAAAGGAGAAATGGGTTAAGATGACCTTGACTGCACTAATTCATGCTTTGTGGCAAATCAAAAGGCTTTTTCCAGCCCACACACTTTTCCATCCATTTATTTTCCAGCCACAAAGTTCTTGCTCCTTCCTTCTCTTTATTTCTCACAAATGGCGGCTCACCAGAGTGGGTGCGGAGGTGTCCTGTCAGAGCATCACGGCGGCGACAGGCGTAGTTGCAAAAGGGACATTTGAAGGGCTTCTCGCCAGAATGGAGCTTGATGTGACGCAGCAAGTTGCCCTTCTGAGTGAAGGAGGCCCCGCACTGGTTACATTGGAATGGCCGCTCACCTACCGAGACCAAGACTACCAGTTTTCCCACCGGCCCAAAAAAACAGCAGCACATATCTTCAAGCTGACATTTTATGAAAGATGATTGATTTTTTTTTTTTTGGAGTCGGTCAAGAAACACTTACCTGTATGGCTGCGTTTGTGCACCATAAGAACATTGGGTCCGATGCAGATCATCCCACATATATCACATTTAAGCTTCCCGTTGGGCAGCCGAATGGGACCAGGAGATGCGGGTTCAGAGCTGGCCATCTCCCCGCAGCCGCTGCCAGCCTGCCCTCGTGTGCCTCCGACCATCTCCACTCCTCCGTCTTCTGCCAACTCGCCCTTTTCATCTTTCCATCCTTCATCCTTCTCTCCAACTCTCCTTTCCACCAGTGGAGCACCACCTGCCTCCTCGTCACTATACAGCTCCACTTTGATGGAGTTAGCTGGAAGTGGACAGAAAGTTGCACATTTAATCACTTGGCAGAGGTTTTTAAGTCTAACCAGAAATTTGAAATGATAAACAATCAGTGTGTACAATGAATAGCAAAAGGATGACATTATTTAGGAAAAGTAAGATGTAAAAGTATGTTCAAAAGACTAAAAAACACCAGTGGAGCATATGGACAAAGCATTTTTACTTTGTCAATGTATCCGAGCACAGTTTTCAGGAATCTATTTTTCATTATTATGTAAAATTTAAACAATTACACCCATTAACATTTCATTTAAAAGGTTTTGCTTATTCATCCTCCAGGACTAATAACAATACCTGATTTATTTCCATTGCTTGTTAAAACTATGATTTGTGATCTGTAATTGGAACAGATCTACTTGCAACTGTTCCTGAGTCAACAACTCACTAAATATAATAATCAGGTCAGAGTAAGTCTCCACTTACTGATTCACTGACTCAAATTATCTGCCTAGAAGAAGTCTCCAGTCAGTGATTCCCTGATTCAAATGATCTGGCCAGAATGAGTCTGCAGTTCACAATTCAACTATTCAACCCACGATTTAACAGAGCAAGATAAAAAAAATAAATAAAAAAAAAACAATCATTTGTACATCAGCTGTGCCTAACCTTATTTAGCTCTATAAGGGCCAGTTATGTCTTGTCTGTTTGTAAAGAGTGTAACATACTGTAAAAAATTTCAAATCTAAATCTGACAATTAAGTTATATCATATTCGTCATCATAATCATCAAATTATGCCGTCTCCAGTCAAATATTTTATGATTTAAACTATCTGGTCATAGTAAGTCTCTAATTAACGTTTTGTTCATTCAAACGATCTGGTCAAAGTGAGCCTTCAGTCACTTACTCACTGATTAAAATTACTTAGTCAGATTGGGTCTGTAGTCAGTAATTTACCGATTCATATTATGCAGTCAGATTGAATCTCAAGTCAATGATTCACTGATTCAAATGATCCAGTCAGAGTGAATGTCCAGTTAACAATGAATAGATTCAAATTATTTACAGTTAACAGTTAAACCAAAATTATCAGTTAACCAAAATAGTCATTAAAATGTTTGAGCTGTTAAAACCCACTCCATAAAACTCCTGAATGTGGACATTTCAGCTTTGAACGAACAAGGTAGGTTTCATTTATAATAAAAAATAATTCAAATTAATTACCATGCATCTTCCTTGCTGTATCTGTACACTAGTATCTTTGCAAATCGTTCTCAGAAACTTGATCACATTTTGCTCCGAGTGATTTTACATGATATTGTAAGTTGATATTTATCACATTTAGTTTTGTAGGTATATGCTATTTACTGCTATTTTCACTTGCTTGCACACTAGAACTCTCATTACTTATCAGTATATATCAGCATCAGTTTTAGTAATTAAAAAAACAAAACATTTTGGTGCCAATTAATCATGAAATCAATTTGTGCTTTTTCCATTTTTAATAATTATTCAAGTAAAATTAAAAAGTAATTACAACTTTTTAAATTTACTTGTAATTATTACCATTACAACTTTAACTGGAGTAATATTTTATTAGGGAATCTGTACGTCTACTCAAGTATCTGTTTATGGTATAGGTACAAGTATAAGTTTATGTTCTTTCACCACTGAAAACTACTGACCACTGAGTGAGCGGCTGGGTGAGGACTGTTGACTGTTTGGTGTGCTCACGGTGGGTCCTCTCAGCCCTGCAAAAAACTCCCGCTCTGTTGAAGAATCTCCACTTCCTGAAACACCAACATGGGGCTCAACATTTTAATATTATTAATTACAAAATTTTTACCATACAGTTTATTAGCAAATGAGCAATCCAAGTCAAAAAGTCAGAATTAACTAAAACAGTGGGTTTAAAATAAATAAAATTGGTGTTTTAACATAAAACCTGGGCTGTTTTTTTAGCAAGTAACTACAAAGAACTTTTTTAAAAAGCTACATAAGATTTGATTTGAATGAAAAATATAAAACTGATGCAGGGTTGGCTCTGTTAAAAGTGATTTGTTGAAAGTGTTTGCTCAGTAATATTATTTCCCTAGAGAACTTAAACCAGCACATTATAAATGTTTAAGGCGTATCCATGAGTAAATATAAAATCAGATTTACAGCATGTTCTTGTTTATTTGGAAATTCCTCTTTATATTTAAATGCATGTCTATTAAAATTTAAATAAATAAATAAAATAAAAATAAGAATAAACATTTACCTTACCTGACATGTACGAACGGCCATTGCAATCGTCAGCATTCATCATCACAGCAGCTGCCTGTACAAAGAAAATATTTATACATATAAAACATTGGTTAAACGTAGAATAAAACCAACTCCAAATTGCAACATTGCTAAAAGCAAAGCAAGGTTTTTTTTTCACTGGTACATCTTGCACTGGACGCATTTAAAAACACGAAAACATCTCTATTTGCCTCCTTTGATTTCAAACAAAAACAACACTTGCAGGTTCACTTGCAGTTCGTTATTTCTCCCTTTCCTGTGTGGTTGCACAGTTTGAGTAGCTGAATAATTGATACGCTCACACTGGTCAAGATCTCATTTCTAGCTCAACAGCTGAATTGAGTGTCCATTCTATAGAATTCTACTCTTAAATGGAGAGTGTAACGTGCCCTCCCTTCATCTTGTGACCTATCAGAACACAGGCTGACATCGAGAGCAATGATGACAGCAAGCCAAATGCAAGGGTTGTTATGCTTGCCTATTACTCAGACATTTCCACGTGTTTATCACCTTGGTATTGGAAAAATGTTTTAAATGCAACACATGTTAAAACAAAACACCTGATTATTCTTATGAAAATAACCATTTCATTCATCCTGTGATCAATGTGTGCCAATTGCAAATTGCATAGCTTTAAATATTTTTTTTAAATCTAACATCAATATGTGTAACAATTTAATGCATGGCAGAAGTGCAGATGAATGAATTGGATAGTAAACAGACTCGTATGCATAGCACAAATAATTTATCTTTTTTTTTTTTTAAATAAAGACATAACATTTACTAATAGCAAAATATTAAGAAAGGCAAATGTTTTGATGATGAACATGATGATTTTTAAAACATGAAAAATCCACATTAAATTCTTTCATTATAATACTACATTTCCACACATTATAGTTTTAATATTGGAGCTAGTTTTACACAATAACATTTTCATTAAAAAGTTACACAAGTAAAAATAAAAATTTTCATGTAATTTCTGGACAAATCTGATCCATATTTGAAGAACTAGTTTTAAAGCATTTTAGCTTTGGCATTTTGGTATATTGTGCAGCTTTACCTAGTTTTTAAATCAACCATAAATCAAGTCTGACCCCCAAAATATTTGACATCATGCAAGATTTAGAGCATGTAATTAGATGGAGTAAATGGATTTGTCCAGACACAACTGAGAATAACAAATATAGTACAAAATGTACTATAACAAAAAGTAATAACAACAAAATAATGCACACAATGTTAAAAATGCCAAAAGTGTTTGAATGGCACAGAAAAAGGCTAATATAATTGTCAACCCAAATTCTTCAAATTTAAGCTTTTGATTTTTTTATATTTATGGGATCAGACCTCTGTTATTTGTATTTTTATTCCCATTATGGATCAGAACTGATCTGCAGATCATAGGAGGGTGCTCTTGAAACACAATCAGATATCATAAACAGCTAGTTTAAGCTGATAGTTTATAAGGTAGTGACGACAAACGCCAGTGTTTTCTTTCACAGTCTTTCAAACCGTGAATAAATAAAAATGATTTTTTGTTTCTATTTTACGTTGCAACATTCATAAATGCATAACAACTTATCATTTAATCGCCAACAGCAGGCCTCCAAAAACGTAAGACCTCGTTGTGTCGTACGAAGCAGAAAACACACACACATAGCTGCAACAGGCAGATCTCATGAATTCACAGTGCTGTCAATGAGTATGAAATTAACGCAGTAATCGAAACAGCCCCTGTCTGTGTGCAATCACACCAGTAAACAATACCTGACGACGAGAACAAGATTATCGAGCACAAGCCCCCGTATGTTTGGTAACTTTTCATGCACCATCGTGCTGCAGAGGAGGACTGACAGCACGCAGAATCATGTCAATCCTGTCTGTCTGGAGCAACACTAGCTAGCCGCTGCTGCTAACCAGCTAACGAGACGTGACAGCTCACAATAAGCCAAAGACATCGCTAAACTAACTCACAAACGAAAGGACTAGCGTTGCTGACAACGCAATCCAATCGGCAGCCTCCGGTGGTGAAATACGGTCGATTTTTAGACGTGACAAACTAAAGAGGAATTATGTTTCCTGAGAGCCCGCTGGCGTTGCTATGGCACCCAGCACTCGACAGATGCGTCTGGCCGTGTAAACCCTCCCAATCCGAGCCCAGTTACCTCACCTAATGTCACTTTCCGTCAATAACCGCGATTGATTTCGCACGGGGAGTATGTTTTCTTACCTGACGATCGACTGTGATTGCAATATTTATACAGCAGAAGCGCCGTTTGTTTTCTCTGGCGAAGGCAGCATCTCCGGGATCTTTTACCTGAAACCCCAAACAACTTCCGGGCCCATGCCGGGATACAGGCCCGAATAAAACATAGCCGAAAACCGCCTCTCTAATCCATGATTGGGAGGGATTATCGAATGCATCGATCCTCCTGCTACAGGTTTTGGAAATATAACCTATAAGACCACTTATGTTGTTATTAATTTTGTCAGTGACCATAAAAAAAGCTGTAATGAAACATTGTGTAATAATTGTAATTGTATTAATAGACTATAATTAAATAAAATTAGACTAAACGTGAATCAAAGCTAATTTCAAAAATTCATATTAACAGAAAAATATAATATATTTATGTATATATTTATTGTATTTTATATAATAAATATTTGAACCATTTTTTCAGATGCCACAGACCTCCAGTTATGGCCATCCTCGTGGCAGGGTCATAAAATAAAGACACCTTTTTTAATTAAAAGTTTTTACTCAGAAATATATATATATACTTACAAATTATTTAAGATTTTAATTTGTTTTAACTACATATGGTCATTTATAGTTATGTTTTAGTTTTAATTATTTTGTCATTTTTTATTATAGCTATTTTGTTATTTTTATCCAAATTATATTTATTAGATTGTTTGTTTAATGCTAATGTTTGTTCGTTTGATTTCCTAATTACATATACTGTTATTTTTTATGTTTAATTTTTTATGTCACTCTTGACCCAAACCCCTTATTTATGTACCTATTATTATTAGTAGTAGTAATAGTAGTAGTATTATTGCTATTATTATTATTATTTTTTATTGTAGAAAACAAAGTTAAATTTTAAGCCTGTTCTACGCTAACATGCATATACTACAATGCTAATGCATTTATTACTACATATGATACATTTTTAACATGGGGAGACAATGAAAAAATAATTTATTTATTTATTTTGTCTTATTTATTTATTTATTCATAAAATAATATTTGGGTCCGCCAATTCCCTGTGAAAAAAATGTCCTGTTAAAACTATTCAATACGTAATGCTACCACAAGATGGCAGATAATTCTTAGTTATCCTCCTGAGGTGAGAATTTCTCTGAACAGAAAAAGAAAAACTCTTTTGTTTAGAAACATTCACGTTTATTGCACCTCATTGACTTTGTGCTAAAATCCGGGTTTCTTACTGTATGTGAAGAGCTAAAGGGATAATTCACCCAAAACTGAAAAACCTGTTGGCCTTTCTTTTGTTGAACACTAAAGAAGATATTTTGAAAAGCTGGAAACCTGTAACCATTGACTTCCACAGTATTTGTTTTTTTTTTTCCTTTCCTGCTATGTGGTTGCAGGTTTTCAGCTTTCTTTAAAATATCTTGAGAATAAAGAAACTCATAAATGTTTGGAACCACTTGAGGTTGAGTAAATAGTGAGTTAATTTAAATTTTGGGTGAACTATCCCTTTAAAGTGCATGTGTCCCTCAGAAGTTCATTTTCTCCGTTTTGTCTTATGTCTGTCCTGAAGTATCTCATAAGCCTCCTGGATCTGAATAAACATCCGCTGCGCCTCTTCTTGCCTTTGGGGGTTGTGGTCTGGATGCCACGCTTTAGCCAGTTCCCTGTAACTGCGAGTGATCTCCTCCAGAGAAGCCTCTTCTTTTAATGATAGTATCTGATTTTAAGAAAATATTATAATGTTATCTATCATGTAATTTAATGTGAAATCATTAAAAAGTGAAACTATCGAAATCCTACTGACCAATAAAACTGTAGGCCCACTGAACTCACCTTCAGTGCCTCCAATTCTTTCTTACTGTACTCATTAAGAATTATGTCAAGTATCTTCCTCCAGCTTTCCTCATAGAAGCCTCCTCCTGTCAGGGCGCATAGCAGACGATATGGCAACAGGAGAAAAAACTCCAGGACCCCTTTGAGCCACGGAAAGAACCAGAAGAATTCAATTAGGGCCGCTATACAGTCCGATATGTAGTACAGCGTGGCAGTGGTGTTGTGGAAAACACAGTATCCCAGTGGAGCAGAGAAAGCCAGCACACCTAAACTGAGACGATACAGACGAGGCCCTTGGGAAGATTGACACCAAGCAAGTTAATTAGACACGACTGATGTAACACAAAGGTCTTTAGACTAAAAAACGTACAAATAGGTAAGACTCTACAATAAAGTTTCATTTATTAACATTTGTTAGGATTACTTATCAGTCAACCATATACTTCCACAGTCTTAATTCATTTTGAATCAACTTTTACTTTCAAGTACCCATGAAATAAAATTGTACAGATATTTTTATTATTATTTTCTGCAGTATTTAAGATCATTATTTTTTTCCAAATGAATTTGCCTTCATAATCTTTAAACAAATGAAGCTCCCTGCGTCTCGTAATGCCTTATAAAAATCTGATTCATCTAAATATCTGCAAATTACACTTGACATACAAGTTCATATTTGGATTTTACATATATGTCATATTTGCAACACGAAATACTGTAAATTGGCCAATTATGCACATATGCAAATAAGTAAAATTGAGTGGTCCAATCGATTCCTAATGAACAAATTCAAGTTCTGCACATTTTTCTTCACTTAATTCTACATGGCAATAGGAAGGAAAAAATGACAACTTCCATTTTATGCTGACATTTATGAATTTTAAAGGCACAGTATGTATTTTTCTCCTCAAGAGGACGCATATTTACAATAAACATAGGTGTAGTAGTTTGATGATGTCGTGACTGAGTGTGGAATCATGGGAGTTATCATTTTCTTTACATCCTATGGGACTCCTGTAGAAATCATGCTCTTGGATGAGCTAACGTATTCAAGACCTATTGTAAGTCTGAAAGCTGTAGAAGCTAAACGAGACCCGTTGAAGCATTTGCTGATGAAAGATGAGCGGGACACAGCAAGCAGAAGAATTTTATTATGCCACAGTCAACCACTTCCAGTTTTTCTGGTTGTGAACACGTGGTGACGAAGCAGCACTGTTTTATCATACTGAATAGATTTTAATGTTCTATTATAATGCTACTCTGTGTGGTCAAATTAAACGCATTAAAACATGTTAAAGAGTCTTTGGTGTTTTTCTGTTTTCTATAAAACCACACTGGAAATTGAGGTTGTGTGATTTTATCAACATGAAGACACAGGACACGGCGTTGCTAGTTAAAAATTGCTTGTTTTCTTGGATTTGAATATTCTTTGAAACATTTGGTGTAATGTAAGGGAAAATATCACTATTCCAGTGGTTTTTCGTTACTTTAATTAAAAACTCTTACAAACTGTACTGAGCCTTTCAGTTTGAAAGTTAAATCTTTACTTTTAACATTTGACAACAACGTTTTGTGGCCTCAAAAGTTTCTTTTCCATTTCTGCATAAATAAAATAATGCAGATTTGTGAAATGATGACGTAATGCACGTGTACTATATCTTTAGTCTATGCAAAAGTACTTGACAAACTGTTATAATGTGACACCGCCAACTATAATAAATAATATAGCAAGATCAGTTTTAATGGGAAATGTTTTAAAGTGAAATGTTACAAAAAAAAATGTAAGTCTTTACTGTGACTTTACTGTCTTTACCCATCATTACTGTGAACATAATATTAGTAGTTTACAATAACAAAGGTTGATAAATGCTTTACTTGCTAAATGAAAAGTGCAAAAAGTCTCTGTGCCGTCAGAAATTTTATTCTAAAATGAGTATTTTTCTCAGCCTCCTGTGTGTATCTTCAGTTATTTCACTTTAAAGCGAATGAGAAGAACCTATGCATCAACATAAAACTGAAATTACTGAACTTACAAACAAGAGTCCGAGAAAAAATGCTTCTTTTAGAAGAATATTTCAAATTGCACTTTAAGGCTTTCGCAAATGAACTCTTTAAATGCTTTATTTTCTCAGTGTTTAATCATGTAACGCATTTACTAATATTAACAAATGAACCCTTATTATAAAGTGTTACCAAAAAGTGCATATTATTATTGCATATTTTCTCACCCAGTGGCTCTGGCCTCAGAGGTTTCAATGTGTTGTGTTGCGCAGAGGTGACACTACCAGCTATGCTGATGGGCAGAGGAGAGAGATTGCTGCCGTAGAAGATAGATGATGTGATGACGCATGTGATGAGAGTCTTTTGAAGGTTTGAGGTCTGCTGGCCCACAGAGGACACCAGATGTACACCAGCAGCAACACTTAGAGGCAACACTAGGAAGTAGAAGAAGCTGAGAGAACTGAGGCTTATTAAAGCCACTGAACCAAAGTAAATACCCACGCAAATCTGACCGACAAACCGAATCAGGCCTACTGGTGGTGGCGGTGTGGCACCTGGATGTCGAACAGGGGCTTTTTCTACATCACGGTTGGCTTCACTCACGTAAGATGGGATACGGAAGAACTCTCTTGCCCAGCCAATGCCAAAACCACCAAAGGTCAGTATCCAAAGAAGTGCATGGCTGTCTCTGCCCAGGTAAATGTGATGAAGGCCGAGTGGGCCACCCATTGCCCACAAGGCATACGTGATCATGAGCTTCTTAGCCATGAGGTCATTCTAGCTGCACACAGAAGCTGAAAAAAAAGTCGTAATGAGAGAAAGTTTTTAACAAGATGTCTGCACTTGTTCCATTTGACCTGAATTTATGTATTGAATTCACTTAAATATTTGGACAATTCTAATTTACTTATTTCATTTATGTTGAGAGTACACAAACAATTTTTGTTGCATTAACTGAAATGGTGCATTATTATTTTTCATTGTGCTTTACAAATTACAGGAAAGTAAATTTTGAAATTGTAATGTGTTTTTGAGTTAGAGGAAAGACTTATTAATAATTAATATTCAGTTATAATGATGAAATATGCCTGAAATGTAATCCTATTGTCTTGGAAGTACTTGAGTATATTTCTGTGAACATTTTTTTTTTACTTTTAATTTGTTTGTCTGTTGATGTAAAACTTATATTAAAGTGTTTGTGGTTACCTGTGCCCTGAAAACATGATATTTTTGGTTAAATTAAAGTGTTATAATGTGTAATGTGTTGTTCAAAGAACAATATCTGGAATTAAAAAAAAAAAAAACTGATCTGAAACAGAAAGCAGGTATATGTGAATTTATGATTGTTCTTTGATGTACAATCGATTAGTCAACAATATATTTATGAAAATTGCTTCAGGATAAATTAAGGACAAGCATGCAGTTTTTAAAGGAATATAGGTGCAACCAAAAATGCTAAATCTGTCTGTAAAACTGCTGTATCTTAGATTCTGTCATACAGTTGAACCTTTATATGTTTTTATTTTATCTTTTGGGTCTTAACATGCCTCAGTCTGCATTTATGTCTGATATATGAGCAAGAAGAGTGCCTTTTAGTAAATTCAGTATAACTGTATTCCACATATAAAGTTATATAACATGAGGCTGCGTAAATTATCACAGAAGTGGCATTTCAGTTAATTATGCTTTCGATGATCTAATCTTACTCGCTCGTATCACCAACATCGATTAATTTTAAGTTACAGAAACATGCAGCTCACTGTTCACTTACCTGCAGGATGGACTGAAGCTTCATTCACAGCCAAAATTGTTTTGCAACACTCCTTAGCATTAAAAATTTAGGAATGCACGAAACAAATTTGTTTTGAAGTTTTGAGGTTAACTTTAACTTTAAATCATTTACTTTCTGAAAATAATGTAACCTATGGACTTCCGTGTTTGCTTCAGTATGGACTTTGGTTTGATGATGATGACTACCTGGGTCATAAAGGGTAAACTTTGATTTACCATCTTTGGAAACATTTGAGAAACAGCGCAATGGGCTAAAAAAATCTTTTAAAAATCAGTAATTAAACTGTTTTCCCAAGAGTTATCATTACAGGGAAGACATAAACATGCTGTAGTGCTCCATAGATCATAACTTTAAACATGTTTCTGTTACACTACTTGAGGGTCAGTAAACATTCCTTCAAAGCTAAAGACTAATATGTCCTGCTGAGATAGAAGGAACGTGGAAAAGAACACACTGGCTAATACAATCCTCATCAAAATATTATTTTTGAGTTCTAAATAGAAAAGGAGAATATAGAAAGAGTAGACTGTGAATAAATCATGACCGAATTTTGTTTATGAGGGTGAACTGCTCCTTTATCGGCGCCAATTGCCTAGTGGTTAGTGCGTCGACACATGGCACCAAGGTGCTCGTGGTGACCCGAGTTTGATTCCTGGCTTGAGGTCCTTTGCCGATCCTTCTCTGCTCCCCACACTTTCCTGTCTGTCAATCTCCACTGTCCTATCATTAAAGGTGAAAACCCCTTAAAAACAATAATAATTAATTATAAGACTTAAAAAAAATAAAAACAGAAAACATTTGAACAATAGTGATACAATTGGATATTTTAATAATTTAATTTGGTCATTTTTGAATGTCAACGGAAATGTAAATGGAGAAATGGGCATGTTGCTACATAACTGTTGTGTGCAATAAAATTGCAGTAGTTTAGTTACTTGTTGGACTTTTTTGCAAAGATTGGGCAGTTTTAATATTTTGTTTGCCGTATTAATGTTGATAAGAATACAGTTGCAGTTATAACTGTATGGAAAAAGTAGTATAATTAAGCATAACTGATAAGATATAATTGATAATTCACAATGTACAATCACAATTTGAGCATCTAGACTTTGGAATATATTTTCTCTTAATGCAACTTATTTATTTATTTATTTATTTATTTATTTATTTATTTATTTATTTATTTATTTACTTTCTTACTTAGAGCTTTTTTCAAACCCAATGAAAACATTCTATAAAGATATACAATTTTATTTACATCGTTATCAAACATTAAAACTAATTTTTATAACAGTGTATTTTATAAATGTGCACTTCTGATCGATTTTCATTAGTCATGAATCCGGCTCTTCCTCCGCCCACAGTCCAGCCCCTCCAGTAGATGGTGTTTGAGTTTGAGAGCGAGTGTGTGTGTGTGATTCATTTGAGCATCTGTGAACACGCTGGCTCGAAGAGTTACACGACGTTTATAATTTGCTTGTTAGCATGGAAAATTTGGAGATTAAACATTTATTCAACTCAATGTAGAAAAAAACGACCAGTTCGCTGACTTCAGTTGGAGCTCCAGCAATGAGGTGAAAAGCTTTGGTTCGCTTTAACGCGAGGAAACTTTCCACGTAGGCTAGATTGTCCTTTCGGAGATTTAAATGTTTTACTACTCATAACCGAGACATGGTTTCAAAGCATGGAAACAGAAGACGTGACGGTTAGAGAGCAAATATTCCACGACCGAGTCCGAGAAACCATTGTAAGTTTTTTTCTCTCTCTTTGCTACATTTGTTTGCATAGTATCATGAAGTAGCGTTTGCAGTGTAACAATTAACTGTGCCCTTGTGTTTGTTCCAATGGAATTCAATAGCAATCGATTGGTTGTGTGATTGTGGGAGGTATCATTGGAAATGTAAATGTGTGCACGAGGACTTTATGTTCTCTCATGAATTCGGGATTTCACGAGTGTTTAAACTGGTGTCTTTAAATAAGACGTTTTGTAATGTATTGTGTACCCATGAGCCTCCATTTATTTTACTCAGAACTAATGGATAGTGATGCAGAGCTGCTCAGTGTGAAAATTGAACAACAATCATCACATTGACCAGTGTAAAAGTATCTTTGAAATAGAAAAAGAGATGAGACTTCTCAGCTTTGTGTTATTCTGAGTTCAGTTTGGAAAATAAGATATGTTTTTGGCATAAAATGTTTTTTTTTTTCTCTCACACATAATGAAGTAGTGTAACTGAACTTCAGACCTGGGGAACCTTAGGAAGACACTTGGAGTTAACCTTTACTCCTTAACAATGATGTGTCTCACTCAGCATTTTACTGCAACATGTTTGGTTCATATTTTAAAACCCACTAATCTGTTAGATTATGTAATTCACTAGAAAAAAAAAAACTAAAATACAGATTAAATTAAGCTTTTATATCTAAATGGGAAACATGAGTTTAGAAGTTTTACTAGTCTTGGAGGATTTACAAACTCTGTTTTTTTTCTTTGCCAACAAATAGGAATCTTTTATGTCTGTTTTCACATTAAAATTTTGCACTCTTGTTTTTGTCTGTGATGCACAGCTTTGGCTAATCCTCCTAGAACATTTGCAATGCCTCCCTTAGTGAAATGCACAGATGGGTCACACTAGATAATGTAAATCAGACCTATTGTCCCCCTTCAGGCTGTGGGCACCTCTGAGTTCATGCTGACATGCTTATTGATCTCGGTGGCTGATGCTTATCTGGGATTTAATGTTTAAATCAGTGGTTTTCAGCTGGTTGCTCGTGACCTAAAAATGTGTTGGTACTAGTGCGTTCTGATATAGCATCACAGATTACAGGAAAAAAATAGTGTTGAATGCACAATTGTAATTGATAAATTCAAACTAAGCATATACTGTATATTTGTAGTTATGGCAACAAAATATCATATTTGAAAAGGGTGGAGAAAATGCTTCACATAGCTTTTATTCTTGACTACTGCGTAAAAGCAGACTGGCTTCTATGTCACTCTGTAGTATGACTAATACCAACTGAATATTTGGCTCAGTGATTCTTCACTGTGATATGATGATAATTACTTCTGCTTTTGTTTACACATTAAACAGCACATGCAGTTTCATTAATCTTCTATTTTATTCAGTTCTTTTTAGTACCAATGAAGTCATTTTTTACAAATGTGTTTTGATTGTAATTAATGTAAAATCTATATCCTAAAACAATTTCAGAATTACTGATTTCATCGAATCTGACTATTGTTTGTTCTCAATTCATCAGTTCTTTAGGTCTGTGATTTGTTCATTGGCTTGTTCTTTTATTTTTTATCTTTTTTTTTTTAACTATTGTTGTATCAACCATGTGTTGTCACTGTGGAAGAAGGGTGTATACTATTGTTTTGCTGCCAAATGAAATGTCTTCAGGCCTTCAAATGACAGGTTGCTATTAAATATCACCTCAATTCTTGACTGACAACGAGAACTAAACTGAAAATCCATTCTAGGTTTTGGCACAAGAGTTTTTTTTTTGGCCCAATAAGTAAGTCCTTGGTTGTTTTCTGAATTTAGTAATATATTAATAAAAAAATAAAAACAAACGATAGATCAAGAACTCTTGTTTGTTCTTTTGTTTTTTCAGTTATTTGTGTCATCTCATCTTTGTTATATCATTTAATTTTTTTCTTTTGTCTGTTGTTATTACACGGCTGTTTGGCATACTTGATTCTGATTGGTCAGTCACAAGAATCCAAGGTATGCTATTCCCAGATAACACCAGCTAACACTTATGACACAGGCTCACCCGCGAATCTTCTTGACCCTCACGTTCACATCCATATTTATTTGTCTCTCACACCGCTGTTTTTGACCACGCTGTCTTCATTCATTCATTCATTTTCTTTTCGGCTTAGTCCCTTTATTAATCCGGGGTCGCCACAGCGGAATGAACCGCCAACTTATCCGACATTTGTTTTACGCAGCGGATGCCCTTCCAGCCACAACCCATCTCTGGGAACCACATCCATACATTCCCATTCACACACATACACTATGGACAATTTAGCTTACCCAATTCACCTGTACCGCATGTCTTTGGACTGTGGGGGAAACCGGAGCACCCGGAGGAAACCCGGAGGAAACCCACGCAACCACGGGGAGAACATGCAAACTCCACACAGAAATGCCAACTGGCCGAACCGGGACCTGCCCCAACCGGGGATCGAACCAGCGACCTTCTTGCTGTGAGGCGAACGTGCTACTCACGCGCCACCGTGGCGCCCCCACGCCGTCTTGTGACTGAATAATATATAGTGTATGCTCCTATCAGCTGTTTTAGGTTCTGTCAGCTTTAGGTTCTGTCAGCTTTGCATTTTATTAAAGAGTTAATTATGGCCCCTAGCAATGTTTTGTCTAATTTGAAAGTTTTGTGGCAAGAAGGCATGTGATAAGCAGGATAAAGTACATCTAGCTGGTTGTTTTGCAGAATAAAGCCTGACAAACCAACAGTCCGATGCAGTAATATCTTACTTCTAATTCCTTCAATCTATTTTGATAGTTGTTTTTAATCTATTGTCATATCATTTGTTTTCTCCATGGCATTGGTCATTGTATTGTTCTTTCCCTCTATAAACTGTATTGTAGTCGAATACATTTTTTGTTTTTGTTTTCAACTATCAACGTATCATTCACTCTGTCTACCGTTATATTGGTCATTGGTTCACTCATTTGAGTTATTGTTCATTTGTTCATGTTTTTAGACGTTTCCCACATTTCTACTTGTCAACTAACACAAAATTTATGACAGTGTCACAGCTTTGTATTTGGATGCTTTTAGACAACCTGTTAGGAGTAGCTGATTTGGCAGGATTCCCACTCTGTAGTTGAGCAAGGAATTTTTGTGTGTATTAAGTTGCGTATCTCAACATGTTGCTCAGTCTTCAACAATACATGGCTTTGTACCCACAGGTGTTTGATAGGGTAAACTAAAAAGGGTCCCGTTTGAGTTTTTCATTTGATACTGCGTTTTGATCCTCACTAATAGAGTGTTTAGTACATCTGAGGAAACTGACCTGTAGTACATGTTATGAGGCCCTTTATTTACAGATGATTTTGTAATGTCACTTTGTACTTGATTTGACATGAATTTGAAGTACATTAGTTAAGATCCTTAGCTGTGCTTGTCATAAATGTTCAACATAATGTATGTTATAATACAGTAAAAAGGCTGCACAAATCTATTTAAGGGTCCAAATAAAACAAAAAGAAAACATAACTGGTCCAATTTGTCCTTAATAATTCTGATCAAATCATGGTATTAGTATTTTAGTTCAACTAATCCTTCAACTAATCTATTCCAGCACACCACGAGTGTTGTTTTTTCATTGTGCCAATTTACGGTCACTCTAAAGCTGACTGTTTTGCTAAATAGACTGTTTCACTTCAAGACATGACTTGGGTATCATTCCAGCCAGGTCTTATTGTGCAGTGAGTATTAGCCAGAGCGGATGAATGAGCCTTAAGATTCAGAGGGTTTGAGCACATGCAGGGTTTAACCAGCCCTGCCAGATTGGTCAGCAAATACTACTCGGCTATGGGATGATCTTGTTATTGATTGATATTATGATAAAACTCTCATTACATGGCAGTTATATTTACCCATATCAATGGAGAGGTTTGAATACACGGCCACTATTATTACAGTAAATGTAGTTTCCTATTTTTAGTTTCATTACCTACAACTGAGTCTGGGACTGGTTAATGTTGTCTGTCCATTTGCTTGTTTGAAAAGGATTTAAAGGTATTGAACGCCAACAATGACATTTCTGTGGTCATGCTGCTCCACGCCTGTGTGACGTGACTTCTTTTTTTTTTGACGTTTGAAACACAAAGGAAGATATTTTCACGTCAGTGGAGGCCAGTGTTGTTTTAGAATTGACAAAAAAGCCTGAGGCAATTTTTCAAGCTTTCTTTGGCTAATATTACAATGAGACCGGACATGTTTTTTCATGTTGTATCTAAACTGTGCTGTGCTTGATTGTACTGCATTTTAACTCTTTGGTTCAGTGAATGCTGTTTTAGCCAAAAGAAAACAGACTTTGCAAACAGATGAGTGTGAACAAATTTCAAAGCTCCAGAGACATGGATCCCCCACACACATTTATTATTTTTACTGCTGTTTGCACTTTGAAGACAATCCCAGCTTCCTTTCCCCTCCTTCATCCCTCTTCCTCTGGTTGTCATTCTTCCTCTCTTTTATGGCACATATGGTGCCTTTTTCCCCCATCAGTTCAGTCAATATCAGTAAAAAACAGATAATGATGATATATATTATTAATTGTTGTGAAGTACGTGGATTTCATAATATCTGAAATTATGCAGACAAATTTCAGTGTAGCTGTCTTGCGTACTAGCACACTAAGAAATGTCCTTTCTTTATGTTAAAAAAATGAGTATATTAATGTGTGGATTTAATTTTTTTGGCAATTAAAAAGGTGAAAAATAAGTGAGAAACTGACATGAAGTTAATTGTGATGGACTCATCTAAAATGATGCTAATTATTTGACATACCTTTTCTATTTGGAAAAATTGCATGTTTCGTTAATTAATAAACAAGATCGTTCTTATTTTTACTGTTGTGTCTATTTTTTCCATTTTGGTCACGTTCTTTATAAGCACTATTATTCTTGTTGGCTCTTTACGATTATTATGAATTATTACTGTTGTTATTATTATTATTATTATTATTATTATTATTATCATCTATATTTTTAAAGCATTCTGTATTATTTTTGATAACAAATAGTAATTTGAAATATTTTTATAACACTTGGTGTTGTCATAAATCTTAGTACTTTGCAGATGTTATTTGTATAATTAATATTATTAATATTATTTTAATGGGCGCCACGGTGGCGCGTGAGTAGCACGTTCGCCTCACAGCAAGAAGGTCGCTGGTTCGATCCCCGGTTGGGGCAGGTCCCGGTTGGGCCAGTTGGCATTTCTGTGTGGAGTTTGCATGTTCTCCCTGTGGTTGCGTGGGTTTCCTCCGGGTGCTCCGGTTTCCCCCACAGTCCAAAGACATGCGGTACAGGTGAATTGGGTAAGCTAAATTGTCCATAGTGTATGTGTGTGAATGAGAATGTATGGATGTGTTTCCCAGAGATGGGTTGTGGCTGGAAGGGCATCCGCTGCGTAAAACAAATGCCGGATAAGTTGGCGGTTCATTCCGCTGTGGCGACCCCGGATTAATAAAGGGACTAAGCCGAAAAGAAAATGAATGAATGAATATTATTTTAATGTAGTTAATTCTAGGCATGGGCCGGTATAAGATTCTGGTCGTATAACCTTGGATAAAAATATCACAGTTTCACGGTATGACGGTATTGTGTTTACTGCTCTAAAATATGTTCTTTTTAAATGTCTGGCTAAAAAACAAAGTATTTTTTCCCCTTTGAACACAATATATTTTATTTTGAGAAACATTTAAAGTATTTTGGAACAGTAAACATGTCAGGCTAAATAGTTAAAATGAATCAATGACTTTTGCTGTTTTCATTAGTTGCAATAACACAGATTTCTTTACAATTTAAAACGTCATCTTTGGATATCTTTTCTCCTGAAGATACTGTTGTCCTAAAAAAAAAAAACTTAAATAAACAAAAATCTTACACATACCGAAAGGTATAGCAGAACATTTTGGCATTTTTAAAACCTTGACTTTTCCAAACCGCGGTATACCTTGACGACGGTTATCGTCCCATGCCAAGTTCATTCATTATATTGTTGTTTTGCTCTTAATGACAACTTATGTCAGGAATATTAATGCACATCAATATAAATATGACCACTAAGCACTGTAAATCTCTCTGTATATATGTCATTGAGTATCTACTATAATCACTTGCCTAATCTCTGTTGTAACTGGTTTAACTCTTCATTTGTGTTTGAGCTGAAATCTTCGCTCGCCATCTGTCGCTGCTACTGTACCTTCATTCTCGAAACTGTAATGTGGGTGTTCATTCATTAGAAATTCACACAGCTGACTAAGACCATTTAGTTTCTTCTTCCATTAATTGCTTTTATATTCTAAGACACAGAATACAATATGTCTATCATAAATATGAAATGTATTATTATATCTTTGACTGGGACTGTCCTGTCACCTTCTGTGTGCTATCATTAAGAACCAAATGTCCTTGATTAGGAGCTCTTGTGTCACACAGCCATAAAAGCAATCTGCACTGTGCACAGCAGCGTGTATCAGTGATAACGGAGCTGTGTTGGAGTGTATTTCGTGACCTCTGCTCCGGTACAGGTTTCCCTTTTTAACATGTCCTTGATAACCTAAATTGGCAACGCATCTAAACAGCGCATTTGCACAGCATGTCTTGTAGCTGCCTGCCTGTTCACGGTTGTGTTGCTCATATTTACTCCATGACTCATACTGCAGATCTCTGTATTTCATCTCTGACACTCTACAAAGTGACAGTTACGCCCAGTATTCTGTGAATGATTGTGATTTATTCATTGTGTAACATTGAAGAAAAGGTTTTGAATAATGTTCTTGCTGAAATCTCATCTTACATATGAGATTTGGGTGGAGACCATGGGTAGGGATCTTAAATCTGAAGCATTGTAAGAGGGGGTGGGGTGTTTATATAGAAAAGTGTTTATATAGAAAAGAAAATACAATGTTCGTTTAGTTCGCCATATTAAAATCTGCAAAAACTAACACTTTAGAGTATTTATTTCATTATTGTTAGTACTCCTTTTGTACTTTATGGGATATTCCCCATCATGTTATGTGTAATATAGCCTTTTCTGAATATAAAGCATGGGAAATAAAGTGGAGATGTTCTGTTTCGAAAGAAAGAAAGGATTCTGAATTTGCACAATTTTGCAAAAGGCCAGTCTATAGTCTTTATTGGCTGTCCTCAAACAATGTCTGATTGACCTGTAGGCACCATAATGCCTGGGGGAGTTTGGTTTATGTCATTGACAGCTTGAGAAGATGCTGTTGTCTGTGCTACAAAAGCAAATTCACTTTATAGCACTTCCAAGGGATGAGGAGGACACAAGTTTGATGCAGTAAAAACTAATCTATTTGTGCTGTGTATTTCATTGTATTTACAAATGCTGGTGTGATTTAAATTCTAATTTGGAAATTGGCAATAGATTTTAACCCTCGCTGTAAACTCGAGAGACTAAACAACAGTCCAACCCATTTGACCAATCAAATTAGACATGCAGGGGTTGCCTAAACCTAGTCACTTTGAGTTTTTGTTTTCTTTTTTGATCGATTAGCTATCCAATCATGAAAAGGGCAGGTTAATTTGTCCTCCGAAATGTATTCAAGACAGAAATTGACCACTTCAGGAGGTGGTCTGGGATGCATAGATGAAACTGGAGCGGTCTAAATGCATCTGCTTGTTGAGACCATGTAAATTTTCCTTCTCCAAAAATGTAATCAAAATAGATGTGAGACTGGTTATATCACGTAGTCTGATTTAACAGCACAAAGGCAACACTATGCAATAACAGTTTGAGATGTTGCTTTTGTTTTTACGTTTTTAACTTCATTCTATTTTTGATCAGATATATGTGTACTCGTATATGCTGAGCAATGTATATGGCAAAAATAGTTTTTTTTTTCATTTAGCCTATATTGTCAGTAAATGCGGATCCTTGTGCTCTTGTGATGATGTTTTACTAGAACATGAGTTTGGTACCAAGCCTCACTCATGTTCCTAATAATATCATTTGTATGCCAAGTGAGATATATAGCTTACATGCAAACTCCACACAGAAACACAAACTGGTTCAACTGGGACTCAAACCAGCGACCTTCTTGCTGTGAGGCAACAGTGCAAACCACTGATCCACTGTGCCGCCCATACATGGCTTATATTTTTGCAAAATTAATATTAATTTTATAAAGTTTTTAACAAGTTTAAGTTGATGTAAACTAGATCAATTATTGAGCGTAGGATTTAAAGGTCAGATTTATATCCATTCATGTGGACACACCATTTTCACAAATCAGTTATTCAATCAGATCTTTCTGGTTCATAAACTCAGAGGGGAGAGATGCTGCTGCACTGTGTTACGAGGCAAATTCCTACAGTAGAAAAACTTTCAAACTAAATACCAACCTTTTAAAATAAATAAAGAAATGTTTAAAATGATCAGCTACATGTTATCACCTCGTGTTGTCTGTTAATCCTGTTTTCCGATCGCACTGAAGTTCTCTTTTGTGTTTTTCAGATTTGCGTGCTGCTTTTCATTTGCCTGTACATCTTGTCTCACTTCATTCTGACTCACTTTAAGAAGAGTGCTGAGTTTGTCACTGGTAAGTTTACCATCGTCCCTCAACAGTTGTCTGGCTTTGTGTGCAGCTTCTCAAAACACACCTGTGACTTTTCTACAGCTGCACAGCATTTATACACCCTGACTATTTGTTGGTCAGCTCGACTTGACATGGGTCATGCTCCTGCGCTTTTCAAAATTGCCTTGTTCGGCTGCCAGACATGCACAGAGGGTCACTATTACTGTTTTTGATGAGTAGAGCAAGTTAATTTCTAGTTGTGAAAATCTAATCTTTTTGATTTAATGAGTCAATGGGTCTGATTGCAGCTGACAGTGCTTATGTAACATTGAGGGAGGGCTGCAGTGTGGATGAGGAATGTTCCCGTGAGATAAACATAGGCCCCCTGCCCGAACATTGCCTGAGGTTTCATAAGAGAGGACTACCTCATGTTTTGGTCTACACCCCGTAATTGAGCTCTCCGCTCTCTCACAGATCTGCTGTACCTGCTGTCAGTGGAAAATGTGGGCAATGTGATTTTTTTTTTCTTTTTTTTCCTCTTGAGTCTGACATGTTAAAAACAAAACAGGCTTGTTTAGACTGCACTGAAAAAAAAAAAACGATTCATTGGATTTACTAAAAGTTTTTAAGGTAACACAATTTGTTGCAAACAATTTATATGGACTGAATTTAAACACCAAATTAAGTTGAACATTACTATAAATAGTATACATATAAGTAGTTTTGAACCAGTTACTTTAAAACTTTTTAGTAAATTCAATTAATCATATTTTTCAGTGTGCTGAAGGATTGGTGAGGAGTTAATGGGAACGTTATTGGAGCACAACTTCTTTTGAATCCAGGATTTCTCTAAAAAGTGTTAATTCTCTCTTTCATAATTTAAGACCTTAAAGGGAAAGTTCAGCCAATAATAATAATAATTTAAAAATCCTCATCATTTACTCACCCTCAAGTTTCTTTCTTCTGTTGACCACAAAAGAATATATTTTAAGGATTGTTGGAAACAGTTTGGAACAAGGATGATTAAATGATGGAAGAATTTGTGTTTTTGGGTGAACTGCCCCTTTAAAAAGGTCATAAATCAGAGCAAAATGTCTCAAGTTTCTGAAGTCATGGAATAAAATGAATAGCTTCATCGGTATGTTTGTTTCCCCAATGTGTATCTATAACATTATTAAAGGAAGATACATTTAATTGAGATGCAAAATGTACAAATTGCATCTTGTTTGCAGCAGATATTTGTTCTAGTTTTAACCTTGACTCATTTTGACAGGTGCACAGGAGGACACTTTTGTTAAATCTTTACATTTGCACTTGAACATGAGACAAAGAAATACTGCTAAAAACATCTTGATGAGGATATACAGTGAAATTTATTTCCATATATTAGTGTTTGATGAAAAAGTGAAAAGTGCCAGTACGACTCATTGTGGATGTACATTTAAAGAACATTGATATAATGCGCTCTTTTCAAATGGTTAATTATACATAGTTTTAAATTGATTTTAATTTCTTGATATAATTGATCTTTAACTTCTTAAAGCCCTCAGAAACATCTGTCTATAGGTTTACATGAACAAAAAATCTCTTACTTTGGTGCTAATAAAGGAATGTTTTCTGCAGTACATGAGAAACATTCCAGCCAAACTATTGTCATTCATTTAGACTCAGACGGTCATGTTTGTTAGAAGTTATAATCAGGATCCATTTATGGATTTATCAGGTATGGAAAACAGAACAAAAATCAAATCAAATAATAAAAATTATTTTTAAAATGTATATTTTTGCAGGTAATTTACAGCAAATTATATTGCTATTAGTTTAAATAAGAGTTTATACAAATAATCTCCTCTGATGGTTTTTTTTTTTTGCGCTATTTTACACTGACCTAGTTAAATATAAAGTTAGAGACGCAGGGGACATTGGTTTGCACTTAAAGATGGGTCCCTGTGAGCACAGCTGCTGTTTGCGTCATCACAACCTTTAATAAACATCCATGTAGCACGTTTACATGATCAAAAATTCTAAATCAGTGCTGGGGAACATTCTGTGTTAGACTGACTTAAGAAACATTGTGTACCTAACATCCAGCCAAACCACCATCGTTATGAATATGATACATATGCTAATTATTTGCACAAACAGAATCACTACACAAGACTTTTTTTTATTTATATGTCAACAACGTTTAGTTGTCTAAATGCAGGTAGTCCTGCAGAGTCGCAGCTGTTTCTATAGCTGCATATTGGTTGTTTTGAAGGATATGTGCTGAAAACCTGTTTTGCATTAAGTTTGGAGCATTCCCAGGAAATGTCACACATTTCTACCCTGCAGCTCTGTCACATTGGGCATGTTTTGCTCTTCTCACTTGAGAATATTTGAGGCTTATTTTTCAGTTTCTCTGCCTCATGTTCTCAATCCAATCCTATTAGTGTGAGGAATTCCTCTTCAAAAAAGAGGAATTGTTGTCCTGCTTGTGCAAATGTACAGTAAACCAACAACAAAAAAATCCTAAATAAATTCTGCTAGAAAACTCTTGTTTACTTGACAGAATTGCTTCTAAGTGAGTCTGGGTCACTGTGAATGCTTGTTTTCTTGTTTGGTTTTATTTTAAGGCTGAACTGAAAGTCTAGACCTGTTAATGTCTACATGATTGTAGCGTTATAATGTAACTTGTATAATATAACTCTCTTCTTTTTTTTCTTTTTCACTGTCAGATGACATTGAGGATGCCACTGTCAACAAAATTGCGTAAGTTGTCTTTACCTAGATTCAGTGTTTACCTTACTTTAAATCAAAATTGTTTTTTAAAAAGTTGGCCTTTAGTCCACTTTTTTAGTCCAACTCTGTGGTTTAAAATGTGAACACAATACAGACCAAAGACAAACCAAAAACAGGATATAATGTCAGAAGTTGAGGCAATGAAGCAGATAGAGTGCTCAAATTGTTGCACATAAGTTTAAAGGGATAGTTCACCCAAAAATGAAAATTCTGCAATCGCATAAGATCAGAAGGTTCTGTCATAACATTTTTTTTGTTCTGCATGTTTAGATTCGGTCTGAACCATGTAAATACAGTATGTGGCACTAAATAATAACCCATTGCTAAAAGTAGCATTTTAATTAAATAACATTTTTATGGACCAAACCATAAGAACTAGGATAACTAAACTGCAAGTGAACAGCACGAGCACACAACCTAAATCTAGGCAGCAAGATAAAATGAATGAAACAGATCTATGAAAGCATTTGGCAAGAACAATCTGGCTCCATCCCGGTGTTTAACATTCCTGCTTTTTCTGACCAATAAATTCCAGATGTATAAAATCAGCTCCCACCCTACTCTAGCACTTGACTATCTCATTCCACTCACAAACATATCTCATTACAGCAGTCAAATGGTGCATTTCACACTAAAGCTGAGCCGCTAAAGCCACCCAACTGCTTACTATGATGTGTTTTTTTTATTAGTTTGCCCTGAATGTTTGTAATTGGACAGTTTGCCCTTTGCTCTCCAGCGTGGCGTTTAACAACTCCCTCCCTTCACAGCTGGCACTCTGTCAAAGTAAAAAGCTGCAAAAACACCTCCTCACCCTTCTTTGTCTGTTTTTCCTCTCTCCGCAGGCTTTGGCTGTGCACGTTCACACTCTCAGTGGCTGTGTGTGCAGTTCTGCTGCTGCCCATCTCCATCCTGTCTAATGAAGTCCTGCTCACATTCCCTCACAGTTACTACATGCAGTGGCTCAATGGTTCGCTCATCCGTGGTAAATGCACACATGTGCAAATGTATAATTAACATGTGGATTTGTGACTGAGACAAATAGATTTTCAATAAGAGTCAATAGAGCTGTCTGTCTAATCAATTACATCTTTGTGGGGTACTCAAGTAGGGTTTTGTTGCCTAGTCTGTAGGCTACTGAAAGTTTAATGTTTTTATTTCCACAAGGACTTAGTGTGGGATCACATTGTGCTATCACATGTTGGGCATGGCCACAAGTCTGGCAAAGGTGTATAAATGCTGCAAATCCAAGACACAGATTTGATACTTTGGTGTTTAGTTCGTTGGCGTATAGTGAAATGCTTTTCCCAATGATTTACACTAGACCCAAACACTAGACCATGTAAGCTGTTATTATACCAGGTCACAATAGAATTAGCCAGGAAATCTCAGACCTGAGAAATAAACAGAACAAAAGCTTCAAGGAACCTCTCAGATGTAGTTAAATTTAGTGCGACACATGATCGCCCCCTTGTGGTCTGAGTATCATATTTTTTTTTCTATACCAACAATTTTCCAGGTATTTCCATTGATGAATATACATATAAAATAACAATATTTTAATATGGTGATATATTTTACTACAGTTTAAAATACCAGTTTTTCTCTTTACATTTATTTTTAAAGACAATTTATGCTTGTTATTTCAAAGCTAATTTTTCATCAGCATTTTCGCCAGTCTTTGGTGTAACACAATCCTTAACAAATCATTCTATTTTGCTTATTTACACATAATATTTTTGTAGAAAGCACAAAAAGATTCTTTGATTAAACTCACATTTAAGAGTGCTTTTAGATTATTGTAATTTTTTTGTCAACTTGTACTGTCATTTCTGTACTTTTGTGCTGTCAATTGATCAGTTGAATGTGAAGACACACAAGCACACACTTCTCTGTTATCATGCAGGTTTAAAACTAAGCTTTCTAGTGTCACCTATGTGTCATATAAGCTTCCATTTACTCATTCATGCTGTGTCTGTGTGTGTTTTAGGCTTGTGGAACCTAGTGTTCTTATTCTCCAATCTCTCCCTGGTGTTCCTCATGCCCTTTGCCTACTTTTTTACTGAATCAGAAGGATTTGCTGGGTCCAAAAAGGTAAAAAGATTATTATTCATTACTCGTTAGTTTAACTGTGAACACATCTTTATGCAATGTGAATTCAATTAGTATTTGACCTGCATTTGATTTGTGTGTTTTCCTCTGAAAGGGTGTGATGGCGCGAGTGTATGAGACTGCAGTGATGCTGCTGCTCCTCAGTCTGTTGGTGCTGGGCATTGTGTGGGTGGCATCAGCCCTTCTCCATCATAACACAGCCCGAGAGAGTCTTTACGGTGAGGGCTGCAGTGGAATGTTAGATATCCCTGTATATCCTGACAAGTTTAAGATAAATCTACAGGTTTAGTAACAGTCTGTTGCTTTCCTGTTTATTTCAGACCTGTGGGAATATTATCTGCCCTATCTTTATTCTGGAATCTCACTTTTTGGAGTTCTGCTGCTTTTGTGTAAGTGTGTATTAGTTTGTGTCTTATTTTTGGATTCTGATTGAACTCATTTGACATTCAATGTTCAGTCTGGTATTTTATTGCATTTGACTTCCTGTTCATGGTAGTTTGTTGCATCTCATTTCCTTTTTTTGTTTTGTAACAGTGTGCACACCCTTTGGGCTTTCACGCATGTTTAGTGTCACTGGGAGCTTATTGGTCAAACCTCGGGTAGGTGGAGACTAGTCAAATCTAAGAATGCATCACAATCAAAAATGCAAAAACCTCTAAGTGCCTTTGAAATATTCTTCTGAAATGAGCGTTTTTCTTTGGCTCCTGTTGAGTCATTTCTGTTTTATGGCAGTTAATGCATAATTTCTATTGCCTTTAATGTGAAATAAGTAAACGTAAGTATAGGAGTCTGAGAAAAATACTTATTTTAGAGATTTTCAGATGGCACTTAGAGGTCTTTGCATCTGAACTCTTCATATATGTTGTATGTATATGTTGGAGGTGTATGTTTTTGGCAATATGGGTCAAAATTATTGATTTTTATTATATCTTAAATCATAATAGTATTATTTAAGGGACATATTACATCAAGATATGTAAATTGTGCATTGCTAAGCAATTCATTTAGATAACTTTAACCCTTTGATTGCTGCTCTACCAAACAGTTGACCATGTTTTTACTGTAATAACTAAATAATTGAATTCTATTTAAACTAATTGAAAACTATAAATTAAATAATGACTGTTAAATACTGCTGTACACACAGCACTGTTGGTTTACAAAGAAAATCAAACAAAAATAATCATGTTGCACCACAACACTTGAATTAGCTTTTTATTGTAAAAAACAAGAAAGCATGTTAAATGAAAATCTAAAATATTTCATGGCGTACTTCAAAGAATAAAGACGATTTAGTATTTTTTAAAAAGTATTTTTTAATTAAATTGTTCTTGCACTTAATATTTTCAGATTTTTTTTTATAGCATATGTAGTAATTCTGGTACTTTTACCATAAACCGCCATATCAACCATTTGGCAGGGGCTGATATTTTAGGAGTTATGGGATGTGTTCAAAGAAAATGCAAGAGTGTGTTAACTAGCGACATTAGAAGTTAAGAAATGCAGGGTAGTGGTGATTTTTCTCAACATTTAGATGACAGGTCCAGGGTCACATATTTTAATGTTATGTGATTACCTATACATTATAGCATAATAAACATGACATCTTGCATGTCACATGACCCTTCAGAAATTAATCTAATAAACTGATTTGGTCACAAAGAGTCGTTTGAGATGCTTACAATTTGTGTGCATACTGTGATTCATAGTTTGCATTTAGGATTATTGATCAAAATAAAGTTGAAAGGTCATTTTTGTAACATCATTAATATCTTTTTAATATTTAATAATATTTTAGGCACATTTGTTGTATAAACTATTTTTAAAATGAAAAGTATATTTAAAGAAACCAGTAGTGAGGTTAAGTTTAGTCTTTGTTTTTCAGTTGTTGGAGAACTTGGAAGAGACCATGAACTGTGCAGTGTTTGAAGAGGCCTCTTTGTCCAGGAAGTTAAAAAGTGAGTGTCAGGATATGAGAAAGTCATGCTGGCTGCTTTGAAGGAAGTGGCCCCCCTGTTATAAGCATTTATAGCTGTCATTTTCCAAAGAATATTAGCTGAAACATGGATTCCTAAACTCTTAATACACTCTCTCTATCACACCTCTAGGCACCAACACCTGCTGGATCAGTGCACATCTAGAGGCCATCAACAAAGAGTTTTTGAGTGTCCAATCCAAACGCATTGCTTTGGGTACGCATATGCCTGTCAAACACATCTGTGTAACTATCTGGAAACTTTCTCTTCATTCTTTTTATTCCTCGATTCTAGAGTTGCGGAAAAGAGCATCTCCTTGGCAAAGAAACCTAGTATACCCAGTAGCCATGCTGCTGCTTTTAGCTTTAACTGTAAGTACAAAACCTGCTGAATACAAAAAATATACTGTCTGCAGTAAAACTGTTGTTCTAAAAGGGGAAAATGGACTGTCTTAGGCGGTGAGTGTGCTGATGGTGTGTTTCCATGTGCTCGAACTGCTCTTCGACGAGTCTGCAATGCCTAGAGGGATGGAGGTATGTGATTCGATATATATTTTTTACATAGCATGTGAAAATACTGTATATTTATCACATAAGAATTTGACATAGCATAGATTGACCTGTAAATGTGTATGCAAAAGTTTGGTCAGAACCATATGCAGGTTTTCTTCTGACCATGTAGCTCTTTTGCAGTAATATTCTATCATAATTTCAATCACGCTTTTAATAAGCCATTAATTAATACTTTTAGTTTCGTAAAGTACTAATTTGCTGCTTATTAATAGTTAGGTAGTAGTTTGGTTTTAGGTATTGGGTAGAATTAGGCATGTAGAATGACATCATACTTTATTACTGCTAATATAGAGCCACTGTCTTAATAAGCAGGTAATAAGCCAGTAGTTAATAGTGGGAATTGGTACTTAAAATCAAAAATTTAGGTAACACTTTATTTCGATAGTCCATTTGAATATTAGTAGACTGTCTTAATATCTGTTGATACTGACATTCAACAAACACTTAACTGACTATAAGAAACTTTGCAAGTACATGTCGACTTACACTAGCCCGAACCCCAACCTAACAGTCTACTTATAATCTAATGAGAATTAGTTTCTATTAGGGCTGTCAAAAAATTAATCGTGATTAATCACATCCAAAATAAAAGTTTAACATAATATTTGTGTGTGTACTGTGTATATTTTATTATGAATATATAAATACACACATGCATATACTTGATAAAATGTTGGTTTATATTTAGATATATAAAAATATGTGTATGATACAAATTTTACATTTGAATATGATGTAACTAATTTGATGTAACTTTTTTACATATAGTTTTGGCTTCTATGAATGTGTTTATCACATATACATAATAAATATATATAACACACACACATATTATGTCAAAACAAACTTTTATTTTGGATGTGATTAATCACGATTAATTCTTGGACAGCCCTAGTTTCTATGTAACTTAAATGCAACAAACGGACCATCAAAATAAAGTGTGACCAAAATTTATAATGGCTGGTTTCTTCTGTAACAGGACCCTCATTTGGGCCTTGCCTCCTTCTCAATGCTGGGTTCCCTGGGAGCCGCTGTGCAGGTTGTCATCATCCTGTATCTCATGGTATCTTCAGTCGTGGGCTTCTACAGTTCTCCACTCTTCACCGGTTTACTGCCACGTGCACAGGACACAACCCTCACACAGGTACAGATCTATAAAATCACTCAGAAAACTGCTGTTGAGAACACTGGGTTTCTCATGTTCAGATGCTACATTACATAGACAAATTGAGTTATATATATATTTTTTACCATTCAGCTCTTTGGTCAATGCAAATGTTTTTTTTATTTTTTTTAATGTGCTGTTGAAATGAATAAATGTTTATGTCTCTTTACAGATCATCGGGAACTGTGTTTCACTTTTAATACTCAGTTCTGCACTGCCTGTTTTCTCTCGTACATTGGGTAAGTCCATTATTGGTCTATGTTAGCTTTTAGAAATGAAATGCATGTGTTTGCAATAGCTGCCTGATTTGTTTGATTTATACTAAGATTTTATACCAAAAAGCAATTTTCTGTACTAATTTATGGGGTAAATGTTGCCCAGCATGCAGCATTCTTATTGGTGGTTAAAAATGTATTACATGTTTGTTATTTATATTGTAAATGGCTTTACATGAGTATTTGAAATATTTTGTCTGTCCACAAGGGGGCACTGGGTAGTTAAGGGTACCACTGTTGATAGTTTTAAAACGACTTCTCTTTCCTTTTTTTAATGCAATTACATGTAGGAATCACAAAGTTTGATCTACTTGGAGATTTCGGGCGGCACGACTGGCTTGGCAGTTTCCACATTGTGTTCCTGTACAATATGCTTTTTGCTGGACTCACATCTGCCTGCCTCATCAACACAGTCACGTGGGCCTTGCAAAGAGAGCTCATTCGTGCCTTTGGTAAGCAGTTTATAAACATGTATTTTTAAAAATTATTTATTAGTTTTATTATGATTGCCATTATTTTCAGTGTGTGTCTATAATGAATTAATTATTTCTACATAATAAAATAAATGTAGTCTTGTAGATTTGTGTTTGTGTGTTAACTTTTCCATAGCCTTAAATACACAGAAGGAGAGATGCAGAGATCTAATATATACATGACACACATGTAGATATATCATATACTGATTATATACAAAAATACTCATTTATATACACTTAAAATATGTGTATAAAATACAGATCTATATTTATTCATTTGAATTGGTGGCATATAAATACATTTATATATGTAAATATACACATTTATTTTTTATACTATGCACTTAAACAATAGTGTAAAATATTTAAGATGTTAACTAAATTGATGATACCCTGGCCAGTTTTCTTAGTTTGTCTTTTTTTAATGCTTTCATTTAACCACAGTTCAAAAGATTTCCATTATTTTTCTTTTTAAGTAATTTTTTTATTAATCATTATGTTTTTTTTTTGTTTTAAAGAGCCCATATTATACATTGAAAAGGGTCCTATTTTGGTTTTGGGGGTCTCCAACAGCAGGCTGATATGCATGCATGGTCAAAAAACACTTTCATTGTCTTATAATCTGCATTTATTTTTACCTCATTATCCCAGCGACTCCTATATGAATCGTTCAGTGATTCATTTGTTCCAAAACCCCTCCTTCGCGCCATGCTAAACTGCGCTGATTGGACCGATGACTCAGTCTGTTGCGATTGGTCGACAGCGCTCAGCGTGAGAGAATGCCCACCACGGCTTATCAATACTGAAGGAGTCATAGCGTGTGCGTGAGCTAATCGGCCAACACTCGTTTTTATCGGGAGTCGCCCGTATTTCAGACACCTCACCCCCGAAACTAACCCCCGATTTCCCAGCATATCACTCTAATTCTTAACCAGAAGTAAAAACAGCGACATACATTCAGTATTAGTGCACACAGCGGCAAAACCGCCGAACGTGTGTAGCAGAGCTCATGGTGGCCATAGCAACGACACACAGCAGAGGAACACGAGCTCAAACGCATTTTAATCCGTAAACACAGCGGCACGCGGCGCGTTTACAACATGCTTTTAGACGCGATATGAGAATACAAGTTAACCAGAGACACTACAAGCGGTTACAAGTTACAAAACACAGTTAAATGCATCATTTACAAGCTAGAGAAAACAATGAGGCGACCGTTTTAATCGCACTTACTCACACTTGCTGGATATCAGACCAGGGAAATGTCCTGGTGCTCCTAATCCTCCGTTGTAAGCACTCCTCGGAGGGGGAACAGCACATGGCTGTGGTATTTCTGCAGAAACTACTAACTCTTCAAAGTCTCATCTCTGGGTTCTCTGCACACTTCCAATCTCCAGCTAAGCACAGTGCTCTTCACTGTGTTGCCAGATGTAGCTGACTTATTTCAGCCTAAACCCTCTCCAAAAGGTTTTACCTGCACAATCAAATTCAAAACCGCCCGATCTGGCAACTTTTTCCGCACCGCTGTTGTTTTTGGGTGGGGTTGGGGATTTCGAATCTGCGCGCGCATAAATGGGCGGGGCTTATGTTTCGTGTTTACGTAATGCCGAAACGGCTAAAGACTCGTTAGCACGGCGACTCGTTTGAGGAACTATGAGTCGACTCTTTTATAGATGAATCAATAGTTTTAAACACTGTGCACTTTCAGATTTAAGCCTTAGCTGGACATTTCACTTCACTTAGAGCTGTGTGACACACAGCATACAAGCTCATTTTCAAAAACCCATAATAGGGGCTCTTTAAAGGTGCTGTATGCAAGTTTTTGACTTTTCTAAAGTATAAAAATATCATAATATATTTGTGCAGATATTTAAGAAACATGTTAGGTGAACATGTTTATCTGAAAAACAATGCTGAAGTCTGATATTCTGCATTGATAATGTGTTTTCCGTGCCAGAACGCTGTCTTTGTTTTGGTTCTTTTAACCCGCCCACTGCCACTTTAGCCCAATATATTTTAGTACCTCGGGTTGCCTTGTTGGAAAACTGCATATATCATTCATTCATTCAAAAGGGCTCTCAAAGCACAAGCTCGTGACCGAAACGCGACCTTTGGTGGACAGTAGCAGCCTCCGAAATGAGACAAAGATTCAGTGATAAGATTTGCAGTGATGAGCAATTTGGCTGTTTAAATACAGCCATTCAGAAGCACCGAATATGCTCTCACTCACAAAATGGTAAAGTTTATCATCTATTTAATACATACCTCTTTAATGTTATTAAATGTACATGCTAAATCACTGATTTGTGTTGGTTTTGAGTCACAGTTCTAAGTTTCAATTTCAAATGGTTTATTTTATTTTATAGGTGAACTATCTGCTGCTGCTTTCAGTAATATGGCAATTAATGTCACGTAAAATGACATTCAAACTTGCATTGTTAGCATTTAATACTGAATAAAGCACATAAGTTGTTACTGAGTTGATCAGCTTATCTGGTTGTTCAGCTGCCATAGAACCTATTTCTTTAATATATCAATTTGAGGTGTTGATTAGGGCAAAAGAATCTTTTTGGAATGGAAAATACTCTCTTTATCGTGTGCTGTTGCTTTAATTTAGAACTCTGTTTAAGTCAAACTAGCTTCTCAATCTGGCAACCTGTGTTTGTTTTGAGACCAAAATGTAATACCCAGTTCAACCACTGAGTGTCAAACTTACTTACTGCACCTTTAAGTTATTTCACTGACTGCTGTAGTTTTTCTTTCTTTAGTGGAACACTACCAACAAGTTTCTCCACATCTGTATATACATCAAATTTGTATATTTACGTGAGAGCGTGTGTGTGTGTGTGTGTGTGTGTGTGTGTGCACGCACATCCAAAATACTAATTAAGATGTTTTGCAGATGTACTTTAAGTCCTTTATTTTCAACATTACACCACACACTACACCGAACCCAGAACATTCCTTTTAGAATGGTCAGTCCTAACATTTATCTGAAGGAAAGCGTGTGAGGAGAAAGATTTGTGCGTGCAGTCATTGTATCTGGAAAGGACAGGCGTGTGCGCTGCTCTGCCATTTGCCAGTGTTTGTAGTGGGTCTTTGGGTGAGGTGTTTCTCGTGCAGGCCATGTTTCTCTATGGGTAGGTCTCTTTCCTCAGATAGAAAAAGCACAATTCTCTCAGGAAAGCGAGAGGGGACAGAAGGGGAGAAGGGGGTTCCTTGGGGACCTCGGGGCGTCAAACTCCTCCTGGAAGACACACACCCATCGCACACCGCCAAACACTAACAGCACTCTCTAACGCACACACTCGCTCGCACAGACCATCTTCAGATAGCAACTCTTTTTCTTGTACTTTGACTGATTGGTTTGTTTTTCAACCCAAACATGGCCTGCCAAAATGACCTTTTCTGCCTGTTAGATCAAGGTTATCCCTCTAATGCCGTTTACTCTACTCTTTCCTTTTCTCCAGGTCTCCACAGACTCCCTCTGACTGTGTCTCGTTCAACAATCCCTCTCAAACTGCTCCTAGCCAACGGACTCTCAAAGATTCATTGAAGAGCTGATATCATTGGCTAATAAGCCCTTCTCTGTCTGGAGAAGGATCGGGATCCCAGTCTGTGGCTTTCTACTATTGGACCAGAGCAGCCATTAATGGTAAATGCTCACCAAAGCTGTTTACAGAGGTTACCTGACTGATTTATATTGATGGATTCTGCAACAACAGTTTTATGCATTGTTTATTGCAATAATATTCATGCATATTACTGATTTTTAAAATAAAAAAGGGATGTCAAATCACTGGACGCTTCAAACAACCGCCTTATAAAATATGAACAATGGTTTTAGAGGACTTTGACATGCGTCCAGACAGGAGAGCTATTTCAGAGGATGACATCACAGCTATGAGCGCGTTTCCTTTTCCTGGTGGTGGAATTGAGTGTTGAGTTGTGTCCTGGTGGCCCCCCTACGCTTTCCCCTGCTATACCACTATTTTTAGTGTCCTCCAACAAACCCTATACTGTGGGTGCTCATAGCACTGGCAGAGGAAGTCCAGTCTGACAGGGTTTGTCTGCTTCTCACTGAAGAGCCTAAGAAAAGGGATGAAAGCGAAAGGATTGATGTTTGAGATAAATATTACAACGCAACTACTTTTTTCTAAAGTTTTTTTAGAAAATGTTTTAAAATGTGTTTTTAAAAAAAGTCTGACAATGATTTCAAGCTTTAGGCCAAGAAAACTGTGAATGTGTTTAGGGATTTTTGTCCCCTTTTTTTGTTATTTCATATGTGAATCTTTATTGTGCAATATTATATTGTGAACGTTTTATGTACAGTTATGCCAATCTAACTTGACTGCCCTCCAAAAACGGACCATGCAGCCTTCCAGATCTGACATCTTGATGGAGCAATGAGGTCAAAGATTGGTTAGTTCATATGTTTTTAAGTTACTCTGTGGATAGACAATCGACGCACATGATAATTTCTTGTTTCACAGAGACCACCACGGGGGCTGTAATTGATAAATGTGGATTTTTTAAATAATCTGACAATCACTCGTTTTATATGGTGCAGTATTTATGATGTACTTTTTATCTTATTTTTGATGATGATGATGATGATGACACTGTTTATTCTTTTATATGATTCCGTTATTTATACAGTTTAGGCATATGTCCTATATGTGGTGGCCAGTAGAGGACAGTGTACCACAAATCAATCATTACAGTCTCCGTTTCAGGTTTTTGCTCAACCATATTTTCATATGATCATTGCATCAATCATAGCTAACCTTTCCTCACAGTTATCTAGCTTTAAGTCAAATATGGATGTAAATCATTGCTTAAAATGCTAAACATTTGCCCTCATGTCGTTCCAAGGCTTTGCGATTTTCTAATAGGCTAATAGGCGTAGGCTAATACAAAGGAAGATAGTATGAGGAGTGTTTTAAATGCCTTGGGGTCCGAACCAATGTTCCTAAAGGTTTAGTACAACATGAGAATTACAGTGAGGTATCCTGTATGTCTTTCCATTCTCACAAAATGCATTTGCATAGCTCAGAAAAAAATGATTGATTATACCACGTTAGTGCATAATGTATGGATGTTTTTTTTATTACATTGTTAATGGAAAACTCTGTTGGGGAACAATGAAAATGGTGAACGACTAATGTTTAGAAAAAGAAAAAGGTTGTTTATTTAAAGCCTGTATTCCTTAAAGTGAAGATAGCGACTCTGTGACAAACTGTTCCTCCTCACTTCCTTGAAATGAGGTGAAAAGGACAATAAATTTGTTTACACTTGTTTTTTCAACCGGTGTGTCATTTGTGAGTCATTTAAAACCCATTTTGGTTCTGGATCTGCTAAGGACCTTTCCGTGGAGGTCAGCGTACATTTCTTGGTGTCTGAGCACCTGACCGCTGCTTTAATGGTGCCGTGGTGGTTATGTTTAGCTCTGGTGTTAGTGTCTGTGTCCATACATCTTCCCCCAGCTGTCCCCTCCGCCTGTAGCTGTCCGGCTTTAATCAGGGTCTTTATTTTGCCCTGGGTCTGTCAGCAAGCCCATAGAGACGCCACTGCTGACCCGTCCTGGGCTTTCCCTTCACGGATGCCCATGGCAGATAAAAGACCTTCATCATCAGGAGACTGCATGCTTCTCGCTTTCTCTCTTTCACCCCCTCCCAACTCTACATCGTCCATCCTTTTTCCTCGTTGAGTGTTCATTTCCCTTTCCTTTTTTCTTTTCTCACAAAGCAGAAAAAGAAATCCCGGCCTCTGATTATGATTTGTCTGTCTTGATTTTTGTTTTTTCTCCATTTCTTGTGCTCTTTGTTGAATGTCCTGATAGACCTAAATAGGGGGATTTGTTTATCCTTGAATTTCCTCTGCTTAAGCAGCAAAGTTTACTGCATATTTAGCTTGATTAGTTAAGAAGTTAATTTATTTGTATGTTATATGATGATATTTATAGTCAATGTTGGATGTTATATGCACAAGCAATTGATTTAATTGTTTTTTCTATGTATTCTAGCAGTTTAGGATGAGTCTATTTAGAGCACACTGCACCTTCGTTTATACTGCTCCCTTATGGGTTGAGTTTTAAATCTTTTTACCTTAAGTGGTGGAGGTTTATTTTACCTACATGAAGTGAGTGAGTAATTTAATATAAACCTATCAGAGTAACCTATTTTGCTCCTGAGTTGTCTTGTGGAAAGGCTAAATTGTAATTAAACAAGATAGAGGTGTATCGTGTTGTATTTTGATGTTGTAGTGCAAATGAAAGCACATCCAGACATTAATATCAACCTCTGCATTACAGATGAGATTAACTTGCCAAATCGGTTAGTGATTTTCAGTTTTTTCAATAAAAAAATACTGTAAGAGCTGAGTTATATCACACCATTATTAAGTGCATTTTATTCACTTTAGTCCAGTGTTTCTCAACTGGTGGGTCGCGACCCAACATTTTTAGTGGGTCGCGGAGTGGGTGGTCAAAAAAAAAGAAAGAAAAGATAATAATTTATTTTGCTTATACCGGACTTTTATTTTGAAATGCGCACGCGACAACAGTTCAATTTAGTTCGGTAACTGAACATTTCTCTACCCTAACCGTTATTTAATATATTTATAGTTTTTACTTTGTAATATTTCTATGATTTAATACATTTTGTTAAATGACAACAATAAAATATTGTTTATTTGTAAGTCTTTGTGATTTTCTTATGATTTATCTGTCACTACTTGTGTATGTTAACAAACAAATTAATTATAATTTCTAAAATTATAGTTCCTAAAAAATTGGGTCACGGCGTGATGACCATGTAAATATGTGGGTCCCGTGGCCTAACCAGTTGAGAACCACTGCTTTAGTCTGTGTGTTTGTTGATTTATTATAAACGTATGCAGCAAATATCACAATAAAAGATACAATTAAACACTCCTTATACCTCTTCTGCATGGAGATAAATATATTTACAATCCGTATATCCTGCATTTTGCGTTTTGGTAATGATATGCACGAACAGAGTGAGTCATTGCATAGTAACAGCTTAAAAAAACAGTCTAGTGGGGCTGGCTTTTTGCTGCGTCTAATCTTTTTAAAAGAAAAGTCCCATGTAAATAGTAAGTTAACCGTCTAGGGTGTTCATATGATCGCTTGTTCAACATAGCAGTGGCTACTCGTCAGGTCTGAATGACTTATAATGTGACTTAAAGTAACTACATGCAAGTGCTGAGGCTGTGCCATGAACATTGCAACAGTCTGTACTGTGTTCTGACTGGCCTGTTGTCCACGCTTGTGTAATTTACATGGGAATGTGGAAACAATGTCATCTGAGGCTCACAGTATGTCCATTTCCATACTGATCGCTTATTGTTTATTCTATGCCTATGTATACTTTGATTTTCTCCACAAAAAAAGGGTGGAGGTCTGTCACTCGTGTTGATCAGCAGAGGGCATTTGACTATGGCAAGCCGTTTTGACTTTTATTCATTCTCAGGATATGTATTCTTGATATCAACAATTCAATTCTTGATATCAAAAATGTTAGTTCTTGATATCAACAATTCAGTTCTTGATATCAAAAAAGGTAATTGTTGATATCAAAAACTGAATTGTTGATATCAAAAACTGAATTGTTGATATCAAAAATGCAATTGTTGATATCAACAATTCAATTGTTGATATCAACAATTGCATTTTTGATATCAACAATTCAGTTTTTGATATCAACAATTGAATTTTCACTAGTTAAATGTCACCATAGGCTGCCATTCAAATTTAATTGTTGATATCAACAATTGATTTCTTACTAGTTGAAATGCAATTCTTGATATCAATAATTTAATTGTTGATATGAAAAATTTAATTGTTGATATCAATAATTTAGTTTTTGATATCAGGAATTAAATTGTTGATATCAAGAAATACTTTTCAACTAGTAAAGATGTTCATTCTTGATATCAACAATTAATTTGTCACTAGTGACAATGTTTATTTCTGATATCATAAATATAATTGTTACTAGTGAAATTATTTATTTTAGATATCAAAAATGACTTCCCTAATTGCTGATATCAGAAATACATTTTTAGATATCAGAAATAACAAATGTAACGTGTTGAAATATAATTGCAGATATCAAAAATGAACATTTCAACTAGTGAAATTAAGTGCTTGATATCAGAAATTGTCATTTTTACTAGTAACAATGTAGTTCTTGATATCAACAATTTAGTTTCTGATATCAGGAATGCAGATTGTTGATATCAACAATTAACTTGTTGATATCATAAATTAAATTTTTGATATCAAGACTGCATATCCTGAGAATTAATATAAGTCAAAACGGCTGAACATTATTTTTTGATATCAACAATTACATTTTTGATATCAAAAATTGAATTGTTGATATCAAGAATTGCATTTCCACTAGTACAAACCCGAATTCTTGATATCAAAAATGACGTCATTACTCGTAGGAAAACATTCATGATATCAAAAATTTAATTTCAACTAGTAACAAACATATTTCTTGATATCTGTAACTTAATTCTTACTAGTTAAAAATGCATTTTCACTAGTAACAATTGTTATTTTAGATCTCACAAATTGCTTTTTGGATATGTGCATAAATTAATGACGAGTGTCATCCTCTCGGGACAAACTCCTCCCCTTCGCAAAACGGAAGTCGTCATAGTAGGGTAAACACAGCGATGGCGGCGGCTGAAGCCTGTGTGCTTTCGCATTATCTCAAAGATTTGTCGATCTTTACATTTGGAGATGTCGACCGGCTTGACCAGATGAATTTATCAACATTTAAGTCAAAGGTCGACAAAGGTTACAAGTTTTTTTACGAGGGATATCTGCACGAATACGAAGGTAATGCAGTGAAATATGTTAATATTATCGCAAGGGCGATTCTTAAGCTAACTCTCAAGCTAAGCTAAGGTTTTCATGGTATAATGTCTAACGTGGTGAATATGATGGTAAAAGC
>CAIGQQ010006052.1:8315946-8417234 GCA_903798035.1 Danio albolineatus | reverse complement strand
GATAGATAGATAGATAGATAGATAGATAGATAGATAGATAGATAGATGCACATGGCAGTGCAACATAGTGCAACTTTGTGCAATAACGGGAAGTTACTCAGTGATTGAAGGCGTAACATTATAATATCCATAAATGTTACCTAGAATACATTGCAAATCAAGTTACACTTAAGTCCCCACGAGCGTGAACATGTACTGTTTTCCGACCATTCCCGAGTGTGAAAACGTCCACTCTGTTACTGGCGGAACAAAATAACGTTGGCCATGTTTTATCCCGACCTCGTTTTGTGTGTCACAGGAAGCGCACTACACGGAAGTTGTATTTTCTTTGTGTTTCTCCCTTTAACGTCGTTTTACATAAAGAAAGTAATGCGTTATCTTAGTTATGCACGAAATTATTGAGTTTTATTGACCGCGGGTAATCGCTAACAAACGGAGCTGTGTATGCGTGTCGGTATTTGCTTGCTTTGGTGATGGACGAACGGATTATTTTGCAGAGAGTTTGTTAACCCCGGCTAGAAAGCTAGCGTGCTAGCCGCGTCTTGGCACTACTGTAAGCTGAGCGGAACGACGCAGCTGCAGGATCAGGCAAAATTAACAAATCTGCTAACCGTTGTTTATCTACCAGCGTTAACCAAAACGGAGAAAATGCACCGAACACGCGAATCCACCTCATGGTTTGTATTTAATAAGCTGATTTCTGATGTGTTTTCCTAAATACACCAATGTTTGCGTAGTTAGGTGTGGAGTAATTTGAAGTTTGCAGGATTATGCGCAATAATTACGCGGTTACGCGTGACTCTACGTTATTAAATGTAGCTGATGTAGTGCTGTGTATTATAGGTTATCACTAGTTGACCACTCTTAACTTTTCCATTGCCTCATTTCAGATACTTGTGTAAAATGGGAGAGTTTTGTGGCTGTAGGTCGTTGTAAAATCCGGATTTGTACATGCATGGTGTTCTGCTGTCTCACACGAATACTTTGTCTTTAAATCATGTCGCTGGCCTTTCTGTTTCAGATCTCTGTAATAGAGATCTTCTTCAGCAGGAATGGACGAGCAGAAATCAAACTGCGAAGAAAATGATTCAGAAACTGCAGGTTAGTAAACACAAATTATTTCTATCTGATTCTAAATGATTTCTATAGTCATAAGTGTGCAATAAGGTAAGGAGAGGGTTTTATTGGAATGCAAACTCTGAACAACAGTTTATAATAAAGATTAGTTGAATAATAGTAGGTAAGTATACTTAAGTATAGTAGGGTTTTTTTGTTGCTGATTTTGGATTTCTTAAGTAGAATATAAAGCAAAGTTTTTAGCTAAAAAGAGTTCTCACTGGTCATGCAATTTAATGTTTATCCCAGACATTGAAGTTCAGGGAATTTTGTGTATTTTTTTTGTCCAAGTAATGGAATATCAGGGACTTTTGTTTGTTGTTTAAATACATTTTTTACTTTTTATCAAAATGTAATATTTCTATACCATGATTTCTGTTGATTCACGTTTTGCCTTTCGTTCGTTTAGTTTTTCAGTGCCATTTTAATCCATGTCAGGCGGCAATCACTAAATTCAGATGCAGTCACCAGCCTGTACCTATTAAAATACTACATAATTTTTTTGTGTCTGCTCAGTGCTTAATACAAAAGCTGCCTGTTTTTTCTGTTCATTTATTCACCTTATTGTGTTGTGTGGAAATATGCTGTTTTCTGCAAAAGATTTGACTTGTTCATTTGCCGCTTTGGATAAATGACTAAGAATAACAAATGCCAGTAAACTGACTTTGCTTTAAACTAGCGTGATTATAGTATGGCAATGCATACAAAATTTTAATAATATGAAATAAAAACAATTTTTGCAACATCAATCAGCAAAAACAAGCTATTTTGTATGGCTAGAAAAGAATGGAAATGAGTGTGGCTGAAAATCTCGACACATTTAAGTTACAATGGCTAAACCGCTCTTACCTGATAATGGAAGTTTATGTTTTTTAGTCAAGGACTAAAATTTTACATCTGTCTTGGAGTGGGAATCCTGGCTGAAATTGTTGTCATTTTTGATTCATAATGTGCGTCAGCACTTTGAGTAAAAAAAACAAACAAACAGCAAAACAAAATGAATACCTGTGGCTACTGAGTTCTAATGAAGGAAATGATTAGTCTTTGCAAGAAATCAAGCATTAATTTCATCATTGTTTTTAATCCATGGCCTTAGTAAATGCTCTTGACATTCTATTCAGCACTATTGCTTCAAATTAAGTATTTATATCTTACAATGGAGAAGTAATATGCTTGTATTATGTTGTTTATTGCATTGGTGTTTGTGCTTATTCTGGATGCTGCAACATTTGTACAGAAAGTATGATTACATTTGTGTGCGCGATATGCATCATGTTACCGGAAGCTTGTTATCCAGACAGTGATCATTTGCTAGGGATTATTATCTTAGGCTGAATTAAAGGTAACATTGTAAATAATGTTTAGTTTCTTGTACAGATCAATCATTTTACTTCATCAGATCTCATTGTGTTGTTAGGAGCCACAGGAAATATTTCATCTGCACTGTATGTGTGTTTTGACTTTCAAAGTTGTCAGTAGCCATTTACTTGCATTTTATAAATCTGTTGTTTTGCTGAGGAGAAAAAAAAATCATCCACATCTTGGATGGCCTGTGGGTGAGTAAGTGAACGGCAAATTAACATTTTCAGGCCAACAGTCCCTTTAATGAAATAATCTAGATTTCTCTTGAACAAATCATAAATCTTGCCCGGCAATGATATCTTGAAATGGGAATCCTCTCTTTCATCTGACCTTTGCTTGAATTCCCTGTGAGGGAACAGTGCTATCTGTCAGGAATTTATAAAGGGCACATTCATATTTGATCCATCTTAACACACGACATGTTTCTCTCAGCTGATGATGGGACCCCTGCAAAGGAGAGCGTCCAAGTTGAGGGGGAACTGAATGCCCCTGTTGCTGCAGAGGACATCTCAGGCACTACTGTGGACTCTTCCAGCTCATCATTGTAAGGCTTTCTATAAATATTGCGGTTGCACTGCTTTGCATAAAATGTAGGTCATGCTTGAATAGTGAGGTTTGTATGAAAAAGGCTATCTTCATTAAACAGAACATGAGGTGATGTAGACAAAATAGTCACTGTTTAGATGGATAGATCTATCAACCAAGGTCAAATAAAAGGAATAATTTGAATGTTAATGCATCTTATTTGATTACACTGAGCCGTTAAGGCTGATCTTTTTTTGCTTTTTGTTTTTTCTAGGGAGACTGTCAGGGCCTGTGCTCTCTGCAACTGTGTGGAGCGTAGTCTGCATGGCCAACGAGAGCTTCGGTGTTTTGGACCCTCTTCTGATCGTCCCAGCTTGGAGCCCTCTGTTTTCACTTTGCCAGCAGCTGGAAATGATGACCTGTCTTCCATTGGATTCTCTGAATCCACCTGTCTGGCGTCTCTCTTTGATGACACAGGTATTATAAAGAAATTTAATGCACTAACTCACAGTGATATCACAGCAGTGTTTAGGTGTTAAAGTGAGATGCATTGAAACACTAGTTTCTTCCCAATTCAACTCATTTCTGCATTTTTGAGTGAAGTAACTTGCTTTTTAATAACTTTAAGCCATATTGTTTGAGGTCTGTATTTTTTTTTCTTTTTTGTTAATAATGAAACTGAAACGTGTCTTGCGTGTAGCTGTGCATTTATACTTTTGTAGGCTGTTTGTGTTGCTCTGCAATAACACTTCTGAAACGCTAGCTGACACCAGGTTTTTATGTTCCTCTATGTTGAGTTTTTTCGCATGTGTTTTTTTTTCTGAACGCTACCTTAATGTACAAGTAGCTAAAACTCACTCATTCAGAGGTGTTTAAGAGCCTTAAACTGGCGGACGTGCAACAACATTAATTATAAGTTCAACACAAAACGTCTTGAGCTCCTTCACAGGGCTCGGCACTTGTAAACACTCACTCCAGCTGGCTCGCCACTCGTGGTCCCGCCCACACTGGTCACAGCTACCAAGCTAACCAATCACAGAGCTTGCGCTATGTGTTGTTGCAACACGTAGTTACATTTTTTGGAAGGTGCTTGTCATCGTCGGCATCAGCTGCTGTGAGGGCTATGCGACCACTCGAAGGCTGCGCCTGAGCATTCGTGTGTGCTTGACACAGTAGTATAAATCAGCCTTAAACCTTTTTGTTTGTTTGTTTATGTTTGAAAGATATGCAAGAACTCTAAGCCTTTCCCATAAACATGTTTTCTTCTATGTAGTTTTATAACTCCAAACCTTTTTTTCTGAACCAGGGAGCTGCTGGGTGCACCACTGGTGTGCCGTGTGGTCAGAGGGAGTGGAACAGACTGAGGGTGAGGTGCTGATAAACGTGGATAAGGCAGTCGTCTCAGGGATACAGCGGGTAGGCACAGAGCGTCCTTTATCAAAGCATTAAACCTCTATAAATATTGCTTTATGACAGGCAAATTAACTTTTCCATCTTTTACTTGGCTTTTGTATCTCTGCTTCAGCCATGTGATTATTGTAAACGGATGGGTGCTACCATCCGCTGCCGGGCCGAAGGCTGCTCACGGTTTTACCACTTCCCCTGCTCTGCTGCAAGTGGGTCCTTCCAGTCCATGAAGCAGCTGGCGCTCCTCTGTCCAGAGCACATAGACAAGGCTGAGGAGATTGGTATGGAATTGCAGAAGAGGAGATGTGATATGATCAGTAAATAATGATCATGATTGCTGAGATGAGTCTGTGTTTGTTTTGCAGCCGGAGAGGAGGCACGGTGTGCAGTGTGTGACTCAGTTGGGGACCTGTCGGGTCTACTGTACTGTACTGGATGTGGGCAGCACTATCACGATGCCTGTCTAGAGATTAGTGCTACACCACTTCAGCGGTCAGGATGGCAGTGTCCTGAGTGCAAGGTGTGCCAGACCTGCAGGTATGTTGGAATGGATATAGCAATTTCACGTCATTATTATGTTATTATATTATATTGTATTGTATTGTATTGTATTGACTGTATTTTCTTTAATAACTTCCAGGCAACCAGGGGAGGATTCAAAGATGCTGGTTTGCGATGCTTGTGACAAGGGCTACCACACCTTCTGTCTACTGCCAGCCATGGACTCTGTTCCCCCTGATTCATGGAAGTGCAAAGTAAGCGTACACCAATGACTCATTCTAACATGCCCTTTATCTGTCTAATATCACCATTTAAGGCAGAAATAAGTCCTGTACAGTTTATTTACATAGTTGTTCTGCTCTTTTCTCATGCCCAAACTATACAGAGAAACCAGTAGAGTTTTTCTGCCAAGGCTCACTTAATAATGAAAATTGTCATCATGTTGTTGAAACATAAATGGTTTATTTAATTCAAATGAAATCCTGTGTAAACACTTTTAGGGGTTGATCACAACGAACACCGTTTTGCATTCCACAGTGCAGCTTTTCAATTCTTTTTTTAAAATATGTAAACATGCATTAGTTGGACACCTTTAATTGCTGCTCTGATCGCACATGCTTTGCAACTTATTCTACCTAACACAGTGTTATGAAGCATAATAAAGCCAAAAATATAATCATGTTCCACTTTACAGCTACACTGCAAGATTTCAAGTTGCCATTGTTTTTAATTCGGCTAAGAGGTCATACTGGTTTATTGGTCACATGCCTTCATGTGATTTGTAGGTTTACCAAATTGACATCAATTTGAACACATTAAAATTCACGCACATGATAGAAAAGTGTAGTACAGAGTGTAGTATTAAAGTGTAGTATTATTGGCCTATACGGCAATACAAAATGTCTGGGCGGGGTTTAGCGGAGTTCTTTGAGTGAACATGGTGAGTTATTAGCTTGTACAGATGTTCGGCAAATAGGAAAATGTTTTTTTTTTGTGAGTAAAATACCTGTCTATTGTTTTGGCTGACCTCATTTGCATGTCTGTTGTAGCGGTGCCGTGTGTGTGTTGACTGTGGCATGCGAGGGCTGAAGCTTCCTGGCTCTGAACAGTGGTTTGAGAGCTACACAGTATGCGAAGGTTGTCAGCGCAGGCGGACCTCTGTCTGCGGCGTGTGCAGTAAAGCCACGGAGCCCTCGGTCTCCCTTCAACATCACTGTGCCATCTGCCACAGGTTAGTTTGTGTACCTCCTGCCATAAAGAACTGGCAAAAGAGCATCTTTTGCATGTCTAGAGCAGAGGGGTTGGTGCTGTGTGAAAACGCTGTTTTCTAAAACGGACCTTTCCTTTTTAAATTCACTCGTGTGAAGTTATATTTGCTATAAAGTAACAAACAAACTCACTTTCATTCGTCTCTGTGCATATATTTAACTTGCGTTTGATGTCTTTCGCAGATGGGTACACAGTGATTGTGCCTCGCTGTCAGGGCCTCCTGAGGAGAAATGCATCTGTGTGCTCTGCAAAGAAATCCCAGATGATGTTCCAGTTGAGGCTGAGGTGTCCATGCAAGTAGATGAGAAAGCTGATTTGGAGGTGCCAGTGGATTTGGGTAAGTTTTATTAGTATTATTATTATTTAGTTTTCATTTATTTTAAAAGGATCTTGTTGTTTTCTCATAGGACTTTACAGTCATACGTGTATAATGTGAGTCTACAATAAGGACACAATTTTGATTTAAATTGGGACCAACATTTATTTCTTTATTTCTTTATTTTTTCATTTTTGTTACATTAAGCTTAAGAATTTATTCTAAAATGCTATTTTTCCACTCAAGAAACATTGTTTTTCCTTTTGATTGTTAATATTGAAACATTTTCAAACCGATGATTGGGGTTCTTTAAATAGAACATTCAAAAGAAAAGAAAATCAATTTAATGTCACGTTTTATCAATTTATTGCATAATAATGATAATAATTATCATTATTATTATTATTATTATTAAGTACTTGCCTGTTTGAATGATTTGAATCTGAATACAGATTTAAATGACAAAATAACCCCTGTTTACCACTTTATATTAGAATTTAAAATGCTTCATTTAATTTGGCTCCAAATAATGCATTGCAGAGTGTTCTTTGTATAGTTATGTGTGCTTGACATTATGTACAAGTTGATGATGCTCAGATCAAGTTTCTGTTCTCTGTGGACTTGGGTAATATTGACTGTCATTAGATGTGTATATTGAGCTGTTGTCTCATATTAGGGACAGAGCTTGAGGTGGTTGAAATGGCAGAAGTGAAAGAAAGCATTATGGAGGAAGAACTACAGCCAGAGGGTGCAGAGGGCTCTACAGAGGCTAATGTGCACACTGAGGTCTCTACAGAGCAGCAGCCCCTTTTAGCTACTGTTTCAGGTAAATTTCAAGTCCATCTCATTATTTGAAGGTCATTTTGCTTTTGAAGGAGCCTGAGGTGCTGCATGAGGTTTAGTTTTCCCCGTTTGTTCGTTTTTTTCTTTTAATCCTTTCAAAACATTTAGTAAATTATACTATTTTCATATGAATGGAGTAGTTTATTCCAATCTAAGAGATAGATTCACTCTGTGATGAATTTATTATTTAAGCTGTTGTTCACACATAAATGTTAATTCATAAACAATGTTTACAACATTCATATTTAGACATTAAAGCTTAGGCATGCTCACCTGATGCATGAAAACCAGTGAGGTTAACGCTAATGATATGAAATGTATACTGAAACTGCAGTAAAAAAAAAACATGTCCTGTTTGATGAATAATTTTTTTTGTCATGTTAATAGTCTTGTAAGATATTTATGGGGTGTTTGAGAATTACTTTCTTGTTTGTAGATGTTGATGCAAAGCAAAAAGAAGAGGAGACTTCCGGTGAAACAGTGGTTACAGAGGCTGTTGAGCAAAAACTAGAGGACACTCAGGACCCTCCTGTGAAGGATAGCCCAGACAGCCCTGTCCCTGACACTAAAGAAGAGACTCAATCTGATGTAGCCGAGACTAATATAGAAAGGCAGGAGAAATCGCTAGACAAGCCACCTCAAACAGAGACCACGTTGGATGGTACTGTTAAGTCCACAGAAACAAAACCTCCATCAAGCCCATGTTCTCAATTATCACAAATCACACTCCCTGTTGCAGAAGAAGAGGAGCCAGTTGCTATGGACTTGGAGGAGATGGGTTCTCAAGAGGAGACAATAAACAGGACGCCTCCTTCCCCTGCTCCTCACACAGAAATGCCCACTGCATCTGACACCGATGATAGAATGGGCCAGTCTGAGGATGAAGAAGAGGAGGATGAGCAGGGTGTGGAGGAATCCTTAGATGATTCGCTCCTCAAAGATGAGAGTCAGTGTGAAGATGATCAGGCCAGGAAAGAGTTGCAGGAGGATATGAAGCCGGAGCTGGTTCTTGATGAGACCTCAAACCTTAGCCACGGTGACGAGAGCAGTAGTGGTTTTCTTGGCTCGCCGGCTGAGGCAGACTCTCAGATGCTGTCCATGGAGCTTAGCTTGGTGCCAGCCGGCAGGACCCGATCAGATTCACTACTCACCGAAACTGAGGACTCGTTGCCTTTTGATCCACTGAAGCCCGATGGTGAGAAAGTGAAGCGCAGGGGTTCTCCAGGACGCTCACGAATGAAACAGGTGAATTTCAAATAACGAAGTTGTTCTGAATACATTTTGAAAGGTTCTAAATGACTCCAGCGAAGTATGTTTGATGCACATAAGTGTCTTATGACGTTTCAGGGCCGAGGCAGTGGTTTCCCAGGAAAACGGCGGCCACGTGGTGGTGGCAGTAGTGGTGGTAGTGGTGGTGGTGGAAGAGGGCGTGGACGGTCACGTCTCAAAGCAATGGCCTCTTGCATTGATGCCTTTCTAGTGAGTTTATTACTTTATAGAGTATTTCCACTTCCAAGCTCTTCCAATGCTTTACTAGCATTTCCAATTGTATTTCACATAGTGTTGCTCTTAGAAATGTTATTCAAGTTTTAAATGTTTTAACGATGTTGATTGTTTTGAAGAATGTTTTTTTTAAATTGCAGATTATATTTTAAATTTAATAATATTAAGAATTATTATTATTATTGTAAGATAGTTTTTTATTAATAAACTAATTTATTAAAATGGATTTATTTAATTGCATTTATTCAAATAAACAAATAAAATAAAATATATATTTTAGCACATTAATTTATTGGAATTAACACTTACATTCTAAAGTTATTGTATCGGTGTTGTTTAACTTAAAACTACATCAAATGAAAAATATAAAATAAAAGACATATTCATCAAACATTAAGAATCATGAAATGAGACTGTCTTGTTAAAACTGTTCATATCCTTAGAAAAAAGAAAAGAAAAAACAGCCATGGCATCTTTCCTTTACAGCAATACCAATACATGTCCATCCTTTTTCATTAAACAGCCATTACCTCTTATAAAAATAAACCAAGTTTTGCAGGTTTTAAATGAAAATATCTGTAATATTTACAGCTAAGCATGACTGTAGACACTGGAATTAGCAAAGAGGAAGATGAGGAGGAAGATGACACCATGCAAAATACTGTGGTACTTTTCTCCAACACTGATAAGTTTGTCCTGCAGCAGGTATGAATCTCTATTACTATGTTCTTCAGCTTCCCTATAAAGTACAACATTAAATGACAATAATTTGATTTGTCTTGTGTGTTTGTGTGTGTGTGCACGCAACAGGACATGTGTGTAGTTTGTGGTAGTTTTGGACAAGGTGTGGAGGGCCAGCTCCTAGCATGTGCTCAGTGTGCACAGTGTTATCATCCATACTGTGTGAACAGCAAGGTATGTTATTTTATTTATTTATTTTTACATTCTGCATGATAACCCCCATTTTACACAGTCTCTCGTCATCTGTTTGTTTGATTAACTTCTCTAAAGATCACCAAGATGATGTTGAGAAAAGGCTGGCGTTGTCTTGAGTGCATTGTGTGTGAGGTGTGTGGGAAGGCTTCAGATCCTTCTCGGTTGCTGCTTTGTGACGACTGTGATGTCAGCTATCACACTTACTGCTTGGATCCACCCTTACAGACGGTCCCCAAGGGAGGCTGGAAGTGCAAATGGTTTGTCATTGCTGATATACCTATGCATATGCTTTTTTTTTATATATATGTGTCAGTTGGGATCCCAAAAAGAAAATGTGGTAATTGAGCCAGTGATCTACCACCCCATTAGGTGTGTGTGCTGTATGCAGTGTGGTGCCAGCTCCCCTGGGTTTCACTGTGAGTGGCAAAATAACTACAATCACTGCGGCCCCTGTGCCAGCCTGGTAACATGTCCTGTGTGTCATGAGAACTTCATGGAGGAGGAGCTGCTTTTGCAGTGTCAGCACTGTGACAGGTCAGTAACTGCAATATTTTATTGAACTTGTTGTTACTAAAACAATAGTGAGAGAACAAAATTAAGTTTTCTTCTAAAATAAGAAGCGGCACAACAGTTTTTGACCTTTAATACAAAGTGTTTTTATTGTATGATAAGCAGGATGGCAAAGAAGTAGTGATGATTCTAGAAAGCTGACTGTGTTATCTCCAATGTTTTATTTACAAAGGATTTATGCCTTATAACCGGTGGAAAAATAGCTACTGAAAACTGGGGTAGTGGCTGTTGAATGGTTTCAGAATAAAGTCAATTTTAGAATGCATTGGAGTAAATGTTTTAAACAGTTATATTTTTACAACATTGCTGTTTTCTGTATTTTTAATTTAGAAACTGCACTATTGGTGAGCAGTGTTGGGGTATTGCATTATAAGTAACGCATGTTACTTGCAAATATTGCTTTAACTAGTAAAGTAATGCATTACTTAAAAAAAAGTAATATTATTTGAGTTACTTTTTAAAAAAATGTAACGTTACTTTTTATCTTGCTTAAATGGCTTTTACAATATATATTGCGGAATAAAAATGACTTTAGTCAGGTTGAATCACACATATGATGATGAGTGCAAGGGAACAGACAGTCGGCTCGCACTCATCAGGTCTCCTTTTTTTTTTTTTTTTTTTCTTACAGCAGATAAATCAATGCCCTGTTCTAGTAACTGAATAACTCAGGATATTGGTTTATTTCAAGTCAGAATGGGTATCTGGTATGTTAGTACTAAAGACGCAAACCGTTTCACGACAACGCCGTTTAGTTTAATGAACTGGTTTGACTGGTTCACTTAAAAGATCCAGTTAAAGCAAATGATTCATTCGCGAATCGCCAGTCATCACTACAGACAGTCAGAAACATTTTTGCTGTGGATTCTTGTTATTTTGAACACATCGAAGAAAAGAAGTGGATTGTTATTATGTGTAAGTAAAACTCTTGACAACTGCACGAAACAACATTGAAAAAAAAAAAAACACTGGATGCAAAGCGCTACACCCGCACCCCACCTTCAGTTCACGTTCTTCAGGCAAAACGATTAATTCGACTAAATTAAAAAATGGTTATTGCTTTTATTGTTGAGGAGATGCAGCCACTGTCTACTGTAGAAGCCACTATGTTTTGTAATAAAGTATGATTTTCTTTTTTCTCTTTTGGGAAACGATTTACACCTTTATTAATGCCAAGAGTAGCAATTTATTCAGTGTATAAAACTTTATGTTGAAAGATTTATTTAGATTTTTTAAAATTCTATTTATCGTCTTGCTGTTCATGTTATTAAACATTTTAAATCTGTTTTTCCCTTAATATAGTTTATTTTATGTTAGTACTCTTAGGCTTTATTACGATCTTTATCTCAATGGACAATACATTTATTTAATAACACAAAATGTACAAAAGTAGCAAACACATTACGTTACATGCTTTCATTAATCTGTATATACAGCATGTATAGCTCTGGCTTAAAAAGTTGAAAGTTCTCAAAATATAAGTTTATCCTACTTGTTTTAAGGTAAATAAATGTGTATTTAGGTTATATAGGTGGTTGTTAAATGCAGAGCTTCTCTATAAAAAATGTGAAAAAACTTGCAAGTTCTGAAAGAGAAAAGTAACTCAAGTTACTTAAAAGAAATATAACCCATTACTTTCCATAAAAAATAACTAACTAACGCAATTAGTTACTTTTTTGGGAGTAACTTATGATTGTAATGTAATGCACTAATTTCAAAAGTAACTTTCCCCAACACTGGTGAGTGTTGAGAGTTAAAGTTTTGACTTTTTGCTTTCACAGATGGGTTCATGCAGTATGTGAGAGTCTTTACACTGAGGATGAGGTTGAACAAGCATCTGATGAAGGCTTTGCCTGTACAGCCTGCACTCCATATGTCCCCAGGCCTGTTGGTAAGTATTTAATTCTGATTGCAGTCCACTCGAATGTGCCAGTTTCTAAATTTATTTTACTTAGTAAATACTGTTTATTCTTACTCTCAAAGTGGAGTCTCCCATGATGTCCGCCTTCAAAATAAAAGAACCAGGTATGTGTATATTTGGTAATTTTGTTGTCAGGCTTTGATCTGTCAGCTATTTTTAGATCACTTTATTTTGATTGCTGGATCCCTTTGTTCAGAGCCACAGTTTTATCGTCTGGAGGGTGTCTGGCTAACAGAGACTGGCATGTCTTTATTGCGAAGCATCTCCATGTCACCACTTCACAAGCGCAGACAGCGCCGCTCAAGACTGGGCACTATGTCTATTGATGAGCTAAAAGAGGGTGATGCAGATGGTGATGATGGAAAAGGTGAGTTTATGTTTATGCTGTATGTTGAGCAATTATTTATATTCTTATCTCCAGTCTGTATTCCACAAGGTTGCATTAATAAATAAGCATGGTGACTCATTATGATTGTAAATGCAAATTATGAAAACTGAAATTGTAATAGGAGGTGCAGAAGCAATGGAATGTGAGCCCAAGTCTGAAGCCCCTGGGAGCCCAGACAGGGATGGAGGAGCGGACCGAGAAACTGGGCCAGATGGAGGTATAGAGGGCATGGCTGACTGTGAAACTCTCAAAGGAGGAGTAGAGGAGACCGATGACGGGAAGAAGAGAAAGCGTAAACCATATAGACCAGGTCACTGGGCTGCTTTATTTTTCAAAAGCTGTATCGCTGTTTTTATACTGAGAAACTGATTGTTAATCTGGAAATTTTTCCTTGGTAGGGATTGGAGGGTTCATGGTCCGGCAAAGAAAGTGTCACACACGAATGAGGAGGAGTCTCTCTGCCTCTGGTGAGGGCGTTCCTGAAGGTCAAGCAGCTGAATCTAAACTTGAGGAAGGCAAGTGACAAATAAGAGTTTGCACTGCTTCAGCAAACACCAGGACCTAGTGTCTATTGGTTTTTATTGAATCAGCGTGTTACTGCTGTCATCGCAAAATTAATCTGCTTTTGATAAGTCTTGGAATGCTTGGCGTTCTGGTAAAGATTTTCCAAAAAAACATGCGATCTGACATGATCACAAAGTGCCAATGTTCCTGCAAACATCAATAAAATAAATTTATGTGGGTTCAACTCCCCTGACTGTCTAGAGTTGTCAGTCTTGATTTACTTTAATAAAAATATCTTTAATTATTTTAATGAAATGTAATGTCTTGCAGCAAAACAGTTAACATGAAATATGAACATTGAACTCAATGTTGATGCAAATATAATTTTATGGGCATGGTCTGGCATGTTACAGACATTCTCAGGATTATATATTTTTGATTGCCTTTTCAGCTTGAGAACATAGTTTCATATTAAAGAAAGTTGAAAATAGTTAATCAGGTTTCCAAAGGTCATGGAAATTCATGACATTTTAAAAGGAGACATTTTATTTTTATTTATTTTTCCCCAAGTCATGGTATATCAAGGACTTTGATCTGTAACTTTAAGTTTTTCTCCTTATCAAATTAAACATTTTCTTTACAGTACAAGTTTTTAAATCACATTGTTTCAGATGTTTTGGTTAGTTTAGTTAGGCTTTTTTCAGTGCCATTTTATTTCTCCACTCGTCATCTGGAAGTCACCAGGCTGTACCTGTTAGTTTAGGCAAGCAAGCCAGGAAAATGTCAAGAGCTTTGGATACAAAATGACCATTTCAAAGACTGGGGGTTTGACTGATTGCTTTTGTATTCATTTATTTATTTTTATCTTAGGTTGGTTATGCTCACATAATCACTGTTAAATCCATGAAAAATTATATTCAAGTTCAAACTATTTTAATAGGCAAGGCACAACAGTGCTTTTTTCTTCTGTTCATTATAGGTCATGCTTTTTATTCAGTGAAATGAGGGAAAAGTCATGCAATTTGACATTTGGCTAAGAGTGGGATCCCTAAGTTAGGCTTTACATTTATTTTACAATACCTAAGATTTATTTTTGTCAAATTATTGCGACACAAAAAGCAATCTTTGTCTGTGTCTCTGGGACAGTATAAATTGCCTGTCTGTGTCCTGTAAAATCTTCATCAAACAGATCACCAAATCTTTATAATTTTGAGTTTTCTTTTGTCTTTTAGGACCTCATCCTGACATACCTCTCGATGTCCCAGAGGCAAAGACAGCAGAAGGAGAGGGTGAGCAAGCCAAGAAGCGCAGGGGTAGAAAGAAGAGCAAGTTAGAGGACATGTTTCCCACATACTTACAAGAGGCTTTTTTTGGCAAGACATTACTTGATCAGAGTAAAAGAGCTTTTCTGGCTCCTCCAACACCAAGACATACGCAGGGTTTACTAAGACCTCCACTCCCTGGGCTTGTGGCCAGAAATGCAGCCTCCGAATCAGGTAAGACTATACTGCTGTTAAACACTGACAAAGTTATACATGGCATAGAAGTAAATCTTTAAATTTTATTGTTGCAGTTGAGGCCACAGTCAGGCCGAGTGGTCTGCCCATGGAACTAAAGCAAGAAGGTGAGGGATCCAAGCCTCCAGGAGATGGAGCAGGTAGGATTTTCAAAACTAGGTTGCTTGATAATTTTAGCAATGTGTGTTATTAGAATATAATATTTACCTTGCATAAAATGTGTAGTAGGGTCAGGAGCATCTGGGCAACTTTTCAAAGATCAGAGCTCGGGAGCTGCTCATGGGTCTGACATGTTGAAAAATAAAGGTAAATGATTTTGTTAAAATATAAGGTGGGCTACCTGACAGTTACATTACTCAAAAGTTTATCCTTTCACCCACCAGATCTCCCTCAGGGACTAGAAAGACAGGATTCTGAGCAGTTCTTTCGGAAAGTACTTGGACCCACTGAGGGGAGCTCAGTAAGTGGGCAGTTGCAGCCTAGCATTAAGCCTGTTCAGGAGGGTGATCCAAATCAAAGTAGTTGCCCTCAAAGAAACCTCCTTCCAGGTATGTGTAGAATTTGTGATGCAGTTTTTGTTTGTAATTTACTTAAATGTCACTCACTCAGATGTGTTATACATTTAAAAAAATACCATGATTTAACTACAGGTGCTTCCTTATCTGGCACACTCCCCTCAACTGGTATGATGGACTCTTTTTCAGGTCTCTCCCAGTCCCCCTTTTTTGACATAAGGTAAGCTGAAGGTTTGCACCATCTTCACCCTTTTGATCCCTTAAGAATTCCTCTCTCCTTCTGTGTATTTATCTACATATGTGCGTGTATAATTTGTGTTATTTGTTTCATCTTAAGGGATCGAGGTGGTCTTTTCAGTCCAGACCAGGATGAGGAAAGCCCATGGGCAACACCATCTACTCCAGCCACCCCTTCCACTCCTCCAACTCCTACTGAACAAGAAGGTGATGGGCTCTCCTACAATCAACGCAGTCTGCAGCGTTGGGAGAAGGATGAGGAATTAGGAAATCTATCAACCATCTCTCCTGTACTTTATGCTAACATGAACTTCCCCAGTCTCAAACAGGACTACCCTGGTTAGTATTAAACTGGCCTTGGAATCTTGAAGTATTAGTACATGTCTACTGATTATTTTATTCATCAACAACTAGAGGGCTTTCGTGGTTATAGCTTTGTTAATTATTTCCTTTTTTTTTCATAGACTGGGCAAGTCGCTGCAAACAAATAATGAAGATTTGGAGAAAGGTATCAGCTGCAGACAAGGTTCCTTATCTGGTAGGTACCAATCTGAACCTATAGTGTAAGTTTCAGAGTGCTATGCTTGTTTTTTAACAGTTTTGTTGTTTGCTATTTATTCCTTATCTATTTAGCAAAAGGCCAAAGATAATAGGGCTGCTCAGAGAATAAACAAGGCACAAAAGGTAAACGTCCTTTTCTTTAAATTGACTATGTAATTCTTTAATGTTACATTGTAAATGAAATCTTTTTTTTCTTCTTCCAATCAATAGCAGGCAGAGAGTCAAGTATGTCGGCCTATCAAAACTGAACCTGGCCGTATTAAAGGGGAGCGCCCTAATCTCCACCTCCAGATTCCTCCACCCTCAGGCTCTGTATCCACTTCCTCCCAGCCAAGCTCTGCTGAGAGTCCTTATACCCTTGCACCAGACTCTGCATCTTCAGCCTTTTTTCCTGATGGACCTCTTAAAACTCCTTGCTCAGCTGATTTGCAAAGCGATCCATTTTCTAAACTTTCCAGTCAGTCTCCGCACCTACAGTCTCAGCCATCCACACCATACTCACAGCCTTCTTCCAGCCCCTTGCCGGCCTCTTCCTCAGGACATTGTATGCCTGGCCCACAGGGTGCTACTCAGGGACGGCCAGCCAATTTCAGCTCCCTTGAAATGCAACCAGGGGCTCCTCGTAGGGCCCAACAGGTTGACCCATTTTTTAGACCACAACAGCAGATTCCTAAACCTCAGGAGGCCTTGGGTCCACCTGAGAGTCCTCGACCTAGACCTGGTGGGCCTGGAGATGCACAGATATTCTCGCCACCTCATATGACCCATTGTGGGGACCTCTACCGTGGCCAGCATGGAGCTAGCCGACAAGATCATGCTTCTTCTCCATCACCCTCTGCGATAGCATCTTCTCCTTCTGGAGTGGGCCCAAGTAGAGCAGATATTAATGCCCCATCCCCACGTTCTTCTTTTGGCAGGCAAGACCTAAACACAGGTTCTCCTGCAAGTTTAGACTCTGGAGATGGATTATTCAAAGCTCCCATGACACCTCGTATGCATCAAGGGGATGCAGGTGGCTTGTCTGTTTCACACCAACCAGGTGCTTCTCCGAATCATCCTCCTGAGACTTACCGCCAATCACCATCTACGTTCTCTGACCCTTATGCCCAGCCTCCCCTCACACCAAGACCTCAGTCAGGTGATGGCTCCTCGCCACTACCCCAAAGGCTTCCTGCACCTCAGCAAGAAACGTACTCAAGATTGCCTTCCAGCCCTCAATCCCAAGGCAGTTCTCAGTCACCACTCACACCAGGAGCCATTTCCAATGATGTCCTCTCTGTGCAGTCACCAGCCACTCCACGTTTTCAGTCTCCTGACCCTTACTCCCGCCCACCTTCACGACCTCAGTCCAGAGATCCCTTTGCCTCATTGCATAAACCCCCTCGTCCATCTTCTGTAGCACCAGAAGGTAACTCACCCTTTAGAGGCTCACCCCATACTATCCAGCAACCCCCCTGCTCACCCTCAGTAGCAGATCCGCTCTCTGGAAAACCCCCTGCTTTCAGCTGCAGTCCTGGCATAGGGATTCAAATGGGCCCGCAACAAGTAGTTGGCCAACAGCATATGACTCCTCAGCAAGCTCAGGTTCACCTCCAGCAACCACAGTCCCAGACTCAACAAGTGGGTGCTGATTTTAACTCCAGAATAGCACTTCCACCTGGAAACCAAGATACAGCTGTGCGGCCTTCAGATGGTCCACATTTACCCAACATACCAGGGATACAGGATATGTCGGACATGTCAGCTGCACAGGATCCAGCTCTCATGAGCCTTAGTCCATCTGAGTTAGAAAAGCACAGACAGGTGAAGTAGACACCATGTGTACAGTAAATATACAGTTTTTTGCACAATGAGACAGATTTTAATATTACTGTTTATTTTCTCTACAACAGAGGCAGCGATTAAGAGAGTTTTTGATAAGACAGAAAATGCAAAGAAACTCACTTCGCCAAGAGAAGGAAGCGCCTGTGGTGAATAATCCTGCTCAAAGTTGGCAAGATGGGGACATGCCTGCCTTTCAGCAAGACAAAAGTCAGCGAGCACCACCTCCTTACCCTCAGGTATTATTATTGATTCAATATATAGAATGGGATGTGACAGACCTGTTGAAATTATACATGTGCGGTATGATTGGGAATAGGTATGATGGGGGTTGGTGTGGGAAACGGGAGGTTGCCTTGCTTGCTTGAAGGGTTCAACAATTTAGTCTCAGTATGACGCTAATCAAATATTGGCAAAAATATGAAAAGGACCAAATTTACATGTACTTTATATTTATAACTGGCCTTTTTAAAAACATTAAGGATCAGATCACTTTGTTATAAATAAAAAATGTTGATTGTTGGCATGACATTACCTTTTGTCCATCAGGACAGAGCTGCTGTTACGCAGGCAGCACTTGCCAGCAGGATGCCTCTTCCAATGGGTGTGATTGATGAAAAGCTTTGCCGCCCACCTCCTCCTGGGACACCAGCAACTTTGGATCCCAGTGCATTAAGGTATAAAGCAGGAATCCTACTGGTTGAGATTATTCTGTGGTTTTACATAGTCCCCACACATTATTTTCACAAAAAAGATAATAATAAAAAATTAACTTCTTTTTTCTTAAAGGCAAACTGGGCCTGCTTCTCAGGGGATGTATCCTCGTCCACAATTTCCTGCACAGTGGCAAAACCAAGGAGCTCCACGAAGATTTCCACAACCATCTATGATTGAAGCCGTTCCCAGGCAGCACCTTACTACTTCCATCAACAATCCTCTCAACATGCAGTCCATGCAGAATATGCCCAATCCTTTGACCACAGTTCCAGGCACTGGAGCGGAGGCAGTACAAAGCCATGTTTCAGGAGCCCCACCTCAGTTTATCGAGTTGAGACATAATTCCCAGAGGATGCCACTGGGTCCTCAGTTTATGCAAAGGGCGCCTATACCCAGAGCGCGCATGTTTCTTCCACAGCAAGAAATGAATGCTGCTTTTGCTCAGCAGAATTTACCCCCATCTCTTGATGCTTCGGCAGCAGGAATGCGTGATCCCAGACTTGGTTTACAGCAGGGTGGCATGGACCTATTGATGCAACCAAGCAATGCACCTCCTCCTCAGTCTCAACTACAGCCACAGCAGGTGCCAACTACTACTCCCAAAACACAAATTTCTCACACTACTCAACAACTTCCTCAAACTAGTTCAGTAGGCAGTCAGCGGACTGTTGTGAATCCTGTTGACCTACCTGAGTCTGACCTAGTGGATGCCTTTGCTCCCAAAGGTCTGGGTGATCCGGTGGCAGAAACTGGAGTGGAGGATGATGATCTTGCTCTTGACCTTGATCCTGATAAAGGGGATGATGATTTGGGAAACCTTGACAATCTTGAGGCCAATGATCCTCATTTGGACGATCTGCTCAATAGCGATGAGTTTGATTTGCTTGCATACACTGACCCTGAGCTTGATCAGGGTGATCCCAAAGATGTTTTTTCTGACCAGTTACGACTTGTGGAAGCAGAGGTGGAAGGTCCAGTGTCTTCTGCTAATGTTGAAGTCAAGGTTGAAGTGAAACCAAAAGTTGAAATAGCTTCCCAGAATACACACACAACTGCCACTCAACCACCTTTAAAAACTGAGAATTTATCTGCAGTCAATACACCAAAAGTAGAGTCCTCTGATGCCAATAGGTTGTCTTCTGTAAAACTTGAAGACAAAGGATTGGATGAACAACCACAGTCAGGGCAATCTTCTGTTAAAGATGACATCAGTGAAACTGTGTCAGTTCTGCTCAGTGTAACAAAAGCCTCTAATCAACCAGATACCCCAACTGCTAATTTGAACACAGTCCGTTTAGGCGGTATACCTTTCCCTCTTCCCAGCCAAGCTGATACACTGTCTTTTCCACCAACTGCACCCCATCCAGACCTGGGCAGTGACCCACTTGGACTGCCAGATTCTGGCCACCATTCTACAGCAGATGATCTTGACAAAGTTGAAAGCTCACTGGAAGCGAGTGAACTGCCTTTGCTTATTCAAGATCTTTTAGAACATGAAAAAAAGGAGCTTCAGAAACAGCAGCAGCTAAGTGCTCTACAAGGGGGGATTGGAAGTCAAATTCACAGCATTCAGAATCAGCAACAGCCTTCACAGACTACAAATCAAATTATGATGCCACAGCACCATCATCCATCCCAGGGCATAGTGCCTCAAGCAGGTATGGTGCCCAGGCCACCTCACATGTTCCCACAGCCGCAGCAAAGGCTGATTACTGCTGCGATGCCTTCACCTCCCCATGCGGCAATGGGACAGCAGCCAGGCATTTTAAGGGGTGGCCAGCCTGGCAGACTTCATCCTGGTCTTACTCCACAGCAGCAGACGACACAACCTCCACATATGGTTAAACAGCAGAACTTTTTCCCAGATAAAGGTTTGTTTGAGTTTCATCAACTTGGTGTGTATTTTTGGTTTTGATACACAACAGTTTACTTATTCTTGTAAATATATATTGTTTCAGATCTGGATAAATTCATGACTGATGACATAATGGATCCTATTGCAAAGGCTAAAATGATTGCTTTGAAAGGCATTAATAGGGTGTTGGCTCAAGATCCAATGGGTGTACCACCAGGCATGAATAGGTACTGTTTTTGTTAGTTTGTTAATAAAGACGTTCCTTAGGAATTCCAATGTAATGAACTCGAATGTTAAGCAAAAATGTAAAAAGTCTATTTCAGCCTTGTTTAAGATTTAATTTTATTTAACTACAGGCAACAAGTATCTCTACTGGCTCAGAGGTTAACCTCTGCCCCTGGAAATGAGGATTCCCAACCTCCACTTGCTCCTGGCTCTTCCAAGGTCAGTTAAGAAGCATTCTTTAGTTCATATTTCATTTGTATTAAATCTAGCATCTTAATTTATTTTTCCTGTTTTAGGAAGGAGAAGGCAGCCATCAGGTTCAAACAAGACCAAACCCCCCACAATTTGGCATCATCAGTATGTTTTGCATTTCTGTTTTTGCAATAAACCAATTTCTATTCATTAAAATGACCCTGATTTCCCTTATGATATTGTGGTCCAAATGAAAGCACAAATTGTGAGTTTTATGATTCTTTGTCCTGTGTTCCATAAATGTATAACGTAATCAGACATTTTACTTTGCTTTTGATAGCAGTCTATTTTATGCTTTTAATACTTTTGAACCATCACAATCTTCATAACAGATGATGCTGAACAGCACCAATATGAAGAATGGCTTGTGCACACCCAGCAATTGCTGCAGATGCAGTTGAAGTTTTTAGAAGAGCAAATTGGAGCACATCGCAAATCACGTAAAGCTTTGTGTGCCAAGCAGCGCACTGCAAAAAAAGCTGGACGTGAATTTGCAGAAGCAGATGCTGAAAAGCTCAAGCTGGTTACTGAGGAGCAGAGTAAGATCCAGAAACAACTGGATCAGGTATGCAAAATATATCTATTTACAAATAAACTGATCTACAATTGATCTTTTAACAATTCTATTTGTTTTTTCTAGGTGCGTAAGCAGCAAAAAGAGCACACCAATCTTATTGCGGAGTACCGAAGTAAACAGCAGCAGCATCAGCAAGGTTCTTCCATGCTAGCTCCTGGGCCCTCTACACAAGCACCCCACATGCTGTCCAAGATGCCTGGACAAATGATTGGTCAGCCACCTGGAGGGATGCCACAAGCAGCGCTGCCCCAGGGGGGTATGCCAATTAGAATGCCACAGATGCAACCCTTTGGTGCAGCCCAGCCTTCTCTCCCACTCGGAGCTGGCCCAGTACAGCCACCTCCTGGTTTTTTCCCACAAGGCCCTGGACCTCAAGGACCAGATCCAAGAGTTCTGCAAGAACGACAGTTACAAAGAATGCAAATGGTTCAAAAAATGCAACAGCAGCAACAACAGTTGATGATGGGACAGCAGCCCATGTCACATCAACCTCAGCAACCTGGAATAATGAATCAGCAGCCTGGAGTCATGGGTAGTCAGCCAGCCCAAGTTTTGATGGGCAGTATGGGGCCAAACTTACAACAAGGATTAATAAATAGCCAACAAAATCCGCAAGCTTTAATGCAGTCTCCAGGCATGATAGGGAACCAGGCTCATGGGCAGACACAACATAATGTCATGGGCCAGCAAATGACTCAGACTGCAAATCTTATGGCAGGCCAGCCACAGGGTATGGTTGGCAATCAACAGATTGTACAGCAGCTTCAGAGACCTCAGGGTTTGATGGACCAACATGGACCAGTTGGACAGCATGTTGTTAGGGGACCCCCAACCCAACTTACACCTCAGCAACAGAGTGTAATGGCTCAGCGTATGCTTATGTCACAACAGCAACAGAATGCTGCAAAAAATCTTGCTCAACTTCAACAGCAACAAATTTCACAACTAAAACAACAGGCTGGCCCCCCTGAGCCACAAAGAGCATTAGAAGCTCCATCATCAGGAGGTAACCAAGGGGTTGCTGAGAACTTGCAACAAAGTGTCCAAGATCATCAGAATCCCAGTAAAGATGGAGGATTACTTAGTCCAAAAACACCCCCACAGCAGGGTGGACCTCCTACACCACTTCAGATGCAACAGGGATCAAGTGGAGAGCAGCAGTGTGTTGTTGGACAGCCACAGCAACAACATGTTTTTCTTGGTCAACAACAGACAGCACAATCTCAGACAAACCAGAACACTGGAGTTGCTGAACAACATGGTTTTGTTGGCAATCAGCAGGCTGGACCGCATCTTAAAGTACAACCACCACAACCACAGATGCAAGTTGGTCTTCAGACCCAGACCAAAATACAAATAAAACAGGAAGATCAACAAATGTGCTTCATGGCCCAGCAGCAAGCTGGTCAAATTGCTGCACAACAACCACAAGAAGGGGCTGTCACAAATAGTGGTCAGGCAATGGGTAACATTACAAATCAACAGCAGCATGCTTTACTGACTCAACAAATGGGCATTCCTAGAGCACAGCAAATGATGATGACTCAAAGGCCTGTTGCTCCTGCAGGGCAAATACGTACCTCTATTAACATTCAGGCCTTCATTGCACAGAATCCCCAACTGCGTCATCTGACTCCCAGCCAACAGTTGCAGCAAATTCAGGCAATGATTGCTCAGAGACAGCTTCAGCAGGGCCAGATGCTAAGATTGCAGGGGCAAGCTCAGGGACAAATGCGTCCCCAGGTTCCACAGGGGCCATCAGTTGGGCCACGGATTCCAGGTATTGAAACCCAACAGCAGCAACACCGCTTTGGATTGGCTGGCAAACATGGTCCCAGCACTCAGCAGCAATCAGGAGTGATTGGACAACAATCTGGCATGGCTCCACAGTTTCATCAAGGTGTTGCAGGTGCTATGCAACAGCCCTCTCAAGGACCTTTGCCTCAGTACATCAATAGTGCTCAACAGCAGCAGATGATACAACAGCAACAAGTGCATCAGCATCAAATGATGAGGGGTCAAGTGCCCAGACCAATAATGGGTCAGGTTCGCACCACAGCACCCGGACATCTGGCTAGACCAATGTCTCCTCGCCAATTACTGGGGCAGGGATCTCCTGGAAGTCCACTTTCTAATCAACAAAGACTCATGAGGATGTCTCAGACTCCACCAGGCTCTCAGCATCTTCAACAACAGTCACATGGTACAACAGCATTGAGCCCCTTTCAAGCCTCTCCCTCTCATGCAGGTTCTCCTGCAGGGTCTTCTGTTCCAGAAACTGGTAGTCCATCTTTAAATAAATCTGAAACAGGAAATCTGGCCCTCTCCAGTCATTTGTCCTCTCCTTCTAGGCCAGATGGTATTGTAGGAAAGAGTAGCCCCTTTAGCCAGACGGGGGGTTTGATACCTTCACCTCTGAGGTCTCCAACTGCCAAGACTCAAAGCCCCAATACTGAAACTCTTTCAGCTCCTTTCCCACTTAATGGGCCGTCTCCTCAGTCAGCACAGAACCAAGTATCAAATTCTGGTCAATTATCTGGGGGTCATACATCTCAACTATCTCAAATGCCCAGTGAAATGTGCAAGATGACATTGCAAAACATTAAACAAGAGCCACGTGAAGTCCAGTGTGATACAGGAAATATTGTTGAGACCCATTCTGATGGCATAAAGAGAGAAGTTTCTGGAGAATCTGTCAGTGGCTCAGGTATTGTGAACTCTGCCGTGGGCTCTAGAAATCAAGCAGGAGATCTTGGATCGCAAATTCAAAGGACAGAGACTGGCCAACAACTACTACAGAAACTCCTTCGAACCAAAAACTTGCAGGTTGCATCTCAGAGGCCCTCAGATGGCATTCATAATGAGATAAATGGACACATTAATAACAAGCTGGCAATGCTGGAACAGAAGCTACAAGGAACTCCACGCAACATGGAGGTACAGCCAAGCAGGCAAATTCATGGTGCATATATATTATAAATGTTTTGAGCATCTAATTCTTATCTTTTACTATTGTTTAGGATCTGCAGTCACTCACGAAGAGAGCTCCAATTGTCAAGGCCAAACGTGCTGCAAAAGCTGGAGAGCGTGGGCCAAACTCTAGAAAGAAAACCAAAAAAGAAGAGGTTGGAAAAACAGAGGCAATAATGAAACAGTTGAAACAAGTATGTGACACTTGTTATTTAAATCTTTGCTTTGGTTTTTCATAGTAATGCATTGGATTATTTTGGTGTTAATTTTCTTATCTTCTTTGGTTAACCCGCAGGGCCTTTCTCTTCTTCCTTTGATGGAACCCTCTATTACTGCTAGTCTGGATTTGTTTGCACCATTTGGCAGCAGTCCAGCCAATGCCAAGACCCAGTTGAAAGGCTCATTTGGAAATGCTATACTAGACAATATTCCAGACTACTATTCTCAGCTTCTTACAAAGGTATGCTGAAGTTTGCACTTTTTATGCCATTCAATTCAACCATATAGACAACAAGACTAGATATGTGTGCATGTGTTCGCTATTTCAGTAGTTTCAAACATTGATTGAATCATGTGACAACTACAGTTCTTTATTTCTCTTATTTGTTCTTTTTTCCTCTCTATAGAACAACCTCAGCAATCCTCCGACACCACCATCATCACTTCCCCCAACTCCGCCACCTTCAGTGCAGCACAAGCTTTTAAACGGAGTGACTCAGGTAGAAGAATTAGCGGAAGGTCAAAAGGAGACAGAAGCCGCAGAGGATACCAATGGTAAGACCTAGTATTGATTCAAGTTTACTCGTGGGCTGGTACGACTTTAGTTTTTCCACCGACTTTTAAATCTTTCCTTGTGCTCCAAGGATCTGTTCCAGAGGAAGTAAAGAGTGTTGACATACTAGCAGCTCTTCCCACTCCACCTCACAACCAAAATGAAGATATTCGGTAAGCTACCAAAATGTAAAATAAAGTAGGTTCCACAGAACAACTGATTTTGAGATTGCGTAAAACCAGTGCACTAATGGATTCTTTTAACTCAGAATGGAGAGTGATGATGACAGTGATGCTCCAGACAGTATTGTGCCTGCATCCTCACCTGAAAGCCAGTTAGGTGATGAGACAACACGCTTTCCCAATCTACTGGATCCCAAAGAGGAGGAGGAAGAGAGGGCCATCTCTCCTGTTATACCCATTATTCCTCGTTCTACCATTCCAAGTATGTAGTATCATTTAGAAATCTTTTGAATTTGATTGCTTATAATTTGCCCAGTTAACTAACTTACTGATCCTATGTTATGTTCAGAATTTTCAGAGACAAAACCTTTCGAGTCAATGGATGGAAAAGTTGTAGCTTCATCCAGCCAGTGGGAAAAAGCCAAAAGTAATGAAGTGTCTGTAACCTTCATGCTTTCATCTGCTGCTGCAAAGGTATTTATGTCTTCAAATGTCCCCCTCATAAAGTTCTAGGTAATTTTGTGTGATATGTTTTAAGTATGGTTTTGGTTTCTCTTCAACAGAATCTCAACACGGTGATGTTAGCCGTTGCTCAACTGCTGCACATACGTATGCCAAGTTCTTACGAGCTGGCATTTCCCCAGAGTCCTGGTAGAGTAGCTGCTGGGCCTGGGAAAGTACCTGACACTTCCAATCCAGGTACTGCTCTCTAGATGTCTTTAACATTAATCTTAAAGTGTCAACTATGTGTTTAGCTGCTTTTTATCCTTGTTGTAGTATTATTAAATTAAATTCTTTTTTTTTTATCTAAAGCTGTTTGAATTTCTATATATTTTTTTTATCAGGTTTGAAGACAGACGCTTCTGTGAGCAATGATGCAGAATGGCTTAAGCAGTTTGATGTTTCCCTCCCAGGGTGTACCCTGAGGAAACAAGTTGATATTCTTGCTCTTATCAAACAGGTGAAGTTTCAGACTGTTTTTTTCTAAAAAAAATTTTGACAGGTACGTTACATTTATTTGTGCTTTTTAACTTTCTTTTGCAGGAATCCCAAGAGCAAGAAGATAAACCTGCCCAACACTGTTACATGACGAATGTTTCAGATCTGGATGTGCGCCACCTGCCTGTTATTCCTGTCGAAGTATCTCCACCTCCTTCACCATCTCCACCTCCGCCCCCATCGTCTACTGTAACTGAGCCAGAAAACATCACTCAGTCTGAGCCCAAACCTGAATCTGAAGCACCTGTTCAGACTACATCGTCCCCTTCTGCAAGTCCAAGTGCTCCTGTCAAAACGGAACCTTTGGTCAAACAGGAATCTCACAGCTCCCCTGTTACAGTAGAGCCTGAATCTCATGAGCCTGCAGTCCTACCTGTAGCTGTTCCACCACAAGAACAACCCTCTGTTCCAGCAAGTTCTCCTCCTCTTGACTCACCTACTATAGAGATATCCCTAAAATCCATCAAACACCGAAGCAGGCCTCTTTCTGATGAAGAACAACGACCTAAAATCAAAAAATGGAAAGGTTTGCGCTGGAAACGACTCCAAATAGTCATTACTATTCGCAAAGGTGGCTCTAAAAAAGAGAGTAGTCGTGAAGTTTCAGAGCTCATGGAGCGCCTCCGCATTACATTGAAACCAGATAAGCTGCCTAGAGATAAGCGTAAGTGCTGTTTCTGCCATGAGGAGGGAGATGGTGCAACAGATGGTCCTGCGCGTCTACTTAATATAGATGTTGATTTGTGGGTGCATCTTAACTGTGCTCTGTGGTCAACAGAGGTGTACGAAACCCAGGGCGGTGCACTTATCAATGTGGAGGTTGCTCTTCGGCGTGGATTACGCACCCGTTGTGCCTACTGTCAAAAAACGGGTGCTACTAACAGCTGCAACCGTTTACGCTGCCCGAATGTATATCATTTTGCATGTGCCATTCGGGCACGTTGCATGTTTTTCAAAGACAAAACTATGCTCTGCACCCAGCACAAGCTTAAAGGTCCCAGTGAAGAGGAGCTTAGCAGTTTTGCTGTTTTTCGACGTGTTTACATTGAGCGGGATGAGGTGAAGCAGATTGCAAGCATCCTGCAACGTGGTGATCGGATTCACTTGTTCCGTGTTGGTGGGCTCATCTTCCATGCTGTGGGCCAGCTTTTACCCTCTCAGATGGCTGTGTTTCACTCACCCAGTGCTATTTATCCAGTGGGTTATGAGGCCACACGAATTTACTGGAGCACTCGCGTGCCAAACCGCAGATGTCGCTACCGATGCCGCATCAGTGAGCAGGATGGCAGGCCCCTGTTTGAAGTGCGTGTACTGGAGCATGGGTATGAAGACCTACACTTCAGAGACTCCACTCCAGATGGTATGTAAATTTACATTTGTTTGTGGAAATGACTGTAAATGTAATTCTAATTTAATTCTTGCTGAATCACGCCATTGTTTTTAAGGCATCTGGTGTAAGATTGTGCATCAGGTTGCCAAGCTGCGAGATGAAGCGGCCATGCTGAAACTTTTCACCGAGCATGTGAGGGGAGAAGAGATGTATGGACTCACTGTGCATGCAGTGATGCGAATCACTGAATCTGTGAGTTTTGAATCAAAGCTTTATTAAAAAAAAATTGCCTTAAATTATTATGCTTTTTCCTGAACTATTTTTGATGCAATGATGGCATAATATTAATGTGCTCTTGCATTTTCAGTGTTTAATATATGGTTAAGGCCAAATATACAAATAAGAATATGGTTTGCAATTTTACAGTTAACTACTGTCGACACTATTAATATTTACATATACGTAGTGTTGTAAAAATCTGATATCTGAAGTTAAATTAGATAAATGGATATTATAGATAATAATCAAATTAGATGATGATCAAATGAGATAATTTTAAGTAAGAAATCAAATTAGATAATGTGTCTATTTTTTTTTAGACTTGTCAGTAATTTGTCCCCTATAAATTCTTTCTTAAAACATAATAAATTGTTAAAGGAACAGTAATTGTTACAATGGAATCATCAGTTGCATTTTTGCATTCCTGTTCGAAAACAACCTGTTATTTAACAAAAATAAATAAATAAATAAAAATAAATCTTGATTATATTATACACTATAATGCTTTTGTCATTCACCTTTATCTTGCAGCTTCCTGGCGTGGAAGCCTGTCAGAATTATACATTCCGATACGGCCGGCATCCTCTTATGGAACTTCCCCTCATGATCAATCCTACTGGTTGTGCACGATCAGAACCCAAAATTCTCACCCACTGCAAACGGTATTGAACAAAACAAAACTAAGCCTTCATTTTTGTCACGTCAACGAATTCACTATTCAAATATGAATAGTGATTGTAAGAATCTAATGTAAATTTATTCTGCTTTTCAGGCCTCATACGCTCAATAGCACGAGTATGTCCAAAGCCTATCAGAGCACATTTACAGGGGAGATCAACACCCCATACAGCAAGCAGTTCGTTCATTCCAAATCGTCTCAATACCGTCGACTGAAGACAGAGTGGAAAACCAATGTGTACCTGGCCCGCTCTCGCATTCAGGGACTGGGTCTGTACGCTGCTAAAGACCTTGAAAAACACACCATGGTCATCGAGTACATTGGCACTATCATTCGCAATGAGGTTGCAAATCGCAGAGAAAAGATTTACGAGGAGCAGGTTTGTAGTTGTCAAGCCTTCATCATATGTTTAAGGATTGCACTTTTTTTTATAAACCAGTTGTGTTTTGTTTGGTCTTTCATTAGAACCGTGGAATCTACATGTTCCGTATCAATAATGAGCATGTAATTGATGCAACCTTAACTGGCGGTCCTGCTCGGTAAGATCATGTTCCTGTACTGATCTTGCAGTCCGTTTGTTTGGTCCGTGACCCTGTTTATGATTTTTTTTTTCTTTTCCTAGTTATGTCAATCATTCTTGTGCACCGAACTGTGTCGCAGAAGTTGTGACATTTGACAAAGAGGACAAGATCATCATTATTTCTAGTCGCAGGATCCCAAAGGGCGAAGAGGTTTGTTACAGGAGATTTAACGCTACTCTTTTTGACATGGTTTACATCTGGTGTTCAAATGCATAAAACTTTCTATCTTCCTCTCTCGAAATCTAATTTTTAGCTGACGTATGACTATCAGTTTGACTTTGAGGACGATCAGCACAAGATCCCCTGCCATTGTGGAGCCTGGAATTGTAGAAAGTGGATGAACTAACAAGGACAAAGAAAGATTCCAACGCGTCTTTGCTCCCTGGTGCCAGAACACTCCTGCGCCAAAGCCTGTTATATTCTTACTTTCCAGTAAATAAGCTGCTCTGATTTGAGGAAGAGAAGTTCACTCTCAGTCACCAGAAAGACAAGACTTTGTTACCTACAACAAGAGCCAAAGCTTTGAAGAGAGAAAAAAAACGTTTGATGCCACAACCTTTTACAGATGAGCTCAAAGGTAATAGACCTGCTTGAATCTATCGTGTTGATTAAAAATCACCTCTGCCAAAAGCACCTCTACTTCCTCCACTGTTTCCTCCTACAATAAGCTGACTCTGGCTGCAATCAATCCCTTGAACATCTACCAAAATAACTGAAGCTATAGCATATCAATACACTTAGACTAGAACTCAGTGAAGATGTTTGATTAAAGCCATGTAAGTACTCGAAAAGTTAACTCGTACACTTTAGCTTGGACCTATCCTTTCGGCTAGCGCCCTTTCCCATCAAATCGTCAGTGAAGATCGTGGACATTGGCAAGACAATCCTGGAGTGGCTCTGCTTAGAACTGTGATGAGATACGCTGAAATACTATTGACTATCGAAAGGCACCAGATGTTTTATTATATTGAGTTAAAAGGTGGGTTTATTTCACCCAGTCTACCTCATTGAGTTTGTGGGACGTCACTGCTTTGTATTAAAACTGTTAAGTGCTACTGTGGAAAGGGGAAGGCAGGAATGTGTCCATGGCAATTGCCTTCTCGGATAAGCAGGGAAACTTAAGCAGCAGGTTTGCTCCTATCTATATTTTGCTTTCTGATTACAGTCTCAATAGTGAGCCAGTGCAACTCTTTTTGATTTGATTATACAAACGAGATGCATTATAGGACAGTTCCAATATGACGATGCATTACTTCGAGCAATCAAACTCAAACGGGTGTCACCACCTTTTTTTTCCGATCATGTAGCCGCCGCATCATGCTTTTTAGTGTAGAAATGCTCATCCCGATCGTCTCGCATTCGTAACAGTGGAGCGAATTATGACAAAGGGTCACAGTGCAAATCCACGTTGGTGCAATTTGAAAGACTTTAGGGCAAATAATACTAGTGATGCAAGACTGCCACTGCATTTGACATGTTTTCCCATCCTTACATCCTTGCATTCATTAGCTCTCCTTTTGGATCTTGTCACTCCAACAGGACCCTTAGGTGTGAACTTCTTCCCTTCTGTGATAGTGGACTGTTGTAAACTTACTGTAGTGAGTCTTTCTCTGCCTGCTGACGGCCGGTTGTATCTAATCGATGTATCGTGGTTTGATAGTGGTAGCACAGTCTACAGGCTCGACGCGGTGACGGAGGAAGACTTAAAAAGGGCATTTCTATTTTCTTTTATATTAAAGTAATTTAAAACAGTTTTAAAAAACAAACTTTCAAAGAAGGGAGTTGAACAAAGTCTCCACATAGCCCACGCTACTTTGTTCCTTTCTCCCCTGACTTATGACCTCACGTTAAGAAATAAATGCAAAATGTATAAACTGTACATAATAGGGGTCTAAACTCTTTATCCAGCCCCTTTTTAATCAAATTCAAAATTGTAGAGAAATAAAATTCATGAGAAAAAAAAAACGCAACCACTGGATATCATTTTATCAGAAAACTAAATGTGTATATATCTATAAATATATGTAAAATGGCAAACTAAGTAATATCTTTATGTATATGAACCAGAGTGTTTTTTGCATTTAATGTTTTTTTTATATATATATCTGCATATTTTTTTCCCTACAAGACCATATACAGGTTAACTTAAAGAGGGTGTGATCTTTCTCTCGTCTTCACCAATGAATTTCGGACGAGTGCTTGCGGTGAATAAGTCAAACGTTTGAAATGGAAAGTCTCTTCTACACGGAAACAGATCCCTTTTTTTGTTTTTGAAAGAAACAGCAGTAAAATGGTGCATAGCATTTGTGTATTTATGTAATATTGTTCACATATATTTCTTTTATTTATGCTACTGCTTGTGAATTACTGAACCCTGTCCTTGAATCAGTGACAGTTTAATTAGTAGTAAATGGAAATCTTGAAGCTCCCGAGATGATGCTGTTTTTGAATCGTGTCCTGTTGTTTTCTCTCCCTCCCCTCCCTGTAGAAGTGAATGTTTTATACGACTTATGAAAAGGCAGCATAGCCAGTGAATGGTATGACTTCATTAATCAAAAATATCTCCATTAATTACATGTGAATTGCACTCAGCATTATTTTATTTATACGTCATTCAAACTAGCGTTGGTTCTTTTAAGAGTAGTCTGTTATTAAACGCAGATGCTCACTGGATTTTAGCCTGAGTAACTCTTGCCCCCGCCTTTGTTCTTTTGAAATCTCTCTATTTAAGATCTCTACATGTGTTGTAATTAACTAAATAGATCCTGATTTTGGTTTTCAACCTGATCAACTTTTTAAAAAAAGATGCTGCAACTGTACAGCAAAGCTACTTTTAGGGAAGATGAATAAAATGGTCATTTTTATTGTATGTGGCATGTTTTGTATGGATATAATTTTGAATTGTACATATTTTTTGACGTCAGAGGTTGCATCTCTTTATATACAGCTGTCCCTTTCCCTCCCAGCCCTCCATTTATTTCTTTGTCTCTGCTTTATTTCTTGTAAAGAAAAATAAAATGCATTTTAAATATACATTTTTATATGTTGTCATGTTCTTCACGAGGAGTTTTTATTTGGTGACTCTGGAGGCCGTTTAAGTTTGGTAAACTCACTGTCATGTTCAAGACAGCGGTTTGAGATGATGGGAGCTTTGTTATATGGTGTGGTATCTTGAGGAAAATAGCTGTTACATGTTATGTGGTCATAAAGGGCAACAATAATCAGGTGCTTTGTTGCATTTGCACAGTTGTTACTGAAGGACCTAAAATGTGGCAAGAAAATGTCAGACCATTCCACCACCAGTAGCATCCTGAACTGTTGACAGCAAGAGTGAGTCCATGCTTTCATGTAATTTATGCCAAATTCTGATGTACCAGAAAGGCTCATCAGAAGTTTTTTTTTTCAGCTTTCTGTAAATGAAAAAGAAATTGTGGTGTTGTGGTGGCTGTAAGTTGTAGCCTCAGTTTCCTCTTTGCTGCTGGAGTGTCAGTGGTGTGCTCATCTGTTTCAAGGTCAGATGTGCTGTGTTTAAAGATTTAAAGCTTTTTGTAGACCTAGTTGTAATGAGTGGTGTGATGTACTTTGAATATGGTCAACGCAAACTAGTCTGATCATCCTGTGATCCACAAAACTTCCACTCAGATATTTGCTCTTTCACACCATTTACTGTGAAGCATGTGCTTAACCCATGAAAATCTTAGTAGTTTCTGAAATAATCACACCATGTTTCATGGCCCTGCAGACCAATTGCTTTTTACACGGACATGTAGTTGTTTGAGAAACTGGTGCTGACCCACCTGAAGGACATTGCTGGACCCTTAATAGACCTATAGACCAAACAGGTTGGTTTGCAATGCCCTTCTCCCTGTGTACAACGACTGCACTTGCAGGCGAAACCACAGTAATTGGGCTTATCAATGATAGTGACGAGTCTGCATAAAGACAGGAAGTAAAGCAGCCTTAACTTGGAGCTGAACGAGCTCAAAACCGTGAACAAGGTTATAGATTTCAGGAGAAACCCTTCTGCTCCCCCTCATGCAGCAGTGGAGTCATTCAGGTTCATGGGCAGCACCATATCTCAGGACCTGATGTGTGTCACATTGAAGAAAAAGAAAAAAAAGCCCAGGTTGTACTTATTTTCTCAACTGAGGAACTTCAAGCTGCCACAGGAGCTACTGACTCCGTTTTACTCCACTGTCATTGAGTCAGTTCCTTTTCAGATCAGATCAGACAGGCTGCAGTGGACTGTCAGGACAGCTGAGAGGATTATTGGTGTGCACCTAGGCAAACCTACAGGACTTGTAGATCTCCAGCATGAGGAAACAGGCAAGAAACATAATTCAACACACCTCTCCCCTGAGGCAGACACTACAGATCCTTATGCACTAAAATATCTAGTGCTATTTGTGGTAAAACCATATTACAAAGCTTACCACTGTGAAGTGAGGAAAACACTTTTTTTTTTAAGATTATCATTTGACTACAGCTTTACTACAAAAACCATCTTTAAACTGTATAGTACACTCACCAGCTTCTTTATTAGGTACACCTTACTAGTACCAGGTTGGACTCCCTTTTTGCCTTCAGAACTGCCTTAATCCTCTGTGGCATAGATTCAACAAGGTACTGGAAATATTCCTTAGAGATTTGGGTCCATATTGACATGATCGCTTCACGCAGTTGCTGCAGATTTGTCGGCTGCACATCCATGATGCAAATCTCCCGTTTCACCACATCCTAAAGGTGCTCTATTGTGGAGGCCACTTGAGTACAGTGAACTCATTGTCATATTCAAGAAACCAGTCTGAGATGATTTATGCTTTATGACATGGTGTGTTATCCTGCTGGAAGTAGTCATCAGAAGATGGGTACACTGTGGTCATGAAGAGATGGACATGGTCAGTAACAATACTCAGGTAGGCTGTGGCGTTGACACGATGCTTAATTGGTACAAATAGGCCCAGGGTGTGCCAAGAAAATATCCCCTACACCACCACCAGCAGCATGAACTGTTAATACAAGGAAGGACTGATCCATGCTTTCATGCCAAATTCTGATCCAACCATCCAAAAGTCGCATCAGAATCAAGACTCATCGGACCAGGCAGTGTTTTTCCAATCTTCTATTGTCCAATTTTGGTGAACCTGTGCAAATTTTAGCTTCAGTTTCCTGTTCTTAGCTGACAGGAGTGGCACCCAGTGTGGTCTTCTGCTGCTGAAGCCCATCCACCTCAAGGTTCGAAGTGTTGTGTGTTCAGAGATGCTATTCTGCAAACCTTGGTTGCAACGAGAATTTGAGTCACTGTTGTTGTCTTTCTATCTGCTGGAACCAGTCTGGCCATTCTCCTCTGACCTCAATAAGACATTTGTGCCCACAGAACTGCCACTCACTGGATTTTTTCTTTATTTCGGACCATTCTCTGTTAACCCTAGAGATGGTTGTGCGTGAAAATCCCAGTAGATCAGCATTTTTTGAAATACTCAGACCAGCCGTCTGGCACCAACAACCATGCCAAGTTCAAAGTAACTTAAATCACCTTTATTCCCTATTCCGATGCTCGGTTTGAACTGCAGCAGATCATTTTGACCATGGGCAATTGGACAGATGTACTTCATAAAGTGGCCGGTGAGTGTATATCACAATGGTTTAACTGCTACAAAAACATTGTAAAATAAGTTATGGGAAAAAGTAAACGAGACAGAAATAAGAAAAAAAATGATTTATTACTGAATAGCATTAATGTACAATATATTAACTCGCCCACAAGTGGGTTTCTTCTCAACATGTTTAAAATACACATGGAACCTTAGGATCAATAACTCGTATGCATTTGATTGAAAGCATCATCTTAATATCAAGTCTAAAATGGACAAACGTCTGGAAATTTAGACTAAACTGCCTCCACAAAGCGGCAGTAACTACAGTTTGAAACAAGCGTCATTCAAATGTCTTTCTGAAATGTCTTGAGCGAAGGATGTACATCTTTTACAAACTACTCCAAAAATCTTGGAAGTTATGAGGGGAAAAAGCAAGCACAGTATAAATAGAGGAACAATTAATTAACCCCTTATATTTCTAAAGGAAACAATTCCCAGTGTATGATGTAGAGCACCACGGTATAACAAAATTCAGTCAAAATTATTATTATCGATGTCACTCAGCTTGACTGAATCATGCTACTGTCATCAAACATATTCCAGCCACCCAGAGCAGATTTATAATATATGACCTTGACAGTAAAAAAAATGCAGGAATTGACTGTAATAGAGCCTGCAATCATTTTTAAAATGTTACACATAATACATGACCCTTGTACTCATCCAGCCCTTCCATATGCATTTCAGACAATGAATGCTAAAGCTAACGCTCCAGTTATTTTTCGCACCTACTGTTATAAATATCCCATCTTCCAGTTAACAGTTCGAAAGCATCAGCAGATTTCTGACTGTAATCAAGACATTAGTGGAAGTTACTAAAGTATGGAGGGAATAGTGAAGTTGGCGTTCTACAAATGTGCTAGTAATGCAATGTCACATTGCCCAAAATTGGCAAACCTCAAACAAAAATGAGGAAGAAATGTTCAGTAGTACTTTAAAAATGAACTCAATGACTCAAGTTAAATGTCATAATGCAGGCAAATAGAAAGATGCATCATTTTACTTCTGTATTTTACATCTGTGTGTTCTGAAGTAGTACTCACTACTAGATCCCTAAAAGGACTGCAAACAAATAACAGTGCAGTTGAACATGCCAACATCCCAGAATAATGAGAATACAACATACTAAACGTTCCCAATAAAATAACAGTTGATTTTGAAAAGCATACAAGCGGTAGTGACTTTCCTTATGACAAGAATCACTCATTTTCTGAATTGTTTTGTGACTAAAATTGAGAGTTCAGCAAACACAATACATATTTGAAGAACCTGAAAAAACAAGACAAACATGCACATATGCTCCCTGTGAACATTTAGAAGCATTCGAAACAACATAAATGGAGTAGGTTTTTAACAAACGCAGCCTGAGGAAAAAAATAAACTAAAAAAATCTGGCTGTTTTTTTTTTAACTAGAGTTATTATTCTGCATTTCTTCCAAAGGAACAAAGAACTGCAATGCCACTTTGTCACACAGTCGCGGTGTGTCCGTTTTGCTACACTTAGCTTTGTACATGAATTGCTAGTCATAACAGGAGACAGTGTTACTCACGGTTTTTTTCACATTCTCACAACAGCAGTAGAGCACTATATATAATCGTAGACTGACGCTGGAATATGACATGTTGTATTAGTGAATGAGGACAAAAATGAAACCTAAATACATTCGTTCAAAAAGTCACACAGTAAAAGTTCACTTTGGACACAAGTAGTAAAATCAAAACCTTAAAAATAAAAATGCCTGTCACAGTTCAATTGTCATTCCTGCCAAAATAATAAAAAAAAATAAGTCCACGGAGGGCGGTTGTGCTGATATCAGCAGTTGGAGGCTTGTCCGTGATAGGGAACGCTGATATTGGAGAAATGGAAAAGGGATGGACTCATTCTCAGTAGTTTCATCGTAGATGTTGAGGTAGGCCTCGTCACAACTTTAAAAGGTAAAAAAAAAAAAAAAGGGCTAAAACTGGCAGGCTGCTTTTGGCGTAGTCTTTATTCGCTTGTGCGTCTCTACAGGGATCTACAGCATCCCGTGTGTTTCAGATCTTAACGTCTTCTTGGACGCTGAGTTGCGAAAGAGTCTTCTTAATCCGCAGAGCTGTAAGCCGCGCCGCTCCGTTGGCATACCAACACTCCCGCATGATCTTTCCCATCACTCGCAGCGCCTGCAGAGAGAAAAACCAAATAAAAAAAATTGAGGTTCCCAGCCTCTCTCACAAGTCTCTCTACAAATAACAGCTGAATTGAATTTTAAAGTCTGTATTTCCACATGGAATATTCTCAGATGGGATGCCTTAAGCATATTGCAGTGACAAATGGTTTTTCAAATTGCCAAGAACGTGTGCTGTGAATGCAGTGCCAATTTATTTTTCTCATTATAGTTTACTACTATCACTGATTTCACCATAAAATTCAAGTACTGACAGAACAAACTGGCTGGTCACTGTAAATGTCACTCAGATGTCCTTTTGACTACTTCACAAAGTATACTTTGGTTTTGATATAAATAGTTCAGGACAAGAATGAATCCTTCTTGTGTGCATATGTTGAGCGCATGTACCAGTGGTGGAAAGAGTACAGAAAAATCATACTCAAGTAAAAGTACCATTACTTGCCTAAAAATGTAGTGCGAGTAGAGTAAAAGTATCAGTTGTAAATTTTACTCAAAGTATGAGCAAAAAGTAGCCCCTTCAAAAGTACTGAGTATTGAGTAGTGCAGGGGTGACCAACCCTGCTCCTGGAGATCGACCGTCCTGCAGATTTCAGTTGCAACCCATATCAAACACACCTGCCTGTAATTATCTAATGCTGTTCAGATCCTAATTAATTGGTTCAGGTGTGTTTGATCAGGGTAGGAGCTGAACTCAGCAGGAAGGTAGATCTCCAGGAGCAGGGTTGAGCATCTCTGGAGTAGTGAGTATTACACTGTAAAAAGCCGATTCATTTACATGTCATTTGTGGATGTGTAAACGTAACATTCTGTAGTGCATTTAGTTATTACCCAGCAGGCACACAACGCCATAAGACGTTAATAATAGGTTAGATTTAGATAGTGATTTCAGGTGACCAAAGTTTAATGTCCAGTCAGCGTGTAAGGACAACGTTATTTTGATGTCCAATAATGACGTGAAATGACGTTGATATTTGGTTGATTTAAGGTTGTGATAGAAAGACGAGACAACATCTTAAACCAATGACATGTTGACGTCAAATACTGACATTTATTCGTCTGGTATGGTGACCAAAATCCAACATCTGATAGATGTCATAGTGGTAACGCCCACAAAGCGTCAAGCTGTAGCATCATTAGACGTTGATATTTGGTTGATTTTTAGGTTGGACATTGGACATTGACATCAGCCTGATGTTGGGTATAACATTAGGGTACAATGTCAACCTGACATCTTGTTGACATCTTTTGCATGCTAGGTGTTTAAGGCCATTTCGGTCATCACACAGTAAACATCCGTCATCTTCTCATCAGTGTCCTGCATCTACACAGTCTCTGGGTCAATGCGTGTAAAGATTTTGGACATCTTCTTGGACACTTTTAATGCTTCCAAACACTTTGCTGCAATTATAAATGGCCATGTCTTGAGGTAGATCATTATGATGCAATATGTACCGTCTATGTGCAATTTTACTGGACAGGAATCACAGGACAGATTTTACCAATGGCCATAGACAAGAATAAATAAAGTAGTGACTGCAGCTTAAAGGAAAGTAGTGGAGTAAAAGTACCAATACAGCACTAAAAATGTACTCAAGGGAAAGTAAAAGTACATGTTTTTAAAGCTGCTTAGTAAGTTACAATTCCTGAGAAAAACTACTCAGTTACAGTCATTTGAGTATTTGTAATAAGTTACTTTACACCACTGGCATGTACACAGATGTATTTATTAAATCATCAAGTACTCTTTTGGCTTGAATTGGAGTGTCTTGGGAAGACTAAAGCTGTGTCCCAATTCACATATTAACTGTCCTAAATAGTATTTGAACATAGAATTAGTATTTCCCAGTATGTTGGTTCCCAGATGGTCTACTGTTTCTGGTAGAAAGGAGAAGTGTAGAACTGTCTGTACTCTAACCGCTAATATTGCCCACAATACACTGTGGATTGAACGTAAATTTGATTAGAACTACAAACTCGGGTAAAAAGTGTAAACAAACTACAAACATTGCAGATGCACAAGACCAACCGTCAAGTAGAGAGTCTTTGGTAAAAGTATTAATTAATATCTAGCCAACTGGATAATATTTAAATCAAGTTTTTCGCATTCTATTTTATCTGCAACAACAATGTCAAGTTATATAAAGACATGTTTGGACATTAATTTCTGAATGCATAATTACACAAAGACCTGAGATTAGTCTTTCATCTCGCGAATGGCAGATTAACACATAGCTGAAGCTCCAGGTAATTGAAAATGAAAAAAACGTTGATGATGTGTCAAGATGATTGACAGGGGACATGACTAGGCAACACAGTGGCCTGTTCATGAGGAAGTAGTCACCAGTATGCCCCAAAGCTTGCATACTCTTCTGTTACACACTCAAAAGAACATACTTGTATGATGCACTACAAGTTTGTGAATTGGGGCTCAGCACAAGATACAAATTTCTTACCTCATAGCTCTGCCACCAATTGGGCACATTGGGCCGAAGCCTCTGGTCACACACCACCTTCCTCATCTCTTCTATGGAGGGGTCGGACGGCACCAGGTCATAGTAGGGTAGCTGATAATCTTCATGGATACCTGAGAAGATAGTCAGAATGGGTTTGCCTTTATTGCTCATGGCACGGGGAAGAAAACAAAAGCATAAAACACTGAATTTTATAACAGGTAAATATTTAGCCTAAAGTGCATTTATTTAATAAGAAAACACAGAACTATTAAAACTAAATATTATAACAATTTTAGGTGTTTTTTTCATTTCAATATATTTTAAAACTGCTTATTTCTGTGACGGTAAAGCTGAATTTTAGAACTCATTCTAAAGTGCTGATTTGGAAATATTTTGATATTAATCCTATATTATTAATGCTGAAAACAGTTATTTTGCGTATCAAAACAACTTAACAGATTCTTTAACCCTTTAACTGCCTGCTCTCTCAAATGACTGACCATGTTTTGATGGTTTTAAATAATGACGGTTAAAGTCATTTAAAGAATGACTGTTTTAATCATATATTTCCGCCTTCAACATTAGATTCTTCTTTTGTTTTATGGGAAAACAGAGGCCTCATTCATTTTTCTGATTTATTTATTGATGGAGTTTTTGCTAGTTTTTCTGTTCTTGTATTTAATTTAATAACCCACAGTCTAATTTGTTTAGTTTTTTTTCCAAGTGCGTAATTTTGTCCGTTCCCATTGTCTTTCATTTCCTAACCTGTCAGAGCCTTCTTTATACGAGAGGTGCTTAATTCAGAATCACAGCTCTATATCTAGTTTATACAATCTGATTCTTCCCTATACTCTGCCCTCTCTTTCCAAGTTTAAGCATCAATGGGAGAAAGAACTTGGACTTGGCTTGGATCAGGAATGGTGGGAGATGGCTGCTGAGAGGGTTAATTCCTCTTCTTCCTGTGCCAGACTGAGTCTGATTCAATTTAAGGTTTTCCATAGAATTCGTCTAACGAATGTCAAATTAAGTAAGCTATTCCCAGGTGTGGATGTTTTTTTTGTAATCGGTGCTCTCTGGCTCCTGCTGATCATACCCACATGTTTTTTTCTTGTCCGATGTTGGAAAGTTTCTGTTGGAGAGTTCTTTCTTTAATACTTTTTCTACAATCTTTAATATTTCTCTTGAACCATGTCCTTGGACTGCTATTTTTGGTGTACCAGCTTTGTTGGATAACCTTTCAAATAAGAATGCTAATGTTCTAGCCTTTGCGTCACTGATAGCCCGGAGACAGATTTTATTACACTGGAAGTCTTCTAAACCTCCTCCCACTGTCTCATGGGTAGAAGATTTGATGTCTTTTCTTTATATTGAAAAAATTAAGTTTACATTAAGAGGTTCCACTGAAAAATTTGATAAAAACTGGAATCCTCTAATTAATTTTGTCAAGAATTCAACTCATCTCGTCGCTGATTTATAAGAATTTATTTTTTTTGGACCGTTTGAAGAATGACTGTTTTAATTAATGGTTTAGACCACACATCATTGTTGGTTTACAAAAACAAACATAATCCTGTTGCACTACTACACTTGATTTTGGTCGTATTGTAAAAAAATAAATAAATAAAACGTGTTAAATGACAATCTGAAATATTTTATGGCGTACTGCAAAAAAGATGATTTAGTATTCAAAAATGTTTTATGTTGATGATTTGTTTAAATAAATAGTTTTTACACTTCATATTTTTCTGATACAGATGCAGTGTAGTTTCTACCCATTTTTTACTTGCAGATTTAACAGTTTTTTAAATCTTTCAATGAAAGCCTGTAATGATAGACCACTATTATAGGAGCTCTATGCAACCTGTGAAAAACTGACATTAATTGCAGGCTCAATTTGATAAGATACTGTGGGTGTAAGATGCGTCTCGTTTTTCCCTCACCTCCAGCATTACACCGTCGTGCAATCTCCCAATATACCAGTCCCAAAGCATAGATATCAGCACACTTGAAAGAATCAAAATGCTTCATGTTGATCGTTTCATCTAGTACCTCTGGGGCCATATACCTAAAAGGAAAAAAAAACATCACAAAGTTTTCATATAGTTACCTTGATGGTTTTATTTAAATACAAGCAGCCATTATTATTAAGATGTACCTTTTAGTGCCCACCCTCTGATTGGGGGCAATGTCTATAGTATCAGTGATAGACTCGTGCCGTACAGCGAGCCCTAGATCTGCTATGGCACAAGTACCGTTCTTTTTCACCAAGATGTTTTTGGATTTGAGGTCACGATGTGCGATGCCTGGTTTCCCTGTAGGAGGAGATCACCATGAGTCCAGGAATTGACAGATTGAATATTTTTATAATCTGAACGATGTTGTTTGATAATCACCCTGTGTGCCCAGGATCTCCATGTGCAGATGTGCCAGACCGCTGGCCGCTGAGAGCGATAACTTGATCATCCCCTCGATTGTGACGGAGTAGTGGTTGAGATAGTCAAATAATGAGCCATGCTCATGGTAGTCTGACACTAGCCACAGCTGTGTCCATGTGCCGTTGTCTAGGAAACAGACATATTTAAACCAAAAAGATATTAATAAAATGAAACAAAATTACCCTCTTTGATTGTTTGATCACTTAAAGCAGGGTTCTTGCACATTTTTACAACTAAAAGTCTATGACTTTTACAGGACTTTCAAGTAAATTTCCATGATCTAATGTTTTATGTAATGTCTATGTATTTATATACACAATGCAAGTTCAAATTTATTACAGCATATCATAAAAAACACACAATCTATTTAAATGTATTTTATATCTATGTAAAAGTCATTTAGATAATGCTTACACCGCAATAATAATGTGAGAGCATGTGATTGGCCAAGGACAGAATAGAAGTAAAGACAATAACTGAATAATGTTTAAGTATACAGATATTTCTTCAACCAATTTCAATGACTTTTCCAAAACTTTGTGGGTTTTTCTGCTTTTCCAAAACTTTTCCAGGCTTGGAAAATGCCATGTCTAAATTCCAACACTTTTCCATGTTTTCTATGACCATATAAAGGGATAGTTCATCCCAAAATGAATATTACCTCGTCATTTACTCCACCTCAAGTGGTTTTAAACCTTTCTTTCCCCTGATGAACACTAAAGAAGATATTTTGAAGAATGCTGGTTTCCCATCGACTTCCATGATAGGAAAAAACTATTATGGACGGCAATGGGTGCTGGCATTTTTCTAAATATCTTCTTTTGTGTTCAACAGATGACAAAAACTCAGGTTAACAAGTGAAGGATGAGAAAATGACAGAATTCTCAGGAATGGGTGAACTATTCCTTTAATTTAATTTAATTTAATATAATATAATATAATATAATATAATATAATATAATATAATATAATATAATATAGTTCTGTAACACTATATTAAAGATATTAAAATGAATGTTTAAAAACTATTATATACACATTTCATTAGGACTTTAATTAATAATTACATATTTTATTTTAATAACTTATTGCGTGAATATAATGACATGTAAGTCTTACCTTTATTATCAGCAGCAATGAAGCCCAGGATGTTTTCATGGCGGAGCATGATGGTCTGGTAAATCTCAGCTTCACGGAACCAGGAACGTTCCTCTCTGGATGAAAAGATCTTCACAGCCACATCACCTCCTCTCCATCTCCCCCTCCACACTTCCCCAAAACGACCTTTTCCTATGATCTCCTGCAGTACAATTGTCCTGGCCACAGTCCTCTGAACGAACAAGGGCAGCCCTGCAGAGAGACAATTTTTATTATTATTTTTTAAATCAGCACACAGGCGAAACCATTTCAGACATGCAGGAGAAGGATAAAAAAGATGCAACTTACCAGACCCTGAACCGGAGGTGGACAGATCGAAGATGAGATCCTGTAAGGTCTTGTCTTTGGCCAAGTACAAGTGATCACAGGATGGATCCTCAACGTCCAGTCGCTGCCGGTGGTTATAGTTTCGTTGGTGGTGCTGGAAAAGGAGCACTCCCACGATAAGCAGCAGGCAAAAGAGGAAGACCGGGCCTGCTATCACTGCCACCAGCTCTACCGGACCCCAACTACCTCCTTTTCCATCAGCAATCCCTGAAAGACACAGGTAAGGGAAGATCATTTTCATGTTATGGCTAAAAAGAGACAAATGATCACATTTTCTAGTCTACGACATTTTAACATCAAAAACAACATTGAAACAAATAAAAATCTTCTGATTTATAAATGAATAGAAGTTATAAATTATAATATACATTCAATTTTTCAATTTACTACACATTACGCTTAACAATGAAATTAAATGTTTCGATTTTCTTCAAGATTAATATAAAAAGTTAGCGTTAAATGAAAGTTGAAGTAAGTGTTACAAGCCACATTTTTAGGATTTGACAATGCCAACAGATTAACACAGCAAGTATTGCATCAAAATTACATTTTGGTTGCCAACTAATATAACTATTCAAATGTTTGAGGTCGTAAGACATTTTTGAAAGTAATGTGTACATGAATCAAGGCTGCATATATTGAAAAAAATTATTGTTCTATTATTATTGCTAAAATATTATTATTACAGTTTTAAAAAATACATTTTAAAATGTTCACTCATGATAGCAAAGCCAAACTTTCATTCAGTTTTCTGTTCCTCCATAAACATACATTACTATTAATAAAGAAAACGGCGTAATTATTTTTAACATACAAACACACACAAAAATATTCATAATTTTTTAATGAATAGACAATTCAAAAGCACTGTATTTATTTGAAATCTAATCTTCTGCAGTATAATGATGTCACATAATTTAATTGATCCTTGCGGAATAAAAAAAAAAGCCATTAAAAAAATTTGGCTTACTGACCCCAAACATTTGAAAGGTATTGTGTTTGGCCTGTACTGCTACCATTGGGAATCTGGAGGTTGATGCTGTTGCAGAAGTCTGTGTAACAGCAGTGCGTGTTGAGCAGGCCTTTAGCGCTCAAGCAGTAGATGGGCTGTCCAGGAGGAACCAGGCTGACTCTAGGGATGCAGATCCGTACTTGCTGCTCTTCCTGCCCATTGATGTAGGATGTGGAGGCCATGCAGGCCCCATCCGTCTCGCACACATAACCTGTGCTCTCACAGGCAGTGCAGTTACACTTGAGAGCTAGAGAGGGACACAGAAATCACTAATTTTAATAGGACTCTAAAAAAAACTTGCATCTTCATCATAAAATCTGATTATAAACAAGGATATGTTGACTTGCTTCAGCGGATGCTGAAAATAAGCTGTGCTAGTAAGTCAAAATGTCCACCAGAGGGCAAGCAAAACCAATTTGAAGGCAGGGAATGACTGGGTAAGGGCAAGTCTGGTCTGCATGCAGAGTTCAGTTTGCTTCCAAACTGCATAACATGAAACTGAATCCGCCACTGCAGATGAACCCAAACACACTGTGTACAGCAGAAGCTGGCATGGGACTGATTCGGACCCCCACTGCAGCACCTTTATATCAGCAGAATACTTTCAGACGCATGACTTCTTTGCACACAGGATTCAGTTTGAAATAAACAAGAACAAGATGATAAGATGCAACACTTAAGAGCTACTGTCATACCTCCAAGGAAGTTAACGATGACTTATAAAAGCACTAATACTAAAAACACATTCAAAACTAAATTTGATCTTTTCCTAGTGTGCTGCTACAGCATGCTCTGGGTGGTAACAATCTCACACTAGCCCTCTTTTTGTTTGATTACTTAAAGCATTCATGAAAACTTTTCACATAATGTCTAACATGGGCAGTTTGGAATTTTGTTTACCAACACGGGGTGCTTTTTCAAAAGCATCATTGGCCAACTACAGTGGCAAGTTCTGTTATTACCATTAGGCATGGGACGATAACAGTTTTCAAGGTATATTGCGATTTGGAAAAGTCAAGGTTTTAAAACCGCCAAAATTTTCTGCTATACCATTCCTAAGGTATGTGTAAGATTTTATTTATTTATTTATTTTTTGGACAACAGTATCCCCAGCAGAAAAAATAGCCAAAGATGCCATTTTAAATTGTGTTATTGAAACTAATGAAGACAGCAGAAGTCAATGATTCATTTGAATTATTAAGCCTGACGTGTTTACTGTAATGTTTAATGTATTGTGTTCAAAAGGGAAAAAGGTTTTGTTTTTTTTAGCCAGGCATTTAAAACGAATATATTTTAGCAGTAAACAATACTGTAAAACCGTGATATTTTTATCCAAGTTTATGTCAGAATCTTATACTGGCCCATGCATGCCTAATTACCATCATCGTTCATAGTTCCAACGAGCATTTGCAAACTTGTGGTTGAAGGACAACAGCTCTCGGTGGTTAGAAGCATAGTTTCTTTTTCTATGACATATGGACTTAAATAGATGATGCACTTGAGAAAAAACAGCAGGCTAACATGAAGTACTATATATACCTGCACCACAAGCATAGCGTCAACAACAATTCTAACTAACTTGGTTAAAAACGCAATAGGCCTGTTGCATAAAGCTGGATTTGGGCTGTTACACTGGCTCTTTTGAGTTTTTGGGTTCAACAGGGCGATTTTCATCACCACCGTAACTTAAGCTACATGGCTAACCTGCTTAGGAGCCAGTTTTATTTTGGGTTAGAGTAACCCAAAATGGACCAATCAGTTGTGATTAAAGTAGGGCTGTCCAAAAATTTATCGTGAATTAATCACATTCAAAATAAAAGTTTAACATAATATTTGTGTGTGTACTGTGTATATTGTATTATGAATATATAAATACACACATGCATATACTTGATAAAATGTTGGTTTATATTTAGACATATAAAAAAAATATGTGTATGATACAAATTTTACATTTGAATATGATGTAACTACTTTGATGTAACTTTTTTATATATAGTTTTGGCTTCTATGAATGTGTTTATCACATATACATAATAAATATAACACGCACACATATTATGTCAAAACAAACTTTTATTTTGGATGTGATTAATCACGATTAATTTTTGGACAGCCCTAGATTAAAGTGACATATGTGATGCAATAAAGCCACTAGCAGTCAGCTAGAGTCTCTTTTGATGCCTTTGAATTAAAGCATTTCTGAGACAAATTGGTCTTTTGTCAATTAATATTAGTTATAACTTTTAATTCAAATTAACATTTAAATATTCACATATAAATTTACTTTACTATAAACTATGTGCAAGTGTTGAAGCTGGGTTCTACTGATGAAACAGCAAACTCTTTCTTTGATTGAATCTTGGACTCTGGATCTTCTTCATATGACACACCAGTTATTATAGGTTAAAACCATCAGTTTCCCAACAAAAAGTTTATAAAATGACTTTTGAGAAGTTTGTGCTCAAAATACATTTACAAGGCGGAAATAAACACAGCTGATGCAGCAAAAGTTTAAGATGGCAGCTTAAAAATATATTATTGTATAAGACCAAATCAATAATCTAACCTACATTATTGATTTGGACTTGTATAATAATGTTAATTTCAGTTTTTTTTTTCAGAACTTATTTCTGCCTTGTAAACATGTTTAATTCCACTATATTTCTAATAATGATATATTTGCATCTTCAACAGGAAAGTGAATAGACATTTAACAGAGCTGACAGACAACGTTATATCAAGTGATGTGAAACCATTAAACCCGATCTTAACCAGGTTGGATTGGTTTGATTTTGTCAACCTGAAACTTACTTCGGAACCCAAAGCAGTTGCAACAGCCTAGTTCATTTCAGCAATAATGGATCAAATTGTTGTAATTAAACAGGAAATTATGTCATAGTTTAGGCAACACACACCAGCAATGACAAAAAACAAAAACAGTTTAACTTGGTATATCAAGAAGTAAGAATCGGTATGAAAACTGATTCTGAGATTTGTTTCAATAAACCCTAAACATTGCAATACAACTGACATATTCATTCAGATATGCATTAGATCATTGCAATGTCACTGGAGCTAGCACCATTTTAAAAAGCTTTTAAAAAACAACTCATGTTAGTTAATATTTATTCTCATCCGCTAACCAGTTTCAGAACTCCTGAAACGGAAATAAAAACAGAAAAAGCATAGCATATTTAACATGCATTTTTTTGTCTAGTATACTGGATTACTAATATGTAGCGTTATTAATATACACTGGTGGTACCATGGTGCAAAGATGCTAACAAATAGTAAAAGTTTAACTTTATAGCTGGCAGTAAGTTAATCTTTTTTTATTGCAAAAAAGTTTCCTTATGGTCGATACTTTGTTTTTTCCAGGATATCAAACTGTTTTTTTAATAAAACTCTTATTTTAAGTATTGTGAGTTAAATATTAATTGGTCACACTTTATTTTGATGGTCCATTTATTGAATTTAAGTTACAATGCAACTAATTCTCATTGGATTATAATTAGACTCTTAGGTTGGAGTAAGGGGTTGGGGTTAGTGTAAGTTGACATGTACTAGCAAAGTTTCTTATGGTCAGTTAAATGCCCGTTGAATGTCAGTATCAACATATATTAAGTAGACAGTCTACTAATACTCAAATGGACCATCGAAATAAAGTGTTAACGATTTATTTGTGTAAGCTAAACCTGACCATCTAAAGTTATGAAATCATGCTTATGGAGCATTTCTATTTAAGAATGGACCACTTAAACACCTATATAAATAAAATAAAAAAACGACACAGATAATGTAATCTTGAAACGTAATCATAGTTGCATCTAAAATCCAGCATGTAATCATATTAAAATCTAATTAGTTTTCATATTGCCAACAGCATGATCTTAAAAGTCAGAAGGTATAAATAGCAATATTGAGGGCAGTTCAAGAAGTTGTGGTGATCAATGATCATCTTTCCTTTTGTAACTATTTACAAACTGTCGTCGTCTTTGTGTATTTTTGTGTCTCTTCAGCAGATCAGGCAAACTCAGACAGGATATGATGGTACACGGCTGGTGCACAGACTGCCGAGGTCATGACACGAGGGGTGGTGTTCACACTTCACCGGTGCCCTCGATTTTATCCGAGTCGCATACAATAGCAGGCCACTTAAGACAAATTGCAGTGGTTTGAAAATAACAGGGAGTTCAGACGGCTCGACGGCTGATCACAACAGGGCCCACCAAGTGACAAAAAGCTCTTTAATGCAGTCTTTTCTGAGTGCCCCTGTCAAGACTGTTCTATTCTAATCCTCTCGTTTCAACGCTTTCCCACATGTTCCGTCCTCTGTTTTTACCTTGTACTCTTACTGTCACTCATCTCACTCCACACACACTTAATTGATCTGACTCACTACACTTCCTCCCACAGTTTTTCGCACACAGGTTTATTGCACAATTCATGACATGCTATTGGATGAACCACACCCTTGCTGAACAAGTGTCAACTTCACTTTTTCACTGTGCGTATGCGTGTGGGGGTATGTGTGTGTGTGTGTGTCTAATGTCATAGAGCAGGAGAAGGGAGTGCAAGAGGGTGTTTGTGTACTCTTTATAAATCTTAAAAAGGCTGTGATCTAACAGACACCGAAGCACACTGCCAGTAACCGTTAGTGGAGCGGATCCAAGTCAACTGAAGTTCACATGCACAAGGAATTTCCTGCAGATTACATGGAGGTAACCAGGCCCTGATAGCGAGAGGAAAAACAACCCGGTGCCATAATAACCCTCTAATGGAGCACACGATATCATTAAATCACCGGGCAGCAAATAGAATGACCGTAATTGCCTCGTAGTCTCTTTCCAAAGTAGTCTGAGAAAGCGCATCATAGAGATCTCATTAATCACAATCAAGATAACTATACTTACAGCTGAAGTGTGTAATTTTTGTTAAAATGCTTAGGGGAAGAAAACTGGGTTTAACACAGGCTATGCTAAACCAGTGTGTTGATTAGGACTTTCATTTTTCTTGTCCTACACTTTGTTTACAAAAGTACAAATCTGGGTAACAGTGGATTGCAATGAAAGTGTATTTGTAAAGTGTTGTAGAAAATATGTATGTCAACATGATTTTAGTTCGACAAGAAATCACCAGACATTTTTGTATAAAGTTATACTGAACTGAACCACTTTATGGCAATGGCAAAATGAGGTCTAAAATTACTGTAAAAATTAAGAGCGTCTTTAAAGCTCCAATAATAATTAAACAATGCTTGATTCAAGCATTTTTTTTAACAAAGAAAATAAGGAACTAGCCTAGCCAAAGTAATATTTGTGGTAAACAACATGATCTAATGAACAGACAACTTTAAGTAACTATTTGTTGGTATAAAGATACTGTCAAAACCTACTGTCAAAGTCTGAGCACCCGAACCAACTAGTCAGAGCAAACCTACTCAACTAATAGTGTGGTTTGGGGATGGGGCGACGTGTTTCATCCACTAATGGAAGATGATGAAATTCTGCATGGTGACAGAAATTGCACACTTCAAACACACTTGATTGGCTTTAAATGACAGTAAGCCAGTCCAACCACCAAGTAATTACATCACAATGTCTCTCTTTGGGTCAACCATAATACCCAAGCATGATGTTTCCTCTCCATTTATCATAATACACATATCAACTTGCCAATAACCTGTGAGGAACCTCAAATTATTTAGTCTATTTTCAACAAAAATTCTTTAAAAAAAAATAAAATAAACAAGAGTTTTGGCTATTCATGTATACAAAAAAGTGTTACGGCTAGTTTATACTCGTTTATATGATTATACTGGTTTATACTAATTACCCATGACGCATGCCTTGTGCATAGCCGTGCATTTATACTTCTGCATGCTGTTTGTTTTGCTCTGCAATAACACTTCCAAAACACTAGCTGACAGTAGGTTATGTTCCTCTGTATCGAATTTCTTCTCGGGTGTTTAAAAACCAAAAAAAAAAAAAAACAAAACAAAACAAAAAAAAAAATTCCTTTTGAACACAAAATATTTTATTTTGAGAAATATTTATAATATTTCAGAACAGTAAACATGTCAGGCTGAATAATTTAAATGAATCATTGACTCCTGCTGTCTCCGATAGTTTCAAAAACACAGATTTGTTTATAATTTTAAGCTGCATTTTAGATATCTTTTCTGCTGGAAAAAACTGTTGTCCTTAAAAAAAAAAAAAATAAATAAAAATCTTACACATACCTTGGGAACGGTATAGCTGAAAACTTTGATGCTTTCAGAAGTTTGACTTTTCCTAACAACGGTATACCATGAAAATGGTTATCGTCCCATGCCTAATGCCATACATTTTTAAACCAATTACATTTTTGGATAATTTTAGTACAGATTCTGCTGAACAGTTCCTTAAAAATTGATTGACTGCATGAAATCCCTTTCTGAATTGTTTGTTAGTCTCGTTGCAAATTTTAACTACAAGGGATGTTTTCTTTTTCTACTTTTAAAATCTATCAGTCAGCTGAAGCACATCTACATCAGAGTTGAACTAAGACAAAGCCACCTTGTAATTTATAATGAGAAATAGAATCTTTATTTCATTGGATTTTCAAAATTGCGCTTTCCTGTCTCACAACTGCAAGAATTCGCTAACCTGCAAAACCAAACCATCCACAACAGCATTATCAAACACTAAATCACTTGCGCTATAGAAACCTGACACTCTTTCCACTCACATTCCTGCAATACAGTCTGAGAGACTTCAAAAAGACCAATCAAAGTTTATGCAAGGCATGTTGACAAAACTGTGAGTGTGGCTCCAAAACCTATGGCGAGAGTAACGTGAGCAGTTCAGGCCAAGCGAGGTCTTGTATGCGCATAATTGGTGGCCTTACACTGGCTCTTTGTGTGGAGATTAAGGGGACATGAGGAGGGATTGGGCAGGCTGTGTCTGGACAAAGGATGGGAGTGGGCTGTGCGGTGGAGGATGGTGCAGTTACTGTTAGAGTGGCTGGGGGGCAGGGGACTCCCCCAACATGCTTTTAAGAGCTGCCGGTGAAACAGATACGCCAGGACAGAACACAGAGAGGTAACAGAGGGCGACTTACAGAACCCCCAGCTGTGATGAGATTTCGGCCGAGAGACAAGCAGAGAGACAGACCTTAAAACCCTAGTCTAGACTTGGCTTAACCCAACAGAAAAGAGGGGAATTCAGTAAAGGACAACATCAAAATCTCAATGCCAGTGTGAAGTTCCTATCATTCCATTCTTGTTCAGACAGGAAATGAAAACCATTGCGGGAAGACGTGAATGAAATCGTTGCCATTAAGAGTGCGCTTGGCTGATCATAGTCGGGCTCAGGGGAAGCCTTTAGTCAACACTGAAGCCGCAAACAACTTCACATTACTGGTACTGTGACTAAAGCCTGGACACATTTCACAACCTCTCCTTCACATGAGGGCCAGCTTTCCGTGTTGGGGTCAAAGTGAGGATTAAGAGCTCACAGGGTTTGTGGTTTAAACACTCAGAGGCAAATATTGCCCCCTGCGAATCAAGCAGTCCTCTCATATCTATTACAAATGGACGACCCGAGCGGTGCTTGTCTCTCGTTGAAGGCATTATCTCTTGCTTCACCTCCTCTGGATAATGAAAGCCCATCATCCTCCTCTTCTAGCAGGATGCCAGGGGCTACTGAGAGCGGGCAGACTGAGAGAGTGCAGTTACCCAAGATGCATAGAGCTGAAATGAGATCCATTGAGCACCCAGACAGGGAGCTGATTAAGACATGCCGACGCCACCAGACAGAGAGCACGCGCACGCACACACACACATACAGACGAGGACATGCACTCTAAAACACACATCAAACTACACTCACAAAATCAATGCAGCGAAAGGAAGGGGAGCTTCTTCAGAACCCTTATGGTCAAATTACTCATCTGGTCCAGAGGCACAAATTTCTCTTTCTCTCCCTGAAAACATTCAGTTCGCAGCAGCCTCAGAACATTTCATGCCATCAAAATAATGCAGTTCTGTCTGATAAATAGAAGAAATGCAGTAAATAGACTAGTTGTTCCAGTGTTTATAGTTGGTACATTTACAGCAGCAATTACTCCAGATTGTTCTGAAATTACTGATATATGCTGGTTTGGTGCTGGTTTTGAGAGCAGTTCAACCATGAAGAGCAGCAACTTAAAATTATATTATTTTTAATTATTTAAAAAAAGATTTTATTTGAAATCTTTTGTAATGACATCAGTTTAGACTTATAAATCTTAAATCAATCTGAAGAATCCTTGCTGAAGGTGTAACATTTTCAAAAGTTCACTTCAAATTTTTAACAAATAAATTAGAAAGTTTGTACACTATGCATCATTAGTTCATAGTGATTAAGAAAGAACCTTAACTTTATGATAATAGCACCCAACATGACTTGTCCAAGTCCCTCATTTGGATCAAAATTTTAAATGTCACTAATTATCTCATTTTGGCATCAATGATCTCAGACGTTTTGTTTTTTAAATCTAAACAGGGAAATGAAGAAAACAGGAGATATTTAATTTTAGGGCTGGGCGATTAATCGGAAAAAAACAATTGAAACCGAACTTATAAATCGATCTAATTTTTCCAGGTTGACTCTTTCGATTACTTTCCACATGACCCCGCTCTGTTTGGTAATTTTGTGTTACTTTGCACCACATTGGCGATGATTGGAAGCTGCGGCAGAGACGGCATATTTTCCATTATATTAAAATTATTATTGAAAATACAATGGCGCCACGGTGGCCTAGTGGGTAGCACGTTCACCTCACAGCAAGAAGGTCGCTGGTTCGATCCCCGGCTGGGCCAGTTGGCATTTCTGTGTGGAGTTTGCATGTTCTCCCCGTGGTTGCATGGGTTTCCTCCGGGTGCTCCGGTTTCCCCCACAGTCCAAAGACATGCGGTACAGGTGAATTGGGTAAGCTAAATTGTCCGTAGTGTATGTGTGTGAATGAGAATGTATGGATCTGTTTCCCAGAGATGGGTTGTGGCTGGAAGGGCATCCGCTGCGTAAAACAAATGCTGGATAAGTTGGCGGTTCATTCCGCTGTGGCGACCCCGGATTAATAAAGGGACTAAGCCGAAAAGAAAATGAATGAATGAATGAAAATACAATATTTCTTTACAGAAGATGCAAGAAATGCACTGTTGTAAAAATAAAAATAAATAATACAAATATTATTTACAGGATAATGGACAGTTATTTTATTGAGAAGATATACTGCTTATTTTCTACATTTAATATGAAAAACACTGAAGATAATTATTTTTTGTTTTCGGAAATGCACGCTAATTATTTTCACTTTTTTTAAAGAGAAGGAGTGACTTTGTTTTAGGCAATGTGTGTTTTAATTTCAGCTGTACAACACTGATGTTCAATAAATAATCATAGATGGTAGATAGTGTGTGTTTCCATCAATTATTTTAAAATCAAGTAATTCACCCTTCAAAAATCTCTAACTTGTAATATGTGAGCATATTCACTGTCAGTGAACAGTGACAGTGACAGTATATAAGGCCAAAAAAATACAATAAATAAATAAAATAATCATTTACCAATCTTAATAGAGTTCAAATGTTCAATTAAATCGAGATATTTCAAAAATCGCCCAGCCCTACTTAATTTAAATTTCATACTTGAAATACAGTGTACAACTCACATGTGCTTTCATAATATTTTTTTGTTTTGGCCTTTTTGGAAGTTCGGAGTTCTGAACATGATCTACTTTTCTACTATACTTTATACAGAAATAACGTTAATAATCACAGGATTATTATGATTCAAATTAAAGACAATATTTTAATTTAAAAAAATCTATTTCGTTGTGCTATTTTAGAACAAGCACTATAATGTGGGTCACACAAAGGTCTGTCACTATGTAACCGGCACTGCCCGTCGGCCATTCGGGTCATTAGCAAGGTCATTAATGAAGCGGAGACCAGCTTCAGTCGACTGTGACCGTGGACTCAACCCCAGCAGCCGGCCTCCCCTGACACACGCTCGCACGCACACACACTCCCCATGAACCCACATATCTTTCCTTGCTACACTTTCCGTGCTCTGATCTTATATACAAGCACACACATGCAAAATATGGCTTAATGTGCTCCCTTTCATTTCCATAACAGCACCTGGAGCCCTCCTGCCATACAAGCTTCAAACGTCTGCTCCTTCCTGACTTCACAACACACATGAATCAAATGCTAGAATTGCAAAAGTAGAGAACAAACTCCCTTTTTCCACCTTGGCACTGCTGTTATGAGGAGTGGAACGCATTAATGGTCATTTCTTGTAAGCAACTGAGTCACTCGTAAAATGTACGTTTCAATGGGTCATTGTGTCATTCCAGGAGTGTTTTTCACCAAACGTAAATGCGGAAGAGCAGGGAGCACGATTAATAATACTTTGGTTTGGTCTGCGTATGTGAAGGGGAGAAGAATAATGTGAGAGAGAATGAAAGTGACGCACCCTGCCTCACGGCTGTCTGCCTAGCTCACACTGCCCATATCACATTGCTGTTGTTTTCTCACACAGGCCTGAGAGAAGCGTCACATGGACATCTAGAAGACTCACAAGAAGCTAGCTTATCAAAAACAAACAAAAACAGAATGCTTACTGAGCAACCAGGTAGCCTACTACGAGCCAAGAACTTGGAAACACCAAATCAGGTTCAGCAGCAGCCCCTCAGCTCAGTCAAATAATTACCATAACATGGCTGAAGACGCCAATCTGTTTCATTTCCACTAGTCTGTGTCCAACTACCGGCAGCTGTGCAAACCCATCACTGGCAGCCTGAAGGCGCCTCTCGCGCTACAATTCACTCTCTGTAGACTCTGACATTGAGCTGACCCAGTCAGACGTACTACAGGTGGGATCTGTCTGTTTAGCATTTCCTATCAAGTTCTATTAGAGCATTTGGCAGCATTTTGTGCAACACAACCATTTGTGAACAGTGGATGCTATGCTTCTCAGAAAAAAAGAGATGACTCACCAATTAGATATCACAGATTGCTGAACTTTTTCAAATCATGGCCCCTGCTGTGTTACATTTCATTACACAGCCTTCCTTCCTTCTCAGACTTGAGTTATCATCACACTACAAGAAGGTGGCTCAGTTTTTTTTCCATACCGAATTTCTTCTCAATATCGTCTGAGCAACATCATGATTCACGCAGTTTTGTCCTTCCTGAAAAATCACACCAGTGTTTTCAAGCACAAACTGTTATCATGCTGTGCCATGCAACCACAGACATGTTTATTTGTGCTGTGGATGTAACCACCATCAGTTTGGCCATACAAAAGAAAGGCAGACTCCCTTGACAGGCCACTGAATAGGGCTCATTGCCCACATTTCCATTACAAAGGACCAGACTCCAAATCTAACTTGAGTCTGAACTTGCTCAATGACCAGCTTCCCATCGTAGTCTACAAATGTGCTTGCCAGGTTTATAAAACACAAGAACCAGTAAAACCTGTAAATAAATGAAGCAATAAAAATAATGGCAATATTTTAGGCCAATTGGCTTGGCAATAGCAACGGGGTCAACAAGGACTGTTTTCATCAGATGAAATACACAATGCTGATTAATGTTAAGAAACACAGCCGGACTGTTTTGTAAACAGGGCACACCACAGCAAATGATGTACTGACAGCAACATTTATGATATAATCTAACATAACTTCAAACAAGGCCAGTCGTTTTTAAATGAATCACTGGAATTCACGACAAGCTACATGTCACAACTAGAAATGCGAAGACCGACGCATTACCATGAATTGTTTCTGACAATCACAAAAAAAAAAAAAAAAAAAAATCAGACATCTCGATAACAGTAATAAAATGAGGCGAAAACATAAACAAACGATGCAGGCAATTTACCTAGTTCTTTTATAATTTAGTTTATATATATTTTTATGGTAAAGGATGGAGTCCAGCACATGATATACAGATATTTGTTTTTTACACTTAACATTCAAAAAAACGATGCTTCATTTTTGATCAATCATTGTTAATGTTCAAAAGTCACAAATGCTTTTTCTATATTCCACATTCTGACAACACAATATGTAATTTAAAGGTATAGGCTATGTATTAAATGTACCAATGTGTCCCTGAAATAAAAAGAGCTTATTATGTTTATTATGTAGCCTATCTTTCATTAATTCAAAAGTGATTTTGGCTGAACTGAATCCAGATAATCCACTCGAAATGAATTCTTGTGAATCAGAAGTACATTGAAACCAATACCTAAAATAAATGTTGCGCAATATGTTCCCTAAGAAAAAGAAATTGTGCTTGGAAGTAAAAATATAAATAATTATTTAAGAAATTTTTAGAACGAAATGAAAAATCAATCTAGTAGTTAATTCTTACAGTAATTCACAATGCTATCATTTTGCGTATATCTGGTGAATCACAAAACGAAACGACTCCTGTTTACGAAAACCGATTCAACCGATTAACTGAAAAGCTTCGATTCAAATACAGGATTCGTTTCAGAACAGGATCAAACTGTCGTCACACAACCTGCAAATTACCAGGCAAGTTTGGCGTTTAACGTTCATAAATTAAAGTTTTGCTACATTTGACGATTTTGTGAAGTCCTGGAAATATTGGAGGTTTTGGCCATACGTGCTAAAAATCACGTCAGGACTTATGTATCTAGTTTTGACCGAGATGTAATAGTAGTTGCAAACGTAAGGTAAGCTTAAATCCATACATTTCACTAGCAAGGACCGCATGCACGTCTGTAAACAGGGGGGAAGTGTGTATATTAATAATTTAAACGTGAATCTATTTGGCTATATTTTCCAAGGGGGCAGCAAACACTCTTGCGCGGTTATTTCCTAAAGATGCTACCTCGAAATTATCTGTAGAAATGTAAGTCAGTAAGGGATCCAGCCCACAAGAAAATCCTGAGCCTATACAACATGAATAGGGAATAATTTAGGATACAGATGAGTGGTTTACAAACCCCAGACACAGCGCCATGATGAGCGCCAGGCTGCCTGCCCCGTCCAGCACAGCACAGCCTGGCCACGCTCTCTCTCCACACACCATCAGCTTAGCAAATAAATAAATACACACACACACACACACGATCACAAACACCCGACTCACCATCGCCGACCGCTAGTAATCCACACAGGGCGAGCAAGCCTACAGCAGTTCGTCGTGGAGGCATGACTGCAACATTCCCATCTCTTAGCATTAATGCATTCGTTGTGTGTGATATTGACAAGCGAGCGAGACTTCCAACACAACCACAAACCGACCGACCATACACCGCCTGCCAGGCTCGGCTAGACAATAGTGGGTTAAAGGGGTGTGCCCAGCTTTAAAGGGGAGGGCTCCACGCTTGGGCTCCTTTGTTGTGGTGAAATGTCTCTTTACAAGGACTCATTTGTGAATTGGCCCGATGGTCCTGTCTGTAGTTGAGGTCTCGTCTGGATTGTTGTTTATTTATGCAGTGTCATATTTTATGTTCCTGACATTTGGCTTGTGGCTTTAGTTGACGAAGTTAAGGCAATCCAAGTTGATTCTTTAGCACTGGGGAAAAGTAGGGTTGTATCAAGGAAATTATTTTTATTATATTCATTTTCCTATAAAAGCTGTTTCTTCCAGGGCTTTGATGTCACATTATTGGTTAATGCTGCCAGATACAAAATAATGATTCTTATGTTTGTTATAAGCCATAATACAATAAAAAAACGAATTCAGTTATGATGACAAATGACTAAAGAAAAAACATTCTTCTCCTAAACATTTTTGTCACATGAATAGCTCATTGATTCACTAACATTTTACATTGACATATTCCTGGTGAATCAGACTTCGATACCATTACAAAATGTTGTTTTTCCCTAGCCTATTAATGACAATGTTGTTCAACATTGCCAGGCACCATCTATGTGATTTCTCTCAGATATATTAAACACAGGAGCCATTATTGTGGTATTCATAGCTTCTAATGAACTAATTTATTATTCAGTTTTTGATTATATTTGCATATAGTTTTTATGATTATGTTTTATCTTATTGTAAAGCACTGCATCAAATAGACATCAACGTTTTTTTAAGTACAGAAATTTAAAATTAAAATGAGAGAAATTAAACTGATAAAATGTATTAAACATTGTTTTATTGTTGTATGATGGAGTTGCAGAAAATGTAAGCATTTAATTATGTTTTTTGTCTTAAATATGGTTAAATTTAATATAATAAGTTACATTTAATGTTTAAAGTAATTTATGGAGTTATTTAAAAAATGTAGTAGAAATTAGAAAGTAAATGGTTTAAATAACAATTCATAAAATAATTTGTGGCGACACAGTGGCGCAGTAGGTAGTGCTGTCGCCTCACAGCAAGAAGGTCGCTGATTCGAGCCTTGGCTGGGTCTGTTGGCATTTTTTTGTGGAGTTTCCTCTGGGTGCTCCGGTTTCCCCCACAGTCCAAAAACATGCGGTACAGGTGAATTGGGTAAGCTAAATTGTCCGTAGTGTATGTGTGTGAATGAGAATGTATGGATGTTTCCCAGAGATGGGTTGCAGCTGGAAGGGCATCCGCTGCGTAAAACAAATGCTGGATAAGTTGGCGGTTCATTCCGCTGTGGCGACCTCGGAATAATAAAGGGACTAAGCCGAAAAGAAAATGAATGAATGAATGAATGACAATAATTTGTAAAGCTCATGATGAAAAAAAAACTTTGATAAGAGAAGTGCATCCTTATCATGGCAAAATCTTTTGTAATTGTCTCCAAAGAAATGTTTTCCTCACATAAATGGATGATTTATCATATTTTTCATTAAATTATGTGTGTGAAAAATAGTAAGCATTTTTATTTTGTGTTTTTGGTAATGTCTTTCTAGTGGTCCCGCAGGCTGTGCTCACATTTGTTAGCATTAATAAAGTGCCTCTGGAGCCAAAGTTACCTTTGTGAGCTGGACCCACATTGTGCGATGTGTGTGATCTAAAGAAGCTTACAGAACCCCCGTGAGCAGCACGAAAACCATTCAGGACTCCCACAAACACCACAGCATGAGTTAAGCTTAAGACTCTCAAATAACAAATCACCGAATCAAAAAAAAAAAAAATCCCAACTTCATCTAGTATAAAAAAGAAACTTGCATCTTAAGGGAATGAGAATATTCCTATAGGAGCGCTCTTGCTTCTGCCAGGACCTCAGGATGTTTACTTCCTCTAAATAGCAGAGCAGAGGCGAACTTGTGATTTTAATTTTCAGGAATAAAGAAACATTTGATGCACTCACTATTTGTCCTCTTAATGGCCACATGACACGAGAAGACCCAGTGCATTAAGCCTTATGGGTATATAAAGAAGTATGTCGAAGACCTAATCTAATTCCGCTAAAATTCCTTTCAAAAGCAAAGGTCAAATACAAAGAGTTGCGGTCTGCATTAAACCTCTATTGTTGCCATTAACCTCTTTTCCTTCACTAGACTACATAGCAATCTGGTCCCTGACTGTCTATTGTCTATTAAGCGGGGTCATATCTGTCAATTATCAATCGGCATATTTCAGCCAGACGATTTTTTTTCCAAACAAAGACGTGTGGAATGGGAGCAACAATGTCACAGCTGATAGAAGGCCACCATTTCAGAGGAGTCTGGCTGACCAGAGCAGGGCATTGATACTTTACTCTGTGGCTGCTGTGCTATGTTAAAAATAACCCTCTCTCCGTCTGACCGGACAGGCAGAGTTGGGGAATTATCTCTGGCAAAGCCCCCTCTCACAGATGGATATAGTGAGGGCGCAGATATAGATAAACAGGCAGACAGAAATCAATGCCCATCCTCTCACTCCGCCATCCAGTCTGACAGCAAGACAAACACGACACTCTGAAGGGAAACTTTGGCTCAGGGAGAAAAAGAGCGAGATAAACATCTTAAAAATATCCATCAATCAGCGGAGCATCTGCTCTTTTGGCCTGCTCTGCGTGTCGGTGTGCGTAGGAAGGGATTTATACTGGAAAGACACCCATTTGGCAGTCTCATTTCTATGAATAAGATATGCGAGATATCCTTTTGCACCGGGTAAATATAGGTCTGTCTGAAACATGATCGTGAAGGATGCATTCAGTATTGTATCCGTGAAATGTTGTTCAACAACACCGAGGTGTGTCTTGGTTGCTCCCGAGGGGCATTAGGTCCATTTGTGCCTCTTGTGTCGAACAACAATTTGAACAATTACAAGACTGCATTGCCTTGTAAGACAGGACACATATTGTTTATGGTTTATGAGAAATGGGTTGAGGCTAAACAAAATAGATCCCTTGTATCTCCTTTAGGACAGCTGAAGTGACGCTATACTCTTTAACCGGATCAGATTGTGGCACAGTTTGTTCAGATGAGACTGATAGAGAAAGAGGCAACAAGAACCCAATGTGACACTTCAGAGGGGGGGAAAGAGTAATTAATGATGCCCTCTAGTGGACAAAGCTTTTACCACTACACAGTAAAACTTTCATGTCTCATCTAACTGTAACACTTCAACACTGCGTATTATACTCAATTTCTCTGTTTGCACATTTACTTAACATCATATTCACATTATTTCTGTATGTTCAACCAAATTATATATATATTTTTCATATATTTATATTTGGTTGAACATACAGCTATAATCTAAATATGATGTGAAGTGAAAATACAGAGAAATTATTAGCCCCCTTGAATTATTAGCCCCCTTGTTTATTTTTTACCCAATTTCTGTTTAACGGAGAGACGACTTTTAATAACTTTAATAAGTTTTAATAACTTATTTCTAATCACTGATTTCTTTTATCTTTGTCATGATGACAGTAAATAAGACACTTCTACAGCTTAAATTGACATGTAAAGGCTTAACTAGGTTAATTAGGTGAACTACGCAGGTTAGGGTAATTAGGCAAGTTATTGTATAATGATGGTTTGTTCTGTAGACTAAAAATTAGCTTAAAGGGGCTAATAATTTTGACCTTAAAATGACTTTTAAAAAATTATAAACTGCTTTTATTCTAGCCGAAATAAAACAATAAGACTTTCTCCAGAAGAAAAAATATTATCAGACATACTGTGAAAATTTCCTTGCTCTCATTCATTCATTCATTTTCTTGTCGGCTTAGTCCCTTTATTAATCCGGGGTCGCCACAGCGGAATGATCCGCCAACTTATCCAGCATTTGTTTTACGCAGCGGTCGCCTTCCAGCCACAACCCATCCCTGGGAAACATCCATACATTCCCATTCACACACATGCACTATGGACAATTTAGCTTACCCAATTCACCTGTACTGCATATCTTTGGACTGTGGGGGAAACCGGAGCACCCGGAGGAAACCCACGCAACCACGGTGAGAACATGCAAACTCCACACAGAAATGCCAACTGACCCAGCTGAGGCTGGAACCAGCGACCTTCTTGCTGTGAGGCGAACATACTACTCACTACGCCACCGTGGCTCCCATTTCCTTGCTCTATTAAACATAATTTGGGAAATATGTAAAAAAAATAAATAAAAAATTCAAAGGGGGGCTAATAATTCTGACTTCAACTGTATGTATATATGTATGTATGTATGTATGTATGAATGTGCGTGTGTGTGTGTGTGTGTGTGTGTGTCTGTGTATATATATATATGTATGCAATATATGTATGCATATGTACATGCATTTATGTTTACCTTTGCATTTATAAGTATTTATATAATTATTTATACATTTATTAATTCATTATGTCTTTGTAATTAAAACATTATTTCATTTTCCCCCAATAAAAAAATGTTTGATGATATTTCATGAACCTCAGATTCCATCAGAAAAAAATCTGATTCAACATCCGTTTTATTAAGCTTTATTAATAATTAAATACTACTCTCTGAGTGAAAATAAGACATTTTGTGCGGAGTTTTTTCTACATTATACATATTTGTTTTACTTTGTAACAAAAAAGATATAATACAGCCAATATGATTGTAATATTAATCTTGCATTTAAAAAACTGTTTATAAAAGTGCACTATACTAATATGTCCTCTTTAATGATTACTTGGTGCAAGCTGTAATGCAGTTCTTGTTCCCTAAAAGCTGGTTCATTTCAAAATCTTTCTTGGAACCAAAAGCTATAAGTGCAAAAAAGATTGTGCCAAACTCTCTACGTAACAGTCATGTTTAGGAAGTAAGACATTTCAGGAAATGCCGCAGTTAGGAAGTCCACAATAACCCACATCCTGTCTGAAAAAAACACCTCACTCTCACTATACCAACAAGAAATTAGTGGGTTTATCACTTTCAGTAACAAATGAGTCACTTTGTTGAAATATACAGGTAGAAGAACAGTTGCGTGGATATATTTGAGGAGAAAGTTAACAACAGTCAACTTCCCACAGTGAACGAATGTCTTGATAAAATATGTTCAGTGGAGCCTTAGGACAAGAAGCTGAAAGGCACAGTAAAAGAGTCCAAAAGAAGGAGTGAATATGTCATATGGGTCCATTACAATTGAGTGTCTTTTGAAATGCATGTCTGTTCTAGAGGTCCAGTTTAAGCTTGTCTATGTCGTAGTCATGGTCCTGGTCCAGTTTGGAGAGGCTCTTTCGCACACGCAGAGCAGTAAGCCGGGCTGAAGGGCTTTGGAACCAGCACTCTTTCATAATCTTTGCAATCGCTGACAGGATCTTTAAAAATAAACATACAGAAAGAGAGAATAATTTATTTAGCCATTTATGATGCAAATTGTCTGTAATGTCAGACTTTTTTGAATGATCTGAAACATTCTTATATTATAAAGTTTCTTTTCAGGCACCCAAAACATTATAGTCATGTAAACAAACAGTCAAACCCATACAAATATTTCTATTTTACTTAAAAACAGTGTCATTATTGTCTCTGTGTTAACTATAAAAACATGGGAATTTTTGCTAATGGTGACATCAGATATTTGTCATCTCAATAAAAACAAAGCGGACTACTAGATTGTGTTTCTGCTACTGAACACAAAACAAATAGCTTGCATATGTGTGTAGCTGTATTGACCTTATTCCTTTCCTTCAAGCTCAGCCATTGGAACCTAATTGTCTCGAGACTTCTGCATGGTCTCATTCACTTCCATTGATTTTTAACCGTAAAAACAAATTTTCAATGTTTCTTGATGTGGCAAACTGGTATTCCTTATTATATTCTTTTTATTTTTATTGTGGGGCGACATGGTGGCTCAGGGGTTAGCATTATCGCCTCAAACAAAGGTCACCAGAAGGCAATTCGAGTCCCACCTGGGTCAGTTAGCATTTCTATGTGAAGTTTGCATGTTCTCCTTGTGTTCGTGTGGGTTTCCTCTGGGTGCTCTGGTTTTTCCCCACAGTCCAAAAATATGCGCTATAGGTGAATTTAATAAACTCAAATGGCCATAGTGTGTGTGAATGAGTGTGTTTCCCAGTACTCGGTTGCAGCTGGAGGGGGCATCCGCTGTGTAAAACATATGCTGGATAATTAGTGGTTCATTCCGCTTTGCCGACACCTCATGAATAAAGGGACAAAATGAATAAATTAATGAATATATTTATGTCTACTTGCTTTTATTTGTAGAGTGAGTAGTTTGACTCTTTATTGATGTTTGTTATTCCTAGTATTTTCCACCATTGGCAAACAGATTGCAAGTTTCAGCTGTTCTAAAATCAATTGTTATGTTAAATTGTCATAAAACAATCACATAAAAGAGTGTACTTCCACATTGCAGAATGAGGTGAATATTGTTTCTTTACAAACTGAGATCACCATTTACGGTTAGTGTGAATAGGGATCAATTTGACACTGATTTTGTTTATATCGTTGTATACCTTTTCAGAAGTGCAAAGGAAAAATGTTTTCCATTTCAAGTAGGCATGGGACGCTTACCGTTTCCAAGGTTTACCGCGGTTTGGAAAAGACAAGGTTTTAAAACCGCCAAAACATTTTGCTATACTGTTCCTTAGTTTTATGTAAAGTTTTTATTTACTTTTTTTTTGGACAACAGTATCTCCAGCAGAAAAGAGATCCAAAGATGGATGTTTACTGCTCCAAAATATTTGAAATGTTTCTCAAAATAGAATATATTGTGTTCAATTGGGAAAAACGTTGTTGTTTTTTGCCCAGACATTTAAAAAGAACATGTTTTAGAGCAGTAATCACAATATCGTGAAACCGTGATATTTTTATCCAAGTTTATCATACCCTCAGAATCTTATACCGAAGTCAATTGAAGTCAATTATTGTGTAAACGGACCAACAGTGCAATTTATATGTAGTTTCGTTCTCTCAACAATACAGTTTTGATACAGAATGAATTATTGTCCTGAAAACATGTTACGCTACACTGCTACAATATATATATACTTTAATAAAACTGATGTACTTACAGTTATAGTGACAATAACTGACACAAAAGAAATGACCTATAGATTTCACTGCATTTCTGCTTCAATTCCAACACAGAACAATGGGACTTTTATGTCAATTTATCGTCTTAGCTTTGAAAAATGTGTCAGATCGTATTTGTCTTTCAAAAAAAAAAAAAAAAAAAAAACTGGTTAGTTTTTTGGCTTAGTGCTCATAACAGATACACTGTAGGAGGGAGTGTGTGTATGTGGCAGACATAAAAGAGTCTAATATGGCAAAACAGTTTCAGTAAGAGATACAGACTCAAAGGGAGAATTATTGTCAAGAAGCAACAAGCAACAAATCTAGCAACTAGCCTGGAAGTCTACTACTCCTACCAGGCTCCTGTTTTCTTCTGTGTAGATTGTGGCATTAAGCAAGACAAATGGACTTTTCCATCCATTTTCTGTTGCATACGCAATAAATATGCTCGCTTCAGCAAACTTAAAACTAAAGCCAGCTAGATTATTCCCAGTGACATCATAGTCTGACAAGATATTTTGTTGTACATTTATTTAATGCTTTTCTAAGGAATTGCTCCCGATTGCAGCTGTCAAAGCAAAGCCCTGTGCAGAGTTTGAATCAAATCCAAGTCTTCTCAGTCATTGAGTCTGTATCTCTGGTATGCTTGAGTATCTTACCGGATGAGAGTGTAGTCGATTGTGGAGACTGGGCCTGTGCTGGTCCACACACACCACTTTCTTCATCTCCTCGAAACTGGGGTCAGAGGGCACCATGTCAAAGAACGGCGGCCTGTACTCCTCCACGATTCCTGAGAAAACCACAGATTTAATGCACTTCTATGGTAGCTTTTGTCTTCTTTTGCTGACTACATTGCATGTGAATTTTTACTGACAAAAAATGCAGATGTGAGCGGAGACTGAAAGTCTGTTCTGACCATATCTATAAAACTGTGGTTTGGGCGTTGAGGGAGGTTGGCAGTACTAATACTTCTGTGGGAGGATGACTGGAAATTGTCCAGGGAGAATAAGAGCATATGGCTGCTGAAATTATGGGGAAAAACTACAGCAGGATCAGTTAAAAAAGATTCTCTTTTGCATTTTTCAGACTTAAATGTTTTTATTATTATTCTAATGATTACTAAATTATTATTTAAGCTTATATAAGGTGTATATGCATGCATAAATTACTCCTCAAAAAGATTGAGGTCAGTAGGTTTTCATTATAGGAATTAATACTTCTACTCCGCAAGGACTCGGAAAGGAATTAATCATTAAATTGATCAAAAGGGGACAGTGAAAACATGTGTAATGCATACCTGTCAACCCTGCCGTTTTTCTCGGGGTTCTCCTGTATTTTACAGTTCTATCCCGCTATCATCCCGTAATGGTATTTTCCCGTATTTCTCCTGTATTTTCAGTCTTTCTCTGAAGGGTGGCAATAAACATTAAAGAGTCAATCCTCCCTATAAGCAACCCATACTGCCGAACCAACAGGGGCCGCCCCTTGCTCTTAAATGTGAGTCAGTTCTGTGCTTTCGTTTTATTTAGGCATGAAACACAAACACTTTGAAATAAACATAAAAATGGCGGGATTCCCTTTCCTTTTCATTACAGGTGCCATCACTCCTCATATGCTATCCTCAAAACAGTCATAAAGCGGTGCGTGACTGTCAGCTGACACGCTCCATAGTGATAAATAGCCGCTGTTTCCGAAACGGAGTCAGTACATGCGATTTGAAGTGTAGCGAAAGTGGATACTGGGTGTTGGTGTGTGTTTGTTTGAACAGACATATACACATAATTAATCTAAAGATGTCGATCTAATTTTGTCCTAAATGAGCATAAAACTTTAGGAAAGCAATCGAATGCTTTCATTATAGCATTAGATGTGTGCATTGTTAAAGTGACACCTCTGTTATTTAATGTAATCAAACAAAAAATCTAAATGAGATTCATTTGTTGCTCTTTATTTAGAATGTGTAGGTTATACAGTGAGAAAAAGATTCATGAGATTTGATAACTTGATTCTATTTCTTTATAATAGCTCATTTTAATAAGCTAAACTGTTTGCTAATGTATACTATTACATTTTTTTCTTTCTTTCTTTCATTTTTTTGTTATCCCTTATTATGGTGGGCGTGTCCCTTATTTTCACATCCCAATGTTGACAGGTGTAATGGAGGTCTGCATGATGTTGGAAAAATCTGATATTTTCCTATTCTGTGATATATATTGTGATATGAATTAGGCATGGGACAATAACTGTTTTCAAGGTATACCGCGGTTTGGAAAGGTCAGGGTTTTAAAACCGCCAAAATTTTCTGCTATACCGTTCCTAAGGTATGTAAGACTTTTTTATATAATTTTTTTTTGTTGGTTTGTTTTTAGGACCACAGTATATCCAGTAGAAAAGATATCCAAAAATGCCATTTTAAATTGAAAAGAAATCTGTGTTTTAGAAACTAATCTAAGAAACAAAGTCAATTATTCATTTGAATTAATTAGCCTGACATGTTTACTGCTCTAAAATATATTCTTTTTAAATGTGTGGCTAAAAAAACAAAACCTTTTTCCCCTTTGAACACAATATATTTTATTTTGAGAAACATTTAAAGTATTTTGGAACAGTAAACACAATATCATCATACCGTTTTTTTATCCAAGGTTATCATACCGTCAGATTCTTATACCGGCCCATGCCTAATATGAATACAGTTTCCCCACATGAATAGTTTTAAATTTAAATATCTTTATTTGTAAAGAATTTATAGTTTGAGATTGACTGGGATGATTCTGTAGGGGAGCGCATACGCATAAAATATAAGAAAATATAAAATACAAGAATCCACAGACTCGGATAAATACAATAAAGTAAAAGATAAAAATAAAATACAGAGTTTTATTGTTTTCCGAACAGTATAAAGTAATTGAATAATCAAATGTTCAAATAATACTGCATTTCCCAGTACTTGGTTGCAGCTGGAAGGGCATCGGTTGTGTAAAACATATGCTGGATAAGTTGGCGGTTCATTACACTGTGGCGACCCCGGATTAATAAAGGGACTAAGCCGAAGGAAAGAAAATAATTCAGCATAGTCTTAATTTTAAGAATAGTATAAATAAACTTAATTGTTATTAAAAGTTACAAATGGTACAATTTCTTATTTCCAAATGCTTTTCAAATCCTCATTTTGTCACACAAATATATGCATAAATATATTGCATATTAATATATGCAAATCATAAATTAAAACCCCAGACTCAACATTACATATCCTGCGATGTGACTGTTGTGAATGATCCCATTTCCATATCGATGCTGAAACAATATATTGTGCAGCCCTGGTATAATGTATATGGTTTCCATTTAAATTAAGCAATTATTTTAAACTTCTTATTCATCAAAGAATCCTGAATAACATGCATCCCATTTTACAAAAAAAATAAGCATGCAACTGTTTGCTGGATAATAATGAGAAACAAATGACCACCATTCAGCATATTAGAATGATTTATAAACCATTTAAATCAGTTAAGATGCTGATCATTCAGCTTTACCATAAGAATAAATTACACAAGAATAAATAACATCTTAAACTGTATTAACATTCATTTATACTGTAATAAAATCTCACAATATTACAATGTAAAGTAGTTTTGATTAAATACATGCAGTTAAAAAGAGAACGAGACAGGCTGAACCCAGTTATGAACTGCAGTGCGTGTGTATTTTTGTATGCATGTGTACATACATGTTTAAAGCCACTCTGAACTTATGTAAAGATAGTATGCATAAGTTATTTATAAAGGTTGTTTTAATGCATTTTAAAAGTAGGAGTGTGTGTGAGAGAGAAAAAGAGAGAGAACAGGCGCATCTGGACTATATGAGCAGGAGTGTTGACACCAGATAAGATTGTTTATAATTATTGGGCCGCTAATCGTGGGTGGATAGGGAGGGAGATGTAGACATGAAGAAAAAAACTCAGGGAGAGACTGAGGAGGGGGAAGTAAGTAAGAAAACTTTTGGATAAAAAAAATAAGTCTATCGCATCTATCAGCATGGTGAAAATGGTTGCTTAGCAACAAAAATCTGAAAGTTAGTTAAAATGGTAAGATCCTGCAGTCACAGTGCTTCTCACTGCAATGTGCAATGAAACTAAACAGGGCTATATGTACAAATTTGCATGTGTGTTAAAATTCCCAATGTGTGAACAGCTTGCAAAGAAAGAGATTAATTGAACTGTACTGTTTGAAATATAATTAATTCTGTCACAAGAGCACATAACGGGGTTGGTGCCAGCAAATAAAGTTGAATAACTCTTTCATCCTACCGTTTACAATAGTCCGACGAGTTATCTCCCACAAGACGAGACCCAGAGCCCAGATGTCAGTTTGTTTATAGGACTCAAAAACATCAACACGAATGGTCTCATCCAAAACCTCTGGTGCCATGTATCGCTTGGTGCCCACTCTCGGGTTGGTTCCCACATCCAGATAGTCGTTAGACTGAGAGTGAATGACAGCCAGGCCTGAGAGATCCCACAAAAGTTATTGGTTAAGCTTTGTAACATATTGAAATTATATTATTGCTTATTGTTGACATCAGAAATTTCACCCCATTTAAGGAAATGCTTTGAAAAATTAAAAACGGAATGACAAACTCAGCTTCCTGTTATGCTGTTTACTGCTAAACAGTTGTCAGGGTGTTGCATATATGGTTGCTTAGGTGTTTTAGCTTGTTCTTTTATAGTTACTCAGGTGTAAGGTGGCTGCTACAGTGTTTCAAGTAGTTGCCAGAGTGTTATTAAGCAGTTGTTTAGCTGTTTGGATTCCTTTGGTTTAAGGCAGTTGTTACAGGATTTCAGGTGGTTGTCAAGGTGTTGCTATATGGTTGCTAAGGTGTTTTGAGTGTTTTAGCATGTTCTTATGCAGTTTCTAAGATGTAAGGTGGTTAATGCAGTGTTTTACATGCTTGTCAGGATGTTGCTGTATGGTTGCTAAAGGGTTTTGTGTGTTTATGTAGTTGCAAAGGTGTAACTACAGTATTTCAGGTGGTTGTCAGAGGGTTGCTATGCAGTTCTTTTGGTGTTCTGATTGTTCAGGTGTTCTGTGTTTTAAACATGTTTTGATGCTTTTGTAAATGTGGTAATGTGGTTGTAAGCTAGTTATTAAGGGGGTTATCAGGTGCTCTGAGGTTTTAAACAAGTGTTCATGCTGTGGCAAATGTGCTTTGGAAGAGGTTATTAGGTGATGTTGCTAAGATGTTGCTTAAGAGTTTTGAGTGTTTTAGTCTGTGTTATTCAATTGCTAAGTTGGCCTGGCCATTGTTAGGTGGCAAATATTTGGGAATGCCTGTGTAATGTGGGTGCCAGGTGTTCTTTTGGTTGCTATGTTATTCTTGGTGGTTGCTAGGTGATTACCCCGGTTTAAAGCCTCTGTGATATTCTGGTAATCAGAACACGTCTCCTAAATAAACCAAACAATATGAGCTTTCTCACTGCGGAACGAGCGGTGCACCAAAATCTATTTAGACTAATCTATTTTCGTCTTGCTTTCTTACCCAGGTCTGCAATGCAGCACTGGCCATTTCTCTTCACCAGAATGTTGCGGCTCTTCAGGTCTCGGTGCGCGATGGCTGGTTTGCCTTGTGTGCTGAGGATCTCTGTGTGGAGGTGCACGAGGCCGCTGGCGATGGACAGGCACATGCGCAGACAGCCCTCCGGGTCTAGTGTGCTGTACTGCAGGAAGTCATAGAGGGAGCCCAACTCGTGGAAATGTGTGACCAGCCACAGTTGAGTGCTGGAGTTTTTAGATGTCATGTCTGATGCTATGAAGCCTGATAGACAGAGAACATATGTAAGTAAGAAATTGTCCATTTTAAGTAAAACATTGTGTAAATCCTACATTAGAAAAGCGATGTTTGGCTATGTCAGAACAAATTATAGCTGCAGCAGTACACACAGAGCGATCCCTTCCCACTCGAGCAGTGAAAAATGCAGTGTGGGTGGAACTTACCCAAGATGTTTTCATGCCTTAGTTGGACCGTGTTGTAGATTTCAGTTTCTCGAAACCAAGACTGTTCATCACGAGAGGAGAAAATCTTGACAGCCACACTCTCTCCCATCCAGGTGCCTCTCCATACCTCGCCATAACGGCCTTTACCTACCAGAAACATTCAGAGCAAAAAGTTACTTTGAAATTAGATACATATCACTATGATAAGGTATAGCCATGAACAAAATTTAATTGTAATAATATGTAATATTGTATTAAATATACAGTAATAAATAGATAATGAAGTTGGGCTACATGATACTAAAAAATCTGAGATTGCAATATTATATTTTCCTGTTATAAATATTGCAATATTAATATTAATTTCACAAGAAAAAAAGTTCAACAGTATTCAGCTACAGAAATGGAATAATCACAATGCAAAAATGCTTTTCTTACTCTGCTTTGTCTTTGTTTCTAGTCCAAAAATCAAAAAATTCTTAAGTCAAGTGAAAGCTAAATTATCTGCCAATGGGATAAGAAACATAATCATAATAATTTCCACTTTGGAATGTAGACATTTGGACGGGAAACAAAACAAAACTTCTAAGTATGAAAGATGTTGTTGTTGTTGTTTTCTTCATAAATCGTATAAATAATGAAATACAATTAATCTTAACAATTTTTTTTGTGTCCAAATATTGTAAACTCTCTTGAAATGTACAGTCACATGCCTTAAAAACACATGCAAATGCTAAACGTTCACTCTATTATGGTTAAACTTCGCAGTGACTCCTCAAATCACATGTGTTCTGTGGCTCCTGGTCAAGTATGATTCAGATTCAACTTTGCATACCCTGCCTACGATGTGACATCACGGTATCACTGCTGAAACTATATATTGTGCAGCTCTATAACAGAGCAGGACACATCTAAACCCTCAGCTTTAATTTGTAGGTGTTTTATACAACAGCATCTGTTTTACTCACCAACACACTCAACCAGAGAGATCTGTCGCGCCATGGTCCTCTGCACCAGATAGGGCAGACCGGTGCCACTGCCTGATGTACAAAACTCATCGAAGATATCCTAAAGATGACATTTACATATTTATGAGAGTAACTTTAGTTTAACTGTAAACAATTGATGAAGTGTTTTTAAAAAGCAGTACAATGGGGTGACATTATTCTTCTCACCACTGTGCTATTTTCATAATGGATAAAAAGGAAGTGCAAAGCCAAACAAAAAACGCTCATTCAGTATTCAAAACATACATACTTTGGATTATTTGTAGCAAAGCCTTTATTTGATTTAAAATGATTAGCTTTGGCTCTTTTTGATTGGACATTCCACAAATTAGAAAACAACCCATTTTTTGAAACACAGTAGTCACATGATAAGTTATTTTACTTAAAGTGAGTAAACCCATTGCCCTAAATTGACAAGTTGACTTCACATAAAAAGTGTGTACATCTGTTGTAGAAAAACATGGAACTGTTAAGTTGATTTAACTTTTTATAATTACATAGTTAATTTACTTAATTTTAAGATCACAGGTTTACTCAAATCTTTTTAGCAATATACACTAATCATTTTAAAAGCAACAAAATTAACACATTTTTAAAAATATGCATATGCAAAAAAGGTGGATATGATATTAATAATTTTGTCATTTAAACATGACTGTCTAGCAGCAACGACTATTTTTTTTCCTACTCAGATTATGAATGAACTGAGCATAATGAAGTCAGTTAAAAGCTGTGAATGTTATAGAGTACAGTAGTATTTTACCCCATATGTGGGGTCTCCCCCACTGGGGACTTTGAGCATGGAGGTGTCGTGCTCAACCGGATGGCAGTATTGACGTCTTGTACGCAGCCATAACACAAGTCCACAAGCTGCCATGGCCATCACCAACAACACCAGCAACGGCACTCCAACCAGCAGAATCACTCTGATGGGCTTCTCCACTGCAAACAGATACACTGCGTTACATCACTCTACCCCATCACCACAATAACAAAAGACAACAATAATAGAGTGTTAAACTTTAATCAATAGTCAAATAACAATGAATAAAAAAATTATTATGTCACATAAACTATTATAGCTATGATAATGTATTTGGAAACAATTTGATAAATATATGTGAATCCATATAATTTTATGTTATTATTATAATGTTACTATTATAACAATTATTAAGCTTTGAGTAAAATAAAAAATAAAAATAAAATCAATTTTAAGTTAGTAAACACTACTGTAGTAGCTCTATGCTACCAAATTAACACAACCCCCAAAAATATATATTGAAATTGATAACAATATTTTAATAGTACTAGAATTTGTTACACAAATTCTTCTAAATATTTTTCTGTTCAATATAAGATACTCATAAGACCTTAGGAACAAAGCATTTTAATGAAAGGGTGAACTGACACTTTAAATTTGCATAATTATCTTGTAAAACACCAATATAACACTAGGAGGCAGCAGAGAGCAGACTTCTACAGATGGATCATGTCAGGTCAAAACAAAGCAACAGACTCTTTAATTTTAGTTATGTATATATCAGAAACGAGTGAGCTAAAATTGAAATGTCTGACCTGTTTTTTCAGGCATAGTGAGGTTTGCGTTGCAGTGGTGTGTGTAGCAGCATTTGGTGTAAACTCCAGGTATAGCAGGTACGTAGCACTGTTCGCCGGTCTGAAAACAGCCCCTGACAACCCGCTCATGGACCGAAGTGTAGAAGCAGATACGACCCCAGCAGCTGTTGTTTTCACACAAGTTTGTGTTCTCACAAGTGCACTGTAAACTGCTTTCATCTGTCAACAAAAATATGATGTGTAACTAATAGTATAGTATTTCAGTTGATATAGATGGGTTGATAGTACTACAGTAACAAGAGACAAATGGAGGGATGGATATATTTGCTTTATTTATTACTGAAAACTGTAATACATTAAATAGGGAAAAATGTATTTATGTGTAGTAGTAATGTTTAATGCATTAATTCTGTCACTGGCACAATGTTGCTTCAGATGCAAAGACTTGATCAGTGCCACTTTTTCATGCCACAATCCCTACATAGGTATTGAAATGGTTTTGTCTACCACTGTTCTTTCATCCTCATTCTCAGCCTCCATAATTTATGGAGAAGCTAATATGCTCCTATAGTTGTGACATGACAGCTTTTCAACTCCTGCTCCTCCACTGAAGCCTAGTTCACACTACATGACTTTAAACTTTGGCAGATCCATGTGCCGTACAGACTACATGATTTGAATTTGTGTCTTTGTGCCAATCACACTGCGTGACTCTACGTAAATTATCCACAAGAGTGGCATCACACACTACATGATCTGACAACAACTCTTTCAGCCAACAGCTCTGTCCAGCCCTCAAACCACTGCCACTGAAATGTTGAGGGAGGAGCATGTGCAAAGATGACATCATCAGTGTTTGAAATTTTCCTGAGCTTCCTTTGAAAGCATCGTCAATCGGCTGATCTGTCAGCGGCTTGATCGCTCATGAATATCTACATGGTTCAGCTGAAAGATCTGGCTTTAATATTCTCTGGTGTTTGTGTAAACGCAGGGTGCATCGATGACCATTTTGACCAATCACAGACATCTCTGTAGAGCTCCTGAACACAACGGCCATTCAGCTCATGACTTGCCCTCTCATTGGCTGCATTTTGTTACTACATCTGACACCATGTGGCTAATTGGTCTGGAATATTTAGCATGCTAGATATTAAAGTTTCATCTTTGAGGTGTCAGCGAGTCAGCTAGCCTCTTTAAGGTGCCATTCAGTAGTTTACACATAAAGACTGCTCAGTGCAAAGACAGCACTGACAGATTTTTCTCCCAATCTCAGCCCAATTTGTCAGGCTCAATTGGGCTTAAAATCCTGTGTGAATTAGGCATAAAATTAATTAACATGCCCCATTCACATGAGCACCTTACTGCATTCTCCATAAACTTTCCCCCCCCCCCCCAAATATGTTTATTGATTTTTTTCCTTTTTTCCCCATCAACTAGGAATACAACAACAATGCAGCCTAAACAGCACATATCCACACCCTTCTTATACATTTATATACACATTCAAATAACATGCCAAATAAATAATAATAATAAATATGAATATAATAATAAATGAAAAAATAAATAAATAATGACAAAATAACAAAAAACACTATAAAAAGATAGTTCCCAAAGATAGTCAAAGTCCTTCTGCTTGCCTTTAATAATATAAGTTAGTCTCTCCAGTCCAATACAGTTCAATATTTCTTTTTTCCACATTTCTATGGATGGGGCATCCATGTGTTTCCAGTATAATGCAATAGCCCTTATAGCTTTAAGAAAATTTTTGTATTTCCAATTGTAAGTTCCATAGGATACAAACCAAGTATACAGAGCTTGACATTTAAAGGGATTTTAATATTGAACATGTCTGTCATACATTCAATTATCTCTTTTCAAAACTTTTGTATTTTAGGACATTGCCAGAGGCAGTGATATAGTGTACCTTTATCATCCAACCATTTAGAGCACACATCTGGAATATTAGCAGACATATAATGAAGTTTCACAGGGGTTATATACATCCTCATTAACCATTTATATTGAAGTAGTTTAAACCTGGTATTTATTGTTGGTGTTTGAGCTTTTAAGCAAGCATAATTCCAGTCTGCCTCATCTATATCTTCTTGCATATCTGTTTTCCAGGCATTTAATTTATCCAATGTTGATTCAGTACTATGTGTGATCATAAAATTGTAATATATAGAAACATGACCTCTTCCTTCTAAATTTTAGATAGTTATTTCCTCTAATTTTGATAGAGATGGTATACAACTAATCTGTGTTTCTTTTGATGACATGTAACTCTTCAACTGAAGGGATTTAAAGAAGTGTTTTTTAGGAACCATATATTTTTTACATAAAAGCTCAAAGGAAAGTAAAATCCCATCTTCATACAGATCTCCATAAACTCTTTATGAAACAACATAAAAAAGGAAAAATGGAAAAACTGGGTTTCACTAAACTGATGTGCACTCACCATTCTTTGGAGTAGAAGTCTCCATAAGATGATCTGGAAAAAAAAGTGATTTGCAACTGTAAAAAGATGTCAAAAAGCAGCAGGAAGACTTCCTTCCTTTGTTTTACTGTGAACTCAGGAAGAAAATATCAGCCTTTTTTCTTCTGTGCTCAGACATACAGTATGTATACATATAAACACTTCTGTGACCTCAGTTTTGTAACCTCACCTGCAGTTGTTGCGTAGCTTCCCGAGTACACCAAAACAAACAACACTACGAGCATCACTGAAGCCTTCATGTCTAGGAAAGAGGGGATATAAGATGAGAGAGAGACTTGAGAGAAAGCATTTTGACACATTTCCAGCTCCTTTTGTTTAGTCATATGTGCATATCCCATGGTGGCTTGTGGCATCATTTGCTAATCGCTATTTACAAGTTTCCGCTCAATTCTTGAAACCATATAATGGCGCAATCAATGACATGTAGTGTTGGAATCTTAATGGAGAAAAGCTCAATAACCCCTGTCTGCACCAAAGGAAGTCACAGATGCAGAGGGTCCAGTCAGTCTGTCTGTGCTGCAATTATAGTCGGAGAGGGTGGGAGAGACTTTAGCAGAGGCCTCGCTCTCCTCTGTGCCGCTGGTCCTTGCAGACACTCTGGCTGCTGCGCACACAGAGTAAATATTGATGGCTATACTTCCTGCCATTCAGAAGCCGCACCCGGCTAGCCGTCCAGATACTCCGGATTGCTTGTTCCTTTAGGCCTGGAAGTTGGCTGGTCACGCAAGCAGTTCACGCTGAGTGAATTTAAAGGATGGGAAATCTGCATGTTGAATCATTGGACTTGTCTCCAGGCTGCTTTCAAGAAGCAATGGGTAACCTCCATTTTTATGTATTTAGAAATTATGATTTATTTTAAATAGTTTTATCATTATGTTATATACACTGGATTCATATTCAATGGCCATCAAACTTAGAGAATAGCAGAATTTCCTAAATTATAGGAAATAAGTTTAGTTCTATTTCAAGTTATCCAAACAAAACAGCAGTTTTTAAGCATATTTTATATTTAATATATTATGAAACACAAAATATAAAAAACTTGGCCTCTCAGATACATCACAGTTATTGGTGTTAAACTGACACCTGGTGGTAATGTCCTTACTTATATGATAAACCCTATTTTTAGCCAAACTTTACAGTTTTCACAGATTTTGCAAGACAGTGAGCCATTCTCAAATGATAAAGGTGAAAAACACAACCCTTTCAGTCATAGCAAGAGAAGCTGATACATCAAATCTGTGATTAGTCGAATATTTCTAGAATATTGTTTGTAATCTTTAAAAACTTTACAATGTCACTAACTCAAGTCCTGCAAATTTGCTTACCAGCTTAGCACTGAACAGGTCAAGGATCTGTATTTGTATATTGTTCCTCACTTCCTACTCATTTGTGACGGTCACCTTTACAATTTTATGTTCAAAATAATTTTTGTGCTATAATTATTACTGTTTTATCATTTTGATTAATACAAGGAATTTATTAATAAATCTATGAAATCAGTTTGCATATCGTTTTATATCAAATGCAAAGCCATTCATACATTTTTAAATGTGACTCAAGTGTCCAAAACGGTTCAAAATTATATTTAAGTCAGCATAATTGCCGTATGCTGAAAACAGCAGAATGTTTTCATGTTGCCCCAACACTATAATTAAAGTAGGCATACTATATACTTATGTGAGGTCATGGAAAAACAGTCAGCCATGATGCTTTGAAACAGATAATTAGAGCCAGAGTTTGTGTGTATGAAGAAATATAAAAAAAAAAACACATGGCCACATGAGAATTTTCCTAAAATGTTTTTGAATGTTTAATCTATTTTATCTGTGACAACTATTGTTACAATATATATATAATATATTTGATAGAAATTAATGGTGATGCAAGTCTAAACAAACAAGTTAGTTAGATGAAAATGATGATTGCAATTGTCTGATATAGAGCAGCAAAATTCCAACAGGAGTCAAATTGTCTGTAGAAGACTTTTAAATACTCCATTTAAGCCCAGCACAGGTGGGTAAGTGTAAACACCTCTGTCACGTACACTTGGTGCACAAAAATGGGTAATTGCTGGGACCTCTGGGCCACATTTAAAACGGAAAACAACACCGCCCTTTAGAAATGCTTTTCTCTCTGGGTATGTTGATCTTTATTTCTAAGCTGCCAGGATGTTTCTCAAATCAGATAGTGTCCATCTTGAATCAAAGCCTAAAGTGAACATGATGAAATGAGATTCCTGTTTCGATGACCTGCTTGTCAGCATTCTCTCCGACAGACAGCAGTCAGCAGACTCATGAGAACTAAACTAACAGTGCACTTTCTCAGGACTGAGCCACTAAAATAGAATAAACCCCTTTGCTTTTTACATTCATATTTACATTTTTTCCTCAGATCCAATTTTTTGTGTATTTTAAAATCACTTTCGCTTATTTTTAATTGATTCTGTAACAAAACTAAATTACTTTTAAATAAAATTAAAAAGTTCAGAATGTTCCCTATAGTGTCTTAAATGAAATGCATGACAAATAAATAAACAATATTTCAGTTGGAAATGTTAGTATGTATGTTTGTCTGCAGGATATGCCAAAGTCCTGCAAAAACTAATTTTATATCAGCTGCCCATAATACCCTATATTGTTAAAAATCATGAGGATTTTGAAATAGGGGAATTTTAGCATTCAACAGCTATCTCTGGCTCCATCTTGCAGCTGTAGGAACTTGCCTGTTTTGAATGCAGTTGAAAAGAAGTGGTATGCCTCAGTGTATTTGTAAGCACCAGCATTTCACAGTTACAGAGATAAATGAACTGACCTCACGGCTCATGATAACTTGATGTGGGCTTTGTTTAAGGCCCTGTTTGCATCAGTGACTGTGAGGATTCTTGTAAAACATGGCTTGCAATGATGCCTAAGCAACAGGATATAGGTATTTATGTATTCTGCAGTTTTGTAATGGATAATTGTAATACTAAACCAGTCTGAAATATAATGAGTACCATTAATGAATGAAAGTATTCATCCTCATTTCTCATGGCAACAGATGCATATTATCATTATTTAACACATGTGGTAACACATGACAAGCTATGGAAGTTACCTAATAGGACTACTTTTTAAAGTTACTAGTAAAGTAATGCATTACTTTTTCATGAAGAAAATACCATTTGGTACTTTTTCCAAAAAATTCTAGTTTCTTTTTGTCATTTATTGACTGACAGCTCTCCTGTGTTGAAAGAAATCAGGAGTAGGTGCAGAGGTGTTGTGCACAGTGTGTAAACCAGATACTTAATTGTAGTTCTAAATTTAATGTAAATATATGTTTAGTCAATGCAGTTGCACAAAAGCAGATTTATGTCTTAAAAAGAATACAAACTATGAAATGCAAACTCAGAATATTCATTATTGAATAGTGTTGAACTTTTCTTTTATGTATCCTATTCTTCGTGTAGTACATGGATCTACATACCCTTAGCCAGAGTTTTATTCACTCCACATTTTACTTTTGATGTAAAAGGCCCTTTATTTGTGAAAATATAAGTTTTTATTATATTGTTATAAACAAGCAATTCATGCAGCCCAGATGAAAAAGCAAGAAATGCAAAAACACATTATTTTCCTTAAGAAGTAACAAAGTAACTCATTTAGTTTTACTTTTAAGTAATACAATATTGTAATATTTTACTTTTATTACTCTTACCAGACATATATGTATAGGCTATATTTATAACATATATAGGTATAATGATAGGAAATGGGTAAAACTAATAAAGCAATGTATTTCAGCACTCTGTGATTGTCTTTTTATTAAAATCAAGAATTTGCTGCTAAATCCCATTCGTAATGTAAAAGCTATCAACAACCATTCATGTTTAGCAAATATTACTTCAAACATCACCAAAACCTTTCGTTAACACGTTTTCAACACTTCTTTGTATACCGTATTCTTTTCATGTGAAATAAATTCACGAATTACGCCTCATTCGCCACAAGAACAGTTGCAGGGAGATTAAAAGGAGATTAGAAAACACGATGGGAAATTTACCTGGTTTTCGTTTTGCTTTCACTCACGAATCGAGTTGATCGCTCTTCATCTGTCTGTAAAACTCGTTTCTCATTACTCAAACATAGAAGTATAGTCTCATAACGGCGGCTATAGTGAAATCAGCTGCGCAAGTCATATCCAGATGTGTTGGATCCTTAACTTTTCCCACATCCCGACATTCTCGGCGTAAACTAAAGTTAAACTTTTTAGAGTTCCGTCTTCATCCGCTCACAAACCGATCGGTCTTATTTTCTCAAGCGAAATATTGCGTAGATCGGCGGTACGGTGAACATATCGAGTCGTGGTATATATATCTCCAGTCAAATCTCGAGCTGATAAACCGAAAACAAGAAACTGCTTCTCGGAGAAGGAACAGTCTTCTTCCGCTTAGAAATAAACATTCCCAGATCAACCCATGACGACTCCATCTCGATAAGTGCAAAGCAAACTTTGAGCAATGTCCCTGATTTAGGGGTTAGATTACAGATTTTAAAATATACAGTTTTGTCCCACCTCTCATTGTCTGAGCCGGGGTTCACTAGGAATGCGCTCTCATAGCTGTTTTCCTGTTGCTGCAAGACCTTTCATTTTTTCCACGTCTGTTTTTTTTCCCTCATAGCTGGTTGCATATGAATGGGACTTCATAGGGGATCCGGGTGGCGTCACATCACATTTCAAAAGTGATCTTCATCTCCATTTCTGAGTTTCTACCGAAATGAACAAAATATGAAGCCAGAATTTGCCAGTTGACAATAATACGGTCATGCAGTTATTTGGTGGTAGGTCTTATCTTAAAGATCTGCACCAGTAACAAAAAGTTTTGTTTGAATCTGCACGAGGTGAGGAAACTTTGGGCTCTTTTCTGTATCTTCTGCAAATGCTTGCTCTAGGCATTTGTTATGCTACATTTTTGTAATATTTAGCTGTAGTCTAACTCATTTACTCTGAATGCTTTAAATATTACACTTTTCGTACATATTAAAATAACCTTTAATGCCATCAGGGCTTATTTGCTGAGAAAAAATACAACAAAAAATTTTAGACCTAATATGAAATGTGAAAAATGTATAAGTCTTACTTGTTGTAAAACATACTTTTTATGATTGAAAAGCCAAAGTTTTATTTACTTTTATTTTATTTCCAGACACAAACCTTCTGAAGTCATAATATCAAAGTATTTTTTGTCATTAACAAAAGCCTACTAAGAAATAGAAATCTTCTATTACATTATTAATGTATATATATATATATAAATAACCATCACTTTTATTATTTTTTTATTCATTCCAGCTGAATAAACTAGAACTTCTTTTGAAAAAAAATCCCCAAAAGTCTAACAGCAAATTCAGATATAGGCCATATACTATAATATGACAAAATTCCAGTCAAAGTGACCAAATTTCAACATAACAAACAACAGAAGTGAATCACAGAACTGATTATGAATGTCTTTATTCAGAACTTAAATGCAAATAATAAATCCACACAACAGAGGTTGGTTTATTTGATGGGAAACAGCTGGTTTATTTGATGGGACAGTGCTGAAGGCAGGGTGACCTGAGGTTATAGTGACATCTCTCTCTAAATCTTAAAACCTCCCTTATACTCCAATTGAAAGAAAAGAGCAGTCCCAGTTTGCTGAGATGACAGCTCTTACAGATATGATGGAAACAAAATCCCATCTTTCGTTCATTGCAACATAATCACAAAGAAACTTCCAAGAAAAATATTAACTTAGGCTGGATTCGTTGTATTACTCATTAGACAAGAGAAATTGTTCATCCAGTTTTCCCTTTGGAGGCTTTTTAGTCTGCTTTCTTGGCTGGTGTGTACAAATGCAGCTGGCACTCCTCAGATCTGAGAAGGAGAACTGTTATTTTTTTTACTTCTATGATATGTGAAAATTTGAGGTCTGTCTTTTCTCAAACTCCTATTAACACCATGGAAACCCCTTTTGTTGAGCTTTTTTAAAATCATATGACAAACAATTCCTGCTTTTAAAGGTTTAAATAAACAGTTGATTTTAAATAAAATGTTTAAGCTTTTATATAAAAAAATAATTTTGTACAACGTTATTAATGTATTTATTGTATTTTTTATACTTTTTAATCAATTTAATGCATCTTTAGTTATATTAAAATGTCTTGGTGTTTTCAAATATTTTAATAATTATGTAATATATTCTAGAAAGTGACCCCCCACCCCCATTATATTAATTCATTCATTCATTTTCCTTCGGCTAAGCCCCTTATTTATCGGGGGTCGCCACAGTGGAATGAACCGCCAATAAGGCTAAATTGTCCGTAGTGTATGAGTGTGAATGTGTGTATATGGTTGCGGCTGGAAGGGCATCCGCTGCGTAAAAAATTAGCTGAATAAATTGGCAGTTGATTCCGCTGTGGCGACCCCGGATTAATAAAGGGACTAAGCCAACAAGAAAATGAATGAATGAATGAATTAATGCCCTTTCAGCTGCAACTTGGTACTTTGAAACATCCATACTCACTCATTCACACACACTCATACGCTATGGCCAATTTAGTTCATCCAATTCACCTATACTGCATGTCTTTGGACTGGTTGGAAATTGCAGCACCCGCAAAAGGGGAGCACATGTAACTCCACACAGAAATGCCAACTGGCCCAGCTGGGAATCGAACTTTCTTGCTGTGAGGTAACAGTGCTAACCAGTGAGCCACCATGCCGCCTCCCCCAATATATCACTTAATATATATAGATATTATTAAATGTTTCTTAAAATATTACAACTGCTGGAAAAAACCCAGTTAACGTTTTAAAACACTGTATTTTAAAAAGGTGTTTTAAATAAAATAAAATAAAATAAAATGATTTTGTGACCTCAAATATTAGTATAAATTATTTAGAACAAATTAAGAAAGTACACTTTTGTACCACTTATTTGAAAAATAATTTTAAATTTAGCTAAAATATTGCAATAACTACAAAAACATATGTAAAGGCTACAGGTCTGTATTGTTTAACAAATCTGAAAGTTGTCATAGGAGATGTGTTTTGTCTTTTGCAGCATGTAACATAAAGTAAAACACCTTTAAAGAGGTCGGCATGTCATTTTGTCTAATTTGGAAGTGACTGAAATGATGTCATTTGCTATTGGTCAATCTTATGTGATTGACAATGACTAAGTTTACATGGACATCAATAATCAAATTATTTGCCTTAATCTGAATACGATGAGGGCGCCACGGTGGCGCGTGAGTAGCACGTTCGCCTCACAGCAAGAAGGTCGCTGGTTCGATCCCCGGTTGGGGCAGGTCCCGGTTGGGCCAGTTGGCATTTCTGTGTGGAGTTTGCCTGTTCTCCCCGTGGTTGCGTGTGTTTCCTCCGGGTGCTCCGGTTTCCCCCACAGTCCAAAGACATGCGGTACAGGTGAATTGGGTAAGCTAAATTGTCCATAGTGTATGTGTGCGAATGAGAATGTATGGATGTGTTTCCCAGAGATGGGTTGTGGCTGGAAGGGCATCCGCTGCGTAAAACAAATGCCGGATAAGTTGGCGGTTCATTCCGCTGTGGCGACCCCGGTTTAATAAAGGGACTAAGCCGACAAGAAAATGAATGAATGAATGAATACGATGATTAAAGGGTTTACATGAGCTTCTTTTTGAATGTTCCTTTTATGATCGCGTTTTACATGTTATAGTTTAATTAACGTCATTGCGTCACTGCTCTATCCACATTTCTTCTGGAGTTTTGTGTAATTTCGGGTGTATAATTTTTAATTTGTCGACTTTAACTGCAGTTTGGCACTTTCACTTTCATTTAGGAACATTTCATGCATGCCCCTGTGACAAGCGAGATATTGGACGAACTGCTGGAAGTATGAACAAATGTGTTGTTTTAATGGATTTGATACCGAACGCTGTAAAGGAATTTTACGATGCAGGTGTCTGTGGTTCTTCACTGACCCGATAGGGCCAGAGAATAGTGTCAAACAGCCGTGTGTATATAGACTATCCTGTCGCAAAATGCGGTGAAAAGTCCTATACAACAGTAATAGTTTGATTGCGGTGTTTACATGTCCGTACTGCACTTTAATAATGTGACTAAAACCGACATACTCCATCTTAACTTGATTTCTGTTTAGTTAGATTATGACTTTACTCTAATTAAATTAATCAAAAATCGCTGTTTACATGGTAGACTCTTAATCGGAGTATTGTCTTATTCGTATTAAATTTGATTATTACGGATTATTGGTTTTCATGTAAGCGTACTTAGTGTTGTCCGCCCTTTTGCAAACAAGCATATTATCACTGAAGTAATATTGTTGCAAGAAGGAACTTATTTTAATAAAAGACTATAAAAAAACAAGCTTTTCTTTCTTTCATGTTAAATGAAACATGCCACGTATCCATAAATAGGTCTGTTATATCACACTAAAGTGATTTTGCATATGCAGCAAATTGAAGAAAGAAAATCAGCTTTATCAGTTTATTTATACATACTGTATTACAATTCTGCTCTCAGCTTGTTACTTTGGTTTACATGTCTTGACCTCACTTCACGTCAAGGCAAATACTCAGTTACGTAAGGATGGCACAATGAGTGGATTAATTTCCAAGTGCCCTGCTTTGTGACCTTACTACTCCAATTATAGCCTTGCCTTAAGCTCGCTGATTTAAAGGTTTAAAACCCCCAGCAATCCCATCAAAATAGCGTCGAATAAGATGTCACCAATAGGTTGGTTTAAACTTTATTGAATTAAGACTCATATTTTTTAAAAATAAAGTATTGTGTTTTTAATTTATATGCAGCTAAAACACATGAACAACTTTATAGTGAGTCAAAACAAACAGAAACAACATATATTGGCTGGTGCAATTTTCAGCTTGCAGTCCAACAATCATACGGACAAAATGAATAATAATAAATGCAGATTATTGCATAGATTGAGCTTTCCCTGGGGTCAGTTTAGTGTGCAATAAGTGTTTTCCCTGAGACACAAAATATTTAAATTCAAGAACAAATTCATAAACATTCAATTTGAACAACTGCATAGAGACAAAGAGGAAAGAACAACATTATAAGCGTCCTTTTGCCTTAATGACGTAGATTTTAATAAAGTGCTGTCAAAATGAACATGGTTCATTTTCTATGCTATGACTTTCAAAGTCATTTGTAAAATATTAAGAGTGCAATACAGAGGAATTAAAATAACAACAGAGACAATTACACTACCATTCAAAAATCCAGGGCCAGTAACATTTTGTTTATTTTTAAATAAATGAATTTTATTCTGCAAGCATGCGTTAAATTGAAAAAAGTTCATGTTATTGGTAACAGATTAAATTTATTTTTTAATTAATACTGTTTTCACAAAAAATATTAAGCTGCAACTCAACCATTTTCATCACTGATAATAAGCAAATCAGCATATTACAGTGATTGCTGAAATACCATTAAACACCTAGGGCTGACAAAGTAAGCTTTGCCATCACAGTAATTAATACATTTTATTAGCTAACTGAGTAACAATAAATGTAAATTTGAATAATTGACAATTATGTATTTTTTTAAATGAATTACTGGCCACATACTGAATTGTAGTGTAGTTAAAAAAACAAAACAAAAAATACTAAAATTTATAATGATGCCATGGCATACTCATCAAACTTAAAGTAAAAGTTACCATGGTTATTAATTACTCACCCTCATGTTGTTTTCAACCCCCTGAGACCTTCCTCCTTTGGAACACAAATTAAGATATTTTAGGTGAAACCTGAGAGTCCTCCATAGACAGCAATGGTCCCGACTTATTCAAAGTTTAGAAAGGCTCTAAAAAACATCCTCAAAAACAAACCTTTTGTTTGAAAAAGATTCAATTAAATGTGGACATCCAGGAAGCGGGGGGCAGGGGTTACACCTGTGCACTGTGCTTATGATCGCGCGCAATGTACTGACACTGAAGAGAGGAATCTGTTGAATAGAGCTGTGTTTATTGTTTTATGTATGCACAAAAGTATTCTCACAGCTTGATAATATTCCGATTGAACCACTGAAGGCATTGAGGATGTTTTGAAACGCAAACTCTGCAGTCTATGGAGTGACACAGAGCTCTTAGATTTCACCTAAAACATCTTAATTTGTGTTAATGTTTGGAATGACACAATGTTTTTTTTTTTTTTTTTGGTGAACACATAATTTAAAAGAGAAAAACCAAAGCATCCCAATTGCAAAGTTAACATGTTAAAAATGTTTATAAATACAGGCCTACTGGTTCCCGGAGAGGTATTAATCATTTTGAGGTTACAAATAGAAATCAAATGTCTTTAGATAAATCTGAGTGCATTCTGTTGGCAGTTGAATCACTTTTTACTCTTTTTTTTTGGCTGCTTTATCCAGCTTCTCCTGTTCTTCTTTTTTTTTCTCTCTTTTTTTCTCCTCTTTGGCCTCTTTGTACTTCCAGATTGGTGGCTCTAAGTAACCTTTGTTTCGCTTGTTCTTCTTCTCCTTCTTGGGTGTTGGCTCTCCAGACTTAGTCACTTTGATTTGAGGAACGCAGCCAGCCGGAAACACGCTGTTGCGGCGGGCCATGCTGCGTGGGACGAACCTGCGAACACCATTGGAGGCCATAGAAAGCACACTGCCTCTCCGTTCTGATTCAGAACAGCACGAGGCCAGCGAGACAGAAGAGCCAGATGTAGATGCCACTGAGATCGAGCCATTGCTGTGTCGTATCGTGTGCTCCTCAAGCTTTTTCCCTGAATGCATTTCCATCAGTTCTGGCACCGCTAGGCGTCTCTTGCCCACCTCTGGTGGGCTCGAGGGACACAGTGGACGGCATCCTGTGACCACCAGTGGACTGTGGATGCTTGTGGTCATTCGCACCATATGGTCCATGATGCCATTGTCCTGAGGGTCGTGTGGAAAGTTGAAGGTGAACGTTGACTTGAGGCGATGAGCAACTTTCTGTCCTGTGCTTTTTGTGGCTGTGGCTTTGGCCACCAGCTCCTTCAGGTTTGGCCATTCCGGGATGTATTTTTCGCAGAATTGTTCAGCCTGAGGCCTGCTGTTCAACCGTCTGAGCCTGTGTAATGTCTCAAAGCGACCTGTCTTCAGAGCCCACTCTCTGATGTCCTTGCCTCTTGTGGCATCCACAACATGAATATTGGCCCCTAAAATAGAGATGCAGAATGTAATAATGAATCATCCATTTTCATCATTATATACACTGAAAATACATTCTGTTAGCCTGATATTTAAAGCATCACTTTTTAAAAACCTGTAAACACAAATAAAATTTGAATAAATCCTCTTTAGTACATTTTCTTGTACTTGTTGGTTAAAATACTGGTTAATATGGGTTAAGTACACAATTAAATTGCAATTGAAAAGCAACAAATCAATCTTATCTGATTTTATTCTACAAAATATTTGAGTGTATTGTTCCGATTTTTCTTATTATGTCTTTGAAGCCGTAATGTATTTTCGTATTTATTTATTTAAGGAAATTTTGTATAGCTATTTATCTTTATAATTATTTTGCCCATTTCTACAATTTTTGGATTCCTATGTTTGGTTGTTTTATGTACCCACTGTGGAAAACTTTATGTACTACACATCTGTATGTAAACTTGGAAACTGCACTTAAAAAACAAACAAACAAACAAAAAAAAACAAAAATGGCTTGTTGGGATCAAATATGCACATACACAGCTGTTTGGTTAAGCTCTGATAATATTTTAAATAAAATGTCTTAGAGTTTGGTCATTTGAGTTGAAACCACACAGTATTTCTATTTTTTGGTTTGGTGATAGGATAATTACGTTAAAAACTAAACTACATGTTTAAGGTTTGTTTACAATTTCATAGTCAGTGTTTTTAAATATTTTGTTATATTAATGTAGCAAGGTTTAGACCTTTATTCTAATTATGCTCTTTTTAGGGATTTTTTGTCTATGTGAGTGCTGGTTGAGCAGAGTTTAATCTGTAATTACACTAGCTTTTTAAATATGAAGTGCATTATATCTGAAAGTATTAGTTGTTTACTAGAAAAATTGGTCACACTTTACAATAAGGTTCATTAGTTTATGTTAATTAATCAATTTACTAACATGAGCAAACATTGAACAATACATTTACTACAGTTTTTGTTCATGTTAGTTAATGTTAGCTAATGAAAATACAGCCGTTCATTGTTAGTTCGTTAACTCACGGTGCATTAACTAATGTTAACAAGCAAACTTGGATGTTAATATTACATTAGTAAATGTTCAATTATGTTTAATAAATACTGTACAAGTGTTGCTCAAGATTAGTTCATGTTAGTAAATGCATAATGAACCTAATGCTAATGAACCTTATTGTGTGTGAACCTTATTGAGTGTTACCAAAAACCGTAAGGAGTTGTTTTTACTCCACCAAGTGCCCACTTTGTGTATAGCGTATCTAGTCTAAAGATTTGTATTCATTTGAAACAGGAAGAAACGTAAGAAATGCTTGTTTTAATCATGCTGGCGCTTTATTAAATTTACATCAACTGTAAAAAAAATTATATATAAATGTATTATTTAATTAATTTATTGTTATTATTTATTTATTTTTATTTTATAATAAATGTATTATTACATATACTGTTATTATTATTATTAGTAGTAGTAATAATAGTAGTAGTAAAAATAGTAGTTGTAGCAGCAGCAGTTGTAGCAGATCTAGAAGCAGAAGTATTTGAATTTGCATAACCAACATGACTTTATTAACCAGTGTATGCATATGAAGCAATCAATTTTAATGTATTAATATTATTAATAATATTGGATTTAGTAATTGATAATATTAGTTACATTTTGCTTGTCTAATGCAATCTTAATAACCATTATTAACCATATTATGAAGAAATCGTTTTCAAAACAAATGAAATAAATTCAACACCACGATTTTAGAACAAGCAATATACATTATTATTATTAAAATGATTGTATTTAGATGAATTAAATAATTGAACCTTTGTTGCAGATGGAGTAAATGTGCTGAATCGTCACACGTCTGAATAATAAGCTGTATGTGGACACATGGCTAATCCATTACTCACTATGTGAGCTAATAGATTATCCAGGCAGGGGATCAGAAAAGAAAATGTCCTCAGGGTTGACTTTTCAACCTGCCCGTGCTTATGTCACACATCACACCACTGTGCCTCAAAAGTCAGCTTGTTATCTGCTTTACCTGAAATACTTTGAGCAAATCACTTTCTCTAGCACATGTTAACTACGGTACATTTGTGCATGTGTATTGTGACATTTTGACCCCGTATAAGGCCTATCAAGCTTTCAGTTGAATCTATTCCTGTGGTTTGCAAACCCTTTTTACTGCGATACTATTGATTCACATACTGTAAAACCCAACAGTCAACTTTATCAAATGAAATGAGTGTAGTTAACTCAAAATTTACTGAAAGTTAATTCTGCTCATTCAAAAAGAGTTTTGAACTCTTAAATGAACTTAAATGAAGTTAGTTCACAGTACTCATATCGATTCGTTTTTTTTAAACTCAAATGGTTTGTAGCAATCGGTTCCCTTAAACGATTTGAGTTGCCTTAACTTACTGGGTTTTACAGTACTCAGTTGGTTTGAGTACTCATTATTTTCATTTATTGGGTTTTACTCAATATGCTCAAATTGCTTCGTTTACTCAAATGGATTTCAAGAATTCACACTTAGCTGATGATTGATAATAAAGCTAGTTTGGCATGCCGTCTCGGGAGAGAGCCCTGAGCTCATAAGATCGTTGAGCCCAGGGCTCCCTCCCGTTTGCAGGGCGAGAGGGGAGGTTGAGCTCAGGTAGATCTCGAGAACTCCCTGCTGCTTATAAATTGCTATAAGGGCATGCTGCTGGTGGAATTTGAGTTGTTTTAGTCAATTTACTTATGTCTCATGTATTTGACTGTGGGAGGAAATCGGAGGTCGGGGGAAAACCCACACGAGCACGGGGAGAACATGAACTCCGCACAGTAATGTCAATTGGCTGGTAAAGGCCCGAACCAGAGGCATTCTTGCTGTGAGGCAACAGTTTTAGCCCCTGGGCCGCCGTGCTGCCCTATAGAGGAAAAGGGAGGAGAGGGGGTGGAAGGGGGGATTCTTCAAGACGAAGATGACTAAGGTAAGATGCTTTAATTATTTATACTAAGTTGGGAATCATGCATAGCTTGACTCTGGGCCAGCCGTGGCAATCATAAGCATGTGATCCTCTCGAAATTAGTTTATAAATAAACTTCACTAAGTTCACAGTACTCATTATGATTCGTTTTTGAACTTAAATGGTTTGTTGAGTTGAGTTACTTTAACTTATTAGGTTTTACAGTGCAGTTTATATGATTAAAAAAGTTTTTACTTGCTGTAAAAAATGCAGGGTTCCACACAGTCAATTTGTGTTGAGAGTGAGACAACATGAATTAAGTTAACTTTTTCAGTTTTATAAATTAAAGTGGATTGAACATAAAACAATTACATTGTCCCCCCCTAAAATCTCAATAATTGTGTTGTTAAACAAACAGCAAACATATTGTTTTAGTGAATAGTTAATTCAGAAAATAAAACGGACACACACAAAAACTATAATATATAAATAATATTTTATTAATATAATTGACGTTTCCTGGTCTGTATAAATAACGTTTTTAAAACGAATCTACAATACGCTGCCATAATAAAAAAGGACTAAAGAAATTGGATTTGCAGTAATTTTTTCATGTTATTTTTTAAGAAATTAAATTAAAAGTCCACATTAAAAAATGGTGATGCTTAAAATATCCACTACTAAGAAATTTGGATGAATTAATGAATTACATTAAATGCCAAGTTTAAAAATCAAGACCGAGAAACTTTCAATTCTAAATTATTTTAACATTCATCATTTTGATAACACTTCAGTTTAAGTACAAATTACTGACATAATACCTTCCTATTAATAAGCCATTGGCTGTATTTAGCACTTATAAATTATGATCTTGTTCTACATCCCTAATCCTACCCACTACCTAATTCCAATTACCTAAAATAAAGTGTCACCATGTTTTTTATATTTTTCAATTAAAACATTATCAATAAAATATTCCAGACTTTTGTACCTTACAATCTATAGTTACTAAGACCAATATTTTGAAACGCAAATAATAAAAATGTTATCCTCTTAAAAAAATACAACTGTTTATACACTATTAGAAATAAAAAGGCACTAGCTGTCACTAGGGCACTACCTTTTAAAAAATATATGCATTTATACCAAAAGGGTCCATAATGGCACCTCAAAGGTATGTATTAGTACCCAAATATACATAAAACATACATTTGAGATGCCACAATGGACTCTTGAGGTACGAAAATGTGTCCTTTGAAAAGGTAGTGCCCCAGTGACATCTTTATTTCTTAGAGTGTTCAATAAATAATGGCATGTACAAGTTATTGTGCACTTAGCCTTGTGTTTACACTCTTCTTCACTTGCTTTTACAGATTTTGCTCTTGTGTGAGGAAAAAGGAGCAGCATGCCATTGGTTTTCAAAATTATTCCCCAATTCACGTCATCCTGTTTGCCTACTCTGGTAGGAACTCACCTATTTGACCTGTCCCGTCTGTAAACTAATTATTAGAGTCCTAAAATAACATACCAGCCATAAGCAGTGATGCCACACAGTCATTGCTTCCCTGCATGACTGCCTTGAGGAGAGCGGTGAAGCCTCTGTTATCCCGGAGCTCCATGTCCAACCCAGGGAAGAAATTGATGATGTAGGTGAGGATAGTTACAAAACCTGCAACATTTGTAGTTAGAATTAAAAATGAAATCCTTTGTGTTTTCTGTTTTATGTGTTCTTAAAGAACCTACCAGCTTGTGCAGCGATCATAAGTGCAGTGTTGCCATCATTATCCTGATGATTGATATCCAGAAATGGGCACTGATTGAGTGCATACACAATATCCACAAAGCCTTTCGAGACCGCCAGCATCAGACCATTCTATCAAAGAATAAGAGTTTGTCTGCAGGTAAAAACAAAGTCAAGCAAGTTCTCTGCAAGATTTCTGATACACTGTAAAACCATGTTCATTTCACTCAAACTTGTATGGAAGTTCTCTAAAGAAAAATGTTATGTGAACTTAAATTTTGACTGTATTGTATAAATGTTGAGCATAAGTGTTATGTTGTTTGTTGTGAGGCATAAATTAAGGTTTTAATGTTGTGCTATATTTATATAGGTTTCTGTTATGTTGAGGTTTGTAGGGTTACCACTGTGAAAAAAAAGATGTTGGTAACTTACTACTTATTTGAGCAAAGAAAGTTTCTTATCTTAGGTCTTAACTTAATATATGACATGTTAAATTAGGATTTTAGCAAATTCATTTTACAGGCGAAAATCTTAAGTTGATTTGGCATTTCTATCATAGCAAAATTGTATCTTATTTCTATTGAGGAAATTGTAAATTGTCATCAAGTTCGACAATTAACTCAAATCTGTTACTAAACAAGAAATGCTGCACAAACTGCTAATAAGTTAGCATTAACAAAATGAATAAACTACTGTGATCGGTAATGCACCATGAGGTTTCATTGGTCTGCTGTTTCATTGGTCTGCTGTTGTTCCTGCACTAACTATAATATTATGTTGCGCAGCAGTCCACTGTAAAAAATTTGACCTGAAGTTCACAGTAAATTACTGGCTAATAATTGCATTACTTTCACAGTAAATTACAAGATGTAAATTCACAATAAATGACTGTGATTTTTCTACATTAAATTACTGTGAGATTACAGTCATATAATGTGATTTCACAGTAGAAAGTAAATTCCATTACTGTGATCTCACAGTATTCTCTTGTGGAAATAACTATATTTACTGTAAATTTACAATTGATGGCAACATAATTACTGTGATTTAGCAGTAAGTTGCAGTTTAAATACTTAATTTAACTGTAAAGTTACAATTAATGGCAATAAGATTACTGTGATTACTGTAATATATTATAAGTGTTTTGTTATTGAAAGGTAATACATACTCAGGGTTCTTCAAGAGTCTTTCTACCATTAAACATGTTTGTTCTTCATTTTCAATCATCAATAAATGTAATGCAGTAGTGTTGGATAGTGCAATTCTTTTTTTTCTTCTTTAGCTTCAAGTTTAAGTTCTGACAGCTGTTAAGTTGCCCCAAAGTTAGGACAATTTTCTGACAATTGGCAATTGTCCTAAATGTGGTTGTAACTGAAATTATCACAGTTACCAAACAGATTAAAAATTAAGGTACATATGAAACATACATTTCTGAGACTTTTATTTCAGTAAGTTGATGAACTTCAAAATGAAACAGAATATTGAGGAGGGGGCAGAGCTTTCTTTTTGTGCACCATTTCCTCATACCTCATAGATTAACATCATATTATACTGTGGTAAAAACTGACGTCAACAGGGAAGGACCACAACTCCAAATGCAGAAGGAAACACCAACCTGATATCACCAAGTAGGACATGTTCCTGGATTAACATGTGTTGATCCTGGAATAACATTCCAATCAGCCAGTCAGAATTACATTTACCGTTTATGGTAAGTTTAGGCTTACGGTTTAATCACTTCTACATGATTGTTATCCAACTATACAGTATTCCTCACTGATTTTGTGAATATTTTACAGTTATGGTTGGGTTTATGGGTAGGGAATAGGTATGGATTACATTTTCGAACAAAACTATGTTCCAGGATCTACACAGAAGTTAATCCAGCATTGCATCGTACTTGGCTAAATCATGAGGTGCCAGAAGCAAATAGTCAGACTTTGATTGAAGATTAACAAAACCAAAAAAGTTTTCAAGTGGATTAACTTGCACAGAGTAATTGTTCATGTAAACAATAACAATGTGTTCTAGCAAAGTAAAAATAGTAAAACATTTTTGCATCTTTCTGTGGAACACCCCTTGAACTTATCAGGATTTACAGTGTACACATATTATGAGAACTGACTCCCTACCCTTCCGTTTATGTCTAATTCCATGACTTCGTCTATTGTAACGCCCCTCTCCAGAACTCTACGCAGGGCTGCAGCATTGTTCTTGGCACAGGCTTGGTACAAGGTGTTGGCAGGGCCTCCGCTGGCATCTTCCCGCTCATAGTTTGGGAGCACGGAGTCATCCGAGAGCACACTGCCTGAATCTGAATCATTCTCCGAAACTGACAGCTCAGAGGCATCCTCATCTGGACCCGAGCCCAGATCTGGATCCTCCTGCACCGCGACTTTAACCCCAGCCATCTGGCCAGCACGAGCCAGGACTCACACGCTCAACAGGCACTTCATCATTATCATCATCATCATCATCTGCATCCTCGCTGCTTCCTCTCTGGAGTCTGTGAAGTAAGGATAAAGAATGAAACCACACTTTGATGGTACAGCAAAGCATACAGACGTACATTACATATGAGTTCACTTTTTTGCTTTATTACAGGACAAAGTAACAAAACTATGCCTTTTCTGCTGCTGATACACATAAATATAATAATTATACATGCATATAAATGCAACTTTTTAATCTTAAATTCTGACTCTCATAGTTCTCAGTTGGTATCTCATATTTTGAGCTTTTTTTCTTAATTCAAAATTCCTTACACAACATCTTTTCCTGATTTCAACCTGAGTTATTCTGAGAAATTATATGATGACACTGTTTTATAAACAATTTATTGAGTCTGTTTTATCTTTCTATATTGTAGCTTGGTGCAGTAATCTGTGACAAGTAAGAACAGGCTGATTATCCTTGTGAAGATAGCAGGCAAGATCATCGTTTTTTACCAAACTGTTCCAATAGTAATTTGCTGTAATAATGTTTTAAAGAGAGCTCAGGGTATCTTATGTACCCCAGTTCACTCACTGTATTCTTTATTTCAGCAGCTTCCATCAGGACATCGTTTTAGAGTTCCTATATACAGGACAAACAGAATTAGGGTAACACTTTATTTCGATGGTCCATTTGAGTATTAGACTGTCTGCTTAATATCTGTTGATACAGACATTTAACAGACATTTAACTGACTATAAGAAACTTTGCAAGTACATGTCACCTTACACTAACCCTACCCCTAACCCCAACCTAACAGTCTACTCATAATCTAATGAGAATCAGTTGGCATGCAATGTAACTTAAATTCAACAAACGGACCGACAATATAAAGTGTGACTAGAATTAGAAATTCTTTGATTCTGGTGGCCTTTAGGTCATTACATGAGTCTAGCGGAGAGGGAGATGCATCTAAAAATTGATTTATTATATGTTTTATGGTAAACATTTGGCAATGTGTACATGTAACTTCGCCTGTGAAATGGCACCTTCCTGCAATTTTAGTTTCACTAAACGGGATAAGAAAGTTAAATCTAAGTCTGAGTTCTAACTTATTTTCCTCAAAATTTCACATTTATTTCACCCAGTTGTTAGTTTATTGGTTTTAACATACTGTTAGTAAGTACATAATCTGTGAATATTATTTATAAATGACATTTTAAATATTTTTATTGCTCTTTTTCCATTCATACATCTTTGTTATATTTTTATCCTTTTACCTAATTATTATATATGTATCTTGATGTATTTACGTCTATACTAAAAGCTTCATAAAAAGGCTTTGTGTGTGTAAACACAAACATGTTGTTTCTGATTCTGAGTTCTCACAATTCTATGTTAACTGAGAAGTTGCAATTATTATTATATTTTTATTATTAAAAATGATTATTATAAGTGTGAGAAACCAATTTTAGAATTGCAAGAAAAAGTTAAAATTATGGGATAAAAAGTCACAATTTGTGGGTAACTTTGTTATTGTGCTTTTGAAACATAATAAATTTTTGTTTGATTTGCTTAACATTGCCTTACCAAGCAAGTTGATTAGCAGAACTCTACTAAATTCTAAAAAATTCTACTAGTAATATAATTTATTTTTCCTTCAAACTATACTATGAATAAGAGGAAATTTAATTTCAGACATTACATACCATTTAAATGGAATGCCTTTAGGGTCAAAAGTCTTCAATACAAATGCATACAATTGGACCAAGTCAACATGCATAATTTGACTGTGTCCATGTGTCTGCAAGCACATTAGACAATAAAAATGGTGTATTTGATACTAGGTTTGCACATGTGACGTAATGGTATGTTGGGATATGTACATAAAAGCATAAGAATTAATGTTTATTAGTGAAGGTTACTCTAATGTTGGCATGCATGTACGCAAATATATGATATTATTTCATCTATCATAAAAACTGCTGCCTCAAAACAGTCAAATTGTATGCGTCAACATGATCATATTTCATGCTTTGTCTAATGATTTTGGCCAATTTGGTCTTCCATAATATGATGGCTTTTGTATATGTTTATATATTACGGGAAAACAAAAACGTTTGCATTCATGGTATATTTGTGATGTATGTTTGTATCCACTTGTAAGAATCCATCAATCTTACTCAACAGGTGGACCAGCAGCAGATTACACTCAGAAAGAGTGAAGAGCCTCACCTGAGGTAAACATTTTTGTTATTGACAAACCGTAATCAGACCAATATCACTCAACAAGCTCAATGTCTCTATAAAAAGCTTCATAAAAGCTATATCTGGGAAGGGGCTATTTATAGATGTAGAATAACAGGAGAACAGAGTTACTATTATATGTTTTGACTGAGGGCGGAACTTGCAAAGCACAAAGTTTAACTCACAAACATGACGAATGTGAATGAGAAGGCACCTATGAACTTTTGTTCAGTCTTTCTGAAAATATTCAAAGGAATGTTGATAACAAGGTCAGTAAGCGTGCACCAAACTAGCCATTCTGAGAAACAAGGAACCATTTCAAGCATATAACACTTATATTCTGTCTTCAGTTTCTATTATTTTTCTACGAGGGTTTCAATGCTTAAAGGGATGGTTCACCCACACACCACTTGTCATAAACATGTTTTAGTTACTTCTGTTGAGCACAAAATAAGTTATTTTAAATAAAGTTGGAAACCTGTAACCACTGACATCCATAGTATTTGTTTTTTAATGTTTAGAGGTTTCTAATCTCTTCCAAAATATCTTCTTTTGTGTTCAACTGAAGCAAGAATATAAAACATGTTTGTGACAAGGGTGAGTAAATGATGCGTTTTTGGCTGAACTATGCCTTTAAGTGCACAGGAAAACAGAATCTGTTAGTCAGACTTTAACCTGGTGATTCATGTGTCTGCTTATGTGTCAGCGAAGGCCTGACTCTTGACTAATCAAAATCATCATTAAGTCCATTTCTACTTCCCACTTTAAAACCCCCAGGAGCGAGCTATTAAACAAACCACTTAACCTCAGGTTACTCTAGTAAGTCTCTGATAATAGCAGCTTAAATGGCTACTTTCTCACATTTTCCTTTATAAATAGAAGCCACTTGCAGCATTGGGAATCGGGAAAATGTAATGCAAAAACTGAGGCATACAGTAAATCTGCACGTGCATGAAAATATCCCATCGTTTGAAACTTAAAAAAATTGATATATTTGCTCTCATGGTGCTTTCCCAGCAGCTATATTTAGCCATTGTTACTGGTGGCACAGTGGCTAGTGCAGACTGACATAGAGACAGTGTGTGTTTGTGTGTGTGTGTGAGAGAGGGGAAGAGACAGAAGGGGGTAGTGAGGATGGGAAAACATTCCCTGTTAGTGCCACATAAACAGTCTGTTCTCTGAGAACCACAACACTGTCCACATGCTGGTTCAAGTCTCCAGATCACATTTTTACACTGACTTATTGTCAGCTCAAACACAATACTGCACAACTGCACAATAACAGTCATGTGTATTTCTTTAAGGGAAATGTTATGTTTTTAGACGCTTTAGGTTCAACTTCTTAAAATTTTTTCACTATATTTAATCTGTAGAAATAAAGTCTTCCTAATTGATAAAATGCTTTTAAAACAGCATTTGTGATGATACCAGATTATTATAATTATTAGAATTTTCTACATTGTTTCCATCAGTTTTGCTTATGCTGGATAAATGCTGGGAATGCACAAATGCATAAAGCTTTATATTATGTTTTAAACAATGTTCAACTTATTTTATGCTAATTCACCATTATATTAGCCGGATACAATCTGTAGCAATTTTAAAATATCAATATTTTTTTTATTATATAGTGAATTACATTTTATATTGAACTACAAATAAATAATTAAAATAAAACATAAAACAATAAAAAGTTAGGGCAATAAATGCCTCAATTAAAATTAAATAATGTAAATTATATCATGTAGATATAATAATGTCAAGTAATTTTCCAGGCGGAACATTTCAGTATTGCACATCATAATTTTTATATTAATTTAAAAGTAAACAAACAAATAAATTAAAAAAGAAAACAAAAATAACATACGCCTAAAATACCTTGAAAATGCTAAGCATGATTTAATCTGACATATATATTTTTAACTTATAGCTATGATCAAAAAAATAAAAAAGAGAATTAAAACAATCATAAAAGCCGGTAAAATAATTTCACATTACCACATTACCTGTGTAAAAATCTACTCATGCAGCATGAATAAGGAACTTACTTAACACAAAAAATCTTAAGCTATCAGCTTGTTTCTACACACACAGTTCCTCTCTGTTCTTCCACTTTATGTGGCCTTTCAGCAATAATACATGTTTTCTCAACCCTTCCAAAATCCATATGCACCAAATCAACAAACACGTCCATTGTATCTCACCATAAACGGTGCTGAGAAGGAGACGTATTGTTGTGCCCGTCCCTCAGATCATTGCTCTGCTGTGTCAGTGTAAGTCCTCCCAGTATGGATTCGCACAGTAGACTGTCTGATCCCGCAGGACAGAGCCGCGTCCCAGCCTGTCCCCTCCTCCCCAGTGCTCTGAGTCTATTCGGACACTTAGGCCTCCCATCACTGAGGAATCCTTCCAAATCTTGACACAGGTGCTCTGTTAAGAGAGGCATGTCCACTCATCCTGATTACAGGAGATTTGTGGATTAACATTCAGAAATGGCAGCTGCCAGGAGTTGCTGAGATTGTCACTGGTTCATTTTCGCAGCTCTGAACTGGCATGTTTCTGTTGTTTTTGACTCTTTTTCGTGAGAGTAACAGCATTTTGCAGTATATTCGGAGCTGCAGAAAGAACTCAGAATGCTACTTAAGTGAAAGTATAGATAATGAGTGGAAATTTACTTAAAATTACAGGCATCTGGCTGAAAATATACTTGAGTAAAAGTAAAAAATTAAAACTTAAAATTTTGGTTACACTTCAGACCTATGCTCATTATAAGGCGTATTTTTGGTGGTTAATTAGTATAAGGAACATATTCTGCATGATCTTATTCTACATCCCTAATCCCAATACCCAAACCTTACCACAACAACTATTAATAAGCAGCAAATTAGGAGAATGTCATAGTTAATGGTTTGTTAAAAGTGAGGATTGTACTTTACAATAAAGCTCTTGTAAAAGAGATTTTTAATCTCCATGTGTCTTTCCTGGTAAAATAAAGGTTAAAAAGTAATAATAATGATAATAAAATGTGCTATTCAAAATTAAAATTAAGTATTCAAAATTTAAAAATATCCTAATTTACAACAAATTTAACACTAAATTTTCTGTAAAAAAAAATTGTAAGCAAACAAATATTGTATATTTGGCTGTAAAATGTTTACTAAAGTTAAATCAATATACTAAACAGATAGCTATATGTAGATATATGGAAAAAAAATCTGAGTTTTACATTTAGTCATTTAGCAGATACTTATGTCAGAAGAGTTTTTATGGTCAAAATGGTCTGATAACCTTTCTTCATAATTTTAAATAAAAAAGTTTTCATTTAGAGCTATTTGTTTGTAAGAAATTGTCAAAATACTGATTCCATGGGCGCCATGGTGGCGTAGTGAGTAGCACGTTCGCCTCACAGCAAGAAGGTCGCTGGTTCGAGCCTCGGCTGGGTCAGTTGGCATTTCTGTGTGGAGTTTGCATGTTCTCCCCGTGGTTGCGTGGGTTTCCTCCGGGTGCTCCGGTTTCCCCCACAAGTCCAAATACATGTGGAATAAGCTAAATTGTCCGTAGTTTATGAGTGTGAATGAGTGTGTATGGATGTTTCCCAGAGATGGGTTGCAGCTGGAAGGGCATCTGCTGCGTAAAACAAATGCTGGATAAGTTGGCGGTTCTTCCCGCTGTGGCGACCCCAAATTAATAAAGGGACTAAGCCGAAAAGAAAATTAATGAATGAATGAACTGATTCCATGTAGGAAGTAAAAAGTCAGTCTAAATTATAATTGAGTACAAATACCTAAAGATAATTCTTAAGTACAGAAAACAATTTAAATTACTGAAAAGCATTTTGCATCCCTGAATGTATTGCAAATTTATTTCAAACGTTCTATTTAAACAAATGTTACACTATTATTAGTAAGTGTATTATGAAGTCTGTTGTTTTATGATCATCTGACTCCTGCTAATTGTTTTTCCTGGAGTTGAAATGGGATTGCTCTTTGTCCGTTTGCACCTGGAATGCCTTCAGAGGGCTCATGTCTTACGTGACCTGAAATAGTTGTGGCTCAGAATAGGGCAGAGTTTAGCTAATTAAAACACGCTTAAGCATATCAGTCAAGCCCAGGTAACCCCTCGTGCCACACCTCTTACAGCCAAACACTGCTCATCTCCTTGCAGTCACGTGAAGAGTCACAGGGGCTGAAACTAATCTAACCAACTGTGATTAATCAGCTCCAGCGCTATAAATGTTTTTTTTTTTTTGGCAGAGTGGTGAAGGCACCTGTTATTTTAGGTTGTATGAATGTGTAACTAACGCAATGAAAATGTATTCATTTTTATGCAGGTCAGGTTGTCTGTAATTAGTGATGCATACTTGGAAGTTAAATAGGAGCTATAATTACAGCATCAAGTCATTCAAGTTGCTTCGGTTGGAGCAAGATTGAGATGTGTTCAAGAAAAAAGCTCAGGATCACGTTAAAAAAACAAAATTCTATCAACCTAAGCTAGCAATATCCCAGGTTCAGTGCATCTTAATCTCATTCAATAGATAATGCTGATCACCCAAAATGAAAAAATAAATAAAATAAATTATAGTATGACACAACATTAACAATAGATTGAAGTGGGCAGAAGTCGTTAAAGGAGTAGTTCACTTCCAGAATGATTGGTTACCATTTACCATTCCATAGTATTTTTGTTCCATAATATAATAACAATAACAACAACGGGCGCCACGGTGGCGCGTGAGTAGCACGTTCGCCTCACAGCAAGAA
>CAIGQQ010006052.1:8281899-8315546 GCA_903798035.1 Danio albolineatus | reverse complement strand
GTGGCGCCACAGTGGCATAGTGAGTAGCACGTTCGCCTCACAGCAAGAAGGTCGCTGGTTCGAGCCTCGGCTGGGTCAGTTGGCATTTCTGTGTGGAGTTTGCATGTTCTCCCTGTGGTTGCGTGGGTTTCCTCCGGGTGCTCCGGTTTCCCCCACAAGTCCAAAGATATGTGGTACAGGTGAATTGGGTAAGCTAAATTGTCTGTAGTGAATGAGAATGTATAAATGTTTCCCAGAGATGGGTTGTGGCTGGAAGGGCATCTGCTGCGTAAAAACGAATGCTACATTATGTACATTATGTTGTCCAGCAGCTGCAATAGTTGTCAAACTGTAGTAAGTTAATTCCTCTGCTTGGCACTCTATGTGGGTGGAGTAATACTCAAGGGTGAAGAGGCTGTACGAGTGCTGATATTGCAGAATATTGCATGGCTATCGGCCAATCAGATTCGAGAACCAGACAGAACTGTTGTATATGTATAAAAAATCTAAAAACACGTGTGTTTGCAGTAACCATGATAATTCCTTATGCATAAATTAAGAACCTACTGAAATGCACATTATAAATCCACCAAGAATCCACAGGAATGTAGCGTGAGAACTTGTTCTGCTTGCCTAAATATGATAGATATACAAAATGTTAAGTGAATGAGCTCTTTCTATTTACTTCTCTGAAAGCTCATCAAATTACACTTATGCATGATATCATGCAATTGTGAACAACCGCATTAACAAACAGACCTAGTACAAAGATTTCAAATTCGATTAAGTGTATCAAGCAAAGTGAGCTGACACATTTGTTGGTTAGCCACAAGATATATCTTGGCCTATTTCGTCAGGGCCTTGGAATGAAAAAACTGAACAAAACAAACATGAGTGGCTGCAATATTGTATTCCAGATGGAAGCTTTTTGTTAAAGATGTATTTACACAATGTATCAAGGAACGATCATTAAAACTCTTTGCAGTGTTACATATGCTTTTCTAATCGAGACTAGTATTACTAAAGTCACACACACACACACACACACATATGCATGCACGATACATTTGTGCACACACACAAAACAAATCAATGCAAGATTACATTTCCTCTTTGCTTTACATGTGCAATATGTAAATATGTTATTAACACGTAAACTAGAGTCCATGTGTATTACTGAAAGCCTCAGATTGTGTATAGCCTATTATTCGTTCAGTGGAAAGCAAAGTCAGCCAAATCTTTTGGTAGTTTTATAGCTGGATCAGATCAGGTTGACTGGATGAGTTGGATTTCGGCAAGCAGGAGGAAAGGTGATGTGCGGCCACAGTTATTTTCTCAGACTGTTGACCTGAAGCAGAAGAGTTATTACAGTGCAAAGACTCAGGAAATGAGCCGGAGAAAGAGGAAGCTCAGCTGGCCTTAAAGATCATTCAAGGAGGCCACTTTTGCACGGACTCTCTCCACAACAGGATAGAGAGATTTAATAGAAAAGAAAGCTGATATGTGTTGGATAAAATGTGTCTGTTAATATAAATACCACACAGATTATATAACACAGTGCCTGCTAGCTCACTCTTCAGTGTCAATTTCTCATTGTGCCAGCAGAGGGAAGCAAACAGCATTATTATCGCATCTGTTACTGGATAGGATGTTGTTTATGTAGGCTAGAGTTCTCAGGGTACTCAGTGTACCAACACAAAATCAACCTCAGCGCTTTTCACTGCTTAATTCAGGTGCTCTCCGTGTATAGTGTAACATTTCGTGGCATAGTCTATGTAGAGTCAACTGTAATAACGCGTGACAGGTCGTTTATGAGCATATAACTGGTAAAAAAGTGCTTACATGCGCACACATATGGTAGGCTATCCCTACGGTAATGTGAATTATGTGTAATTAGCATAATTATAGCCTACTATCGTTATTGTGTTCAAAGTTTCCCTCTAATTACATGTTGTTGGAAACTTTTTTTAAGATCTGATATAACGGGACTAGCACTAGCTAGTCAGATTTGGTCGTTGTTCCATTTTTTAAATAGGACTACATGATATGTTTGTGTGTATGTTTGCATGTATGAGGTGTGTTTGCAGGACAACGGGCTGCTGAGCTCTAAGTTTAGTCACAAAACAGCGCTAAAGACGGCCATGTGCAGAGTTATTATTAGACTCTTGGCAGTGTTTCCACAGCACATCTTTACACGGCTCGGCTCCAGCTCGGAGGAGCTCAGGCGGATCACGTTCCGCTTTCCGCCGTCCTCCTCTTCTTTCACTCTCGGTGTCCGTGAATATACTCCATCACGGAGGAATCCGTCTCGAGGAAAATCCGACCCAAATTTGTGTGTGGTTTGGGCTGCAGTCAAAGAGAGAGAGAGGGGGGAGAGAATAGACTAACATTTGTAATTGTATAAACGTGTGTCTTGACTCGAGGCCAGGTGAAGAGGGAATGAGCTGCAGACTCAGGAATGTGTATGTCTATTCTGCTCAGAAAAGCATGCATATGGGCCACCCAAGTATGTGTATCATGACACGGTCATTCGTTTAACCTGGAAAATATCGAGGCTAAAATAAGCATGAAACTCGCACAGGTCTCAGGCATGTAAACAAAAGATCCAACAAAAGGACTTTTTGTCTAGTTTATGTTGGGTCAATAAGATCTGTGATTGCACGCAAGCTTTTTATCATAATGTTACCTGATTAAAAAGGCTGTCTTGTTCAAAAAATTCAGTTTCCCTGAAAAGTTTGTTTAAAAAATGTTAGTACCCCATTTAAATTTGTCAGATAGGTAGATGCTTCCGAACAGTATCAGTTTTTCACCATGCTTCAGATTGTCATTAAAAATATCAGGTTAGTTTGCAGAGGCTGTGGATTACAGGAAAACATGTTGTAAATGAAATTCAATTTCTGGCAAAGACCCGTTGTTTCACATCATAAGACCTTAGTGTGTCATGAAGAGCTAATAGTATTCATTTTGTTGTGTAAGTTGTACTGTTGGCCGATAACATGCATTTTATGAATCACCAAGCACCACAGTTTCAGCTAAAATCTGTTCTTCTGAAGAAGATAGAAGACACCTATCCACGATGAGCTGAGGGTGAGTAAATAACCCTATAATATTCATTTGTAAATGAGCTGTCCCTTCAAAATTCTCCGGCTGTCTGTTATTCAAACTGTAAGTGACATTTGTTATATTTGAATAATGGTGGACAATAAATTATTTAAATTATTGTTTATCTAAAATTACTTTGTATTTTTAAAAATGGCACTTTTACACTACGAAAGAACAAGCTTGTAAATATAACACATTACAGATGAAGAATAATATTATTTAATGCATTCTGGCTCAATGAAAGTATTCATATCTTTAGGTTGGGAAAAACTTTATTACATCCAAAATTCTTTCAAATGCTATTTTCTCACGATTCCATAATGAATCATTTAAACAAAATTTAGTGCATTCTTTTCTTTAAATAAAAAACTTAATGAAACACTGTACAAAGGACAAACAAAGTTGAAGAACGCTTAATTAGATTCACATTCAAAATTCTCTGTAAGACCCTGCAACCTTCCCTCCTCCTCCTCCTCCTCCTCATGCTTTTGTTGTAAGTTTTAAAGTGGGCAGCCGTTATGAATTATATCTGACAGCTTCTGTGTCGGTGCTCTGGGTCCAGCACAGCTGCCTTATTTGGGGTATTTGCTGTTTTTTTCGCTTGCACCATCCCAAAAGCCATGTGTCATCCAGTCGGCCTGGAGAGGAAACAACTAGAGCAAATGATGGTGAAAGTACAAGACTGAAAAGAGGAGGATGACAGAAACTTTAGGATTGTTCTGAGAATCAGTGTGTTGTTGTGCAAGGGAGCCACAATAGAAGAAAGTGATGTAGAGAGGGTGGAGAGGAGTAGACTGAAGGGGTGGTAGAAGAACACAGCCAATGACAAGACAGAAAAGGCTGACTCATGAGCGGTTAGAGCGGTTCTTTTCACAAAAGGTCCCAAATGCCAAAGAGCATTCAAAAACAAGCGATTTTTCTCAAAGGGAAGGAAAGGAGACAGAACAGAACGCTATCTTTACTGATTACTCTGGTGCGGCTAACCTTCTCTGAGGAACAGCCCCGGTTTTAGGGGGAGGGCGAGAGAGAGGCCTGACTGAGACCCACAGCGAGACCTTCCCACCTGTGAGAAGCAAAGGAGCCAAAGAAGACGCTTTAGTTTGGACAGCAGCACTCTCTCGTCCACTTTAAACTAGACACAATCGGACCGTTCTCCTCCATAATTCATTATTTATGTCCAAGAGCGTTCTGCAGGATCATACAACATTGGAGAATCAAAGCTCCGACTCGACAACCCTTGAGAAATAGAGGTGGTTTTTTTTGAAGGAGGAAGGGAATATCCACAAGAAGAGTCACATAGACAAGGGCTGCTGGAATATGAAGTCTCTTCCAAAGAACCAGGGACGAACCGATGAGATTTTGGGTGCTATGGCGGATATGCTGACATCTCTGGCGATACCTAATCAGAAGTGGGTGAGTGACTTCTGTGGCCTTTCACCTTTGTATTCCATTTTAAACAATATTTATACAACACATTTGTGTCTGTCATTGTTTTTGTATTTTTGTGCTAAATGATATTGCTTTGGTAAATGTGAAACTCATTAGCTGATAATGCCAAATAATGAACGATTGCTAGTTTTATGTATTTGGCGAGCATTTTAAATGTGTTAGTTAGCATAACAATAAAGCACAAGTCAGCAGATGATTTTTTTTTTTCAGGGTTGATAAAGATTAACAGTCAGTAAAGTCTGAAAAAGAGAAGCAAACACGTGCATGACAGACAGTAGGATAAGCTTGTTGTCATTCATCCAATCTAACAGACTTCAGTTCTGCAAATGAATGCCACTTAACAGCAGGAACTAATTGCCTTATTTGTAAATTCGAGGATAAGAAACGTCAAATGAATAATTCGACTTAAAATATGAAATGTGTCTTCCTTGTGTGTGTGTGTAGAGCCTCAGAAAAACAATTGGTATTAAGATTAAATGACCCTTTGTTTGTGAACATCCATATCATGTCATAACAATGATATCTGTCAAGTGAAGAACACATCAGAGATAGGAAAAGAGCCGAGGGATAAACAGTGAAGTCATTCAGAGAAGCGTTTCAGAGGAAAACTACGCAAGAACGCAGTGATGGCTTGCAGTGACACATGAAAGACGCTCTCCTGGGTGTTTTAAAGGAATTTAGAGCACTCGCAGGCGCAGGAAACAAGCGCTGATTAAGACATTTCCTCATAAACAAACATGCACATGTCGTCTTCTTAAAGCAGCTGTCAAGCTGAATGTTTAACTGGCTGATTGCTATTTATTACTGCGATCAAAAAAAGAGGTTTATAACAAAGGTTTTTTCTCCTTCATAGACATTTCCCCCACAAAATCACTCTGATAAACGTGTTACTGAATAGTAAGATAACAAAAAATATGTTATATAAATATAAAAAATGTTATATATATATAAAACAATATATATTCACACAAATCAATAATGTTTCAAACAGTTTATAGAGTACAAGAGAAACAATGCTGAGGGTTTAAAATAATACTCTTTAACGTTTTCAGTTCCACTGCCCTTGCCAAAATAAAGTCTGAGAAGGAAAACATTTGCGTGAGGAATGTTAGGACCGGTTGGTAGGAAACCATCTGCTTAGAACATAAAAGTAAAAATGACATACTATACTTAAAATTTATCATTTCTATAATCAATTTAATAATCACCAAGATATAATTTACGCTTTGTAGTTACAGCCAGTCTTTATGTCTCTCAAATATTTCTCTTTAAAAAAAGCTTTGTGTTTTTATGGGACAAGCTAGATACGACTAAGAGAACAGTACTGACTACATACCAAATCCATAATCAATTAAACTAGGAAGCAGCAAAAATGTGGTCACGGGATTACTGTACATTTGATATTTTTGTGTATTACATTTGAAAGTTTGGGGTTAGTGAAATTTCTTTTGAAAGAGTGTAATACTTTTATTTATTGAGGATAGATTACATATTTCAAGGATGCTTTACATATAGTATTATTTATTTGAAATGTATGTATATTTTATATAAAAATGGTATTACAAGTTATTATTAATATTTATGCCTCCTATATTTATATTACGAGATATTTACTTAAATATTTACTAATTTTCTGAATCTTAACCAGCCATTAATTCAGTCATCATTGCCACATGATCCTAATATCTTTAATAGGTTGAAAGAGACAAAATTAACACTAAATATTCACAAGGATGCGTTTTTTTATTGATAAAAAAAATTCATATTCATAAAATGTACCATTTAAAACTCTAACGTCAAATAATGAAATATATTTTAAATAATGTATTAATTGTTTACATTTAACTTAGAAATGCCCTTTTGTCAGTAATTTAAAGTAATTGTAACTGTTCTTTGTTGATCTTAGAATTCAGAAAGTATTGAGCACCTGAGTGTGAAACAGGAGCGTACGACAGGACAGCGGCCCCCATGGGACACAGAGGGACTGAACTGGGAGGACATGTCCCGGGACAGCCTGGAAAGAGTACGAAGACGTGACAGAGCAAGTAAGGGACAACAACCATATTTGGTCAAATGTTGCTTGACTTGACTATTAGCAGGTTAAACGTACACAACAAGAAGCAAAGTAGTCACAGCAAAAACAGAAAAAAATGTGACCTTATGTAACACAGGAAGGTTTGATTAAAAAAGCTGCTATTATTTCTGTATTAACTATGCTTTTCTTGTGTCACTTGTGATATCAGGCGTTGTTTTGATCTGCTCAATATGCTTAATGACAGAGTGATATCCTTATTATGGCCTGAAATGCTGCAAATAGGCGTCTTTCGGCTGCACTCAGCCCACAGTACAAACAAACATTCTGGTCTACAGTGTTTAGGGTTTGCCAAATATTTACAAGTGTAGTTAACACTATCGGCTTGTTTTTGGGCGCTTACATGGAATTATAATAGTTTCAGTATGGGTTGAAAATAACCTCACCTAAGATTTAAAGGCGTAGTTTGATTTCCCTGAAAGCTGTAAACACTGTGGCGTTATCAAAACATTGCTCTGTTTGTTTGACCTTTTCATCCTGCGGGACATTAGTAACAGTGGGCCAGTGGGTTTTGTCGTGCTACCTGTTTTTCTGAATGATGGAATGTGAGCTGTAAATAAGCAACCTGTTTGAGAACACAAATTGGGCTTTTCAGTACTCAGATTAATGTTTGCTTGCATTGCTCCTTCAGCATCTAAAATACACGCATACAACACAACTTACGTTTAGAAGTTTTGCATTTAATTCCCACTCCTTATAATACCAATGCCTAATAATAAATATATAAAGAGTAATTATGTTTTAAAGCTTAAGTCTAAAACTTTGAGATTCTGTCTGTTTTACACTTTTGATTTGCTGATTTCTGCGGCATCAAATTTGATTTTCAAAATTTAACAATAATTTTTTAGTAGTCCAATATAACGTATTGTCTGGGTAAGTCATGTAAATTAATTTACAGGTCGTTTTTTCCCCTATATATTATTTCTTACACAAAATATTGTTTCAAATGACTAAATAATGTAAATAAAAGTCCCTTTGTTAAAAAGTTAAATGTTAAAAGTTACATTTTCAGCGTAAAAAGCTGATAAAGCAGACATAAATGTCATATAATCATCTTATCCAGGGGTGCCCAAACGTGGTCTTGAAGGTCCAGTGTACTGCAGAGTTTAGTTTCAACCTCCGTCCTACACACCAGTGCTACTTAACCAAGCTCTCTCAAGGCTTTCTAGAAACATCCATGCAGGTGTGTTGAGCCAAGTTAGAGCTAAAATCTGCAGGACACTGACCCTCCAGGATAGAGTTTGAGCACTCCTGATCTAATTGATTGTTTAATTTAAAAGTCTTCACTTTTACATCCAGAATAATCCTCCTCATTTTGTGACATCTATGATTTACCTTTGTGTAAGATAACATTCTATATTTTACACACTTCATCAGAGAATTTTGCCTTAAAGGTGCAGTAGATGATCTTCCAAAATGCTAACTGGTTAGCATTATATCTTTGAAACACAGTCTCACCCCTGCCGTCCAAAGCCACGTCTCCTGAAACACAAATGCGCACCTTTAAGATGAGAGAGACCCACTAGATCATGTCATTCTCCAGTTAGTAAACTTTATAGTACTTTATAATACTACAATTCTGAACTAAAAACTGTATTATATGTAGCACATTTTCAGTTATGTGGTTAGCAAGCAAACCTCATAATGTGCAACCAACTTTACCTTGTAAGGCAGGCTAGGCAAAATATCGCTATTTACTTGTGTTTTGTTTTTAAACTAAATAAAAATCTACATTATTGATGCTGTAAAAGGAACCTTATTAAGAGGAGACCTCTCCCCCATTGTGTAAAGCGCTTTGAGTGTCTAGAAAAGCACTATATAAATGTAAGGAATTATTATTATTATTATTATTATTATTATTATTATTATTATTATTATTATTATTATTATTAATAAATAAAAAATATTCACATCAATCTTTTGCCAGAAGATTTCTACGCAAAGACTTCTGTGCATATAACCCATTCATGAAAAACACAATCTACATCAGCTTTGCGTGACTAAAATAGTTTTAGAACATAACATTACCTGTCTAAAAGGAATACTTCAGCCGTGGTGTCGTCCTTCCTCCAGCGTGTAAAAGTAACTCCAATATTCATTCAGGATTTTAAAAAGTTTTGATTCAGCATTTGTTTTCAATGGTCACTCTCTCTCTTGTGTGCACATGTAAACGCGCAAAGGGCGGATCTGCCTGAACAGCTGCGCAGATGTACAAATCTACATTTGTTGACAGGCAGTTTGGGCTACTTATCAAAATTATGGGAGTTGTTGGCCCGACAAATTTTAATTGGATGATCATTTTTTTAGTCTTATACTTTATCCAGAATATAAAAATACATTTAGATTATTTACTTTAATCATTACTATTGGAATGTGAAGAGACTTTCAACCAGCACAACAAAAAATGTTTATGAAGACAATCACCTACTGCACCTTTAAGATAAAAAAAAAAATCTAGTTTACAACAAGTGTTTGTGTATTATGTTTGACTATCTGAATCATTTAATTAAACTATTTTACTATATGATTCATTTAGGTGCTTAATAGGATCGTTCATCCAAGAATTAAAATTGACAGAATGTTTATTTTTTTGGATGAACTGTCCCTTTAAAAAGTTTACATGATCAGCATTCATTGAATGATGCTTTGATGTGTACAACTCTTCACTGTGCCTTGGCTTTATTTTATTGGATATATTATTGTTAACACACCAAAACTAGACACATTCACTGGCAATATTACATCTAAATTTAAGTTACTGTAAGTCATTATTAATTTATAGTTTATTTATTCTAATATCATGCTTTTGTTTGAGTTGTTGTGGTGGATATCAACATGGTCGTATCACACCTGCTTGTGATATTTGCCCTGAAGGGTTAAATATGGCAAACACAGTGTTTTATCAGATCGGCGTTTTTACAGGTCAAAGTGGATGGTTAATGAACCACACCCTGTAACTGCACCGCCTGAACTGATAATCAAACTTTCCTAATCAACTTGTAACGGGGAAACGGTCTTTGTTAATCTTCCGTGACGAAAACTGGATGAAAAGCTGCCCTGAACAGCTTCCAGATGGGAGACCCACTCGCCCGACTTTGCCCAGTGCCTGGAAAAAAGCACCACTTGTTGCAGCTATGATTTTTGGAGTTAAATGGATTAGAATGAGTCCATCAGAACAGAAAGAGCTTTGTTGTGGGACGGGTACTGGATCTTGAGGTATGTGTCATGTAGCCAAATCACTAACTATTCAGGACGTGGTGTATAGGACAGCTAGGAGGCCTTAGGATGTTTGTCGCATATGAGTCTGCTTAGATGAATTGCGGTGTCAGAGCTGTAGCTTCTAAATATTAGTTTAAGCCATACCAAGAGTAGAAACTGCTGCCCAATTAATACAAGTTGCTTCCTTAGAATCCTTATATAAGTTTACTACTTTTGTTTACTTCTGTGCTGTGAATTTTGGATCGAAGATTTCATGTTTCATGGTCTGTTCACATAGAAAAAAAAAGATTTACTTACTGTCATGCCATTTCAATCTTGTGGGACTTGTTTTGTGAAACAGAACAGAAGTTCTCAATAGACCTATGTAATTGCAGCAAAGGTCTGGGGTCTCATTTACAAAACTTTGTTTAGAAAATCTATCGCAAGCCAGAAATAATTTTAATTTATTTATTAATGTTTAGCGCTTATGTAATCAAAGTGGTTTAGTTGAGTATGGCACTACTACACAATATTTAATTTAAATATGTTAACTTAGATGCGACACGGTGGCTTAGTGGCCCTGTCCCCTCACAGCAAGAAGGTCTGGTTCAAGTCCCAGCTGGGACAGTTGGCATTTCTGTGTGGAGTTTGAATGTTTTCCCCGTGTTCGGGGAAAAGACATGCGCTATAGCCTATAGGTGAATTGAATACAAAAAAGTTGTGCAGTGTTGGTGTGTACATGAGTGTGTATGGATGTTTCCCAGTACTGAGTTGCAGCTGGAAGGGTATCTGCTCTGTAAAACATGACGGATAAGTTGGCGGTTCATTCCGCTGTTGCAACCCTTGATAAATAAAGGGACGAAGCTGAAGGGAAATTAATAAGTGAATTTACTTAGAGCTGCACACATTCTCTTGGCAAGTTTGTTTTTTATAACTCACAACCTTTTGTGTTGGAAGGGGCACACCATTTTGTGTGTATGCCACTTTTATACATTAGACCCCTGAAGCTTTTAAAAAGCACAAAAATACTTTGTGTTTCAAATATGAATACTCTGGGACAAATTCAGGAGAAATAATTGCTCTGCATTAGCAACTGCTTTCTTTTTCTGTATTTATTTCTGGATGAATTTCTAAGTTGTGTTTCTAATACAGATATTTCTCAAAAAAAACAACAACAACAACAGAAACCTACACTTTTAATGACTTTTGTGAAGGGAAATATACTACAATTCTGCAGTATGAAGCATTGCAAAATGACACAAGCAAATTCAAATGACTATTAAACAGAAAATGATTAAGCTTGTTGGTTCTACAATCTATAGATTCAATATGTATCACATTATATGCAAATATTTATTTATTTTGACAGTGCAGGGCTGTGACTTTCTGATGTGATTAAATTTTAGAGTAACAGGTTATAACGTTTTTCTGCACAAATTCTACTATTAAATGGGCATCACGGTGGTGCAGTGGGTAGCACAATCGCCTCACAGCAAGAAGGTTGCTGGTTCGAGCCTCGGCTGGGTCAGTTGGCATTGTGTGGAGTTTGCATGTTCTCCCTGTGTTCGCGTGGGTTTCCTCCGGGTGTGTTCCTCCAAAGGCGTGGTACAGGTAAATTGGGTAAGCTAAATTGTCCATAGTTTATGTGTGTGAATGACTCTGTACGGGTGTTTCCCAGTGACGGGTTGTGGCTGAAAGGGCATCCGCTTCATAAAACACATACTGGATAAGTTGGCGGTTCATTTCGTGGCAACCCCGGATTAACAAAGGGACTAAGATGAAAAGAAAATAAATGAATGAATGAATTCCGCTATTAAACATGATTTTTTAAAAATAATTAATGTAAACAGATGGTACAATTAATTAACATCCAAATGAACATCCATGTAGCTCACAACAGATCTTTATAGGGTTATTGGTTATTGTTCAAATCAATTTTCCTATGGTGAAAATTAAACTTTTCTGTTGTGCTTGGTGCAATTTAAATGTATTCTGGTTTGATTTCTCTGTTTAAGATGAGTTGGAACTCTGAATAATCTGATCCACCCCCATTGCCCTCCACCCCCCAAAAAACCCAGTCCTCTGAAAAAGAGGGGTCTTCGGCTGTTTCAAATCAACCCTGGTGCAATTCAGCTGAAATACAAGTGCCCAAATAAAGCCAAAAGACAACTAAACAGACAAACTTAACAAAAACAGGACATGACGTCATGAGATGCTCAAGAATACCTGTTTTTCATGTCATAGTTGCATCTGGGCATCTGCATCTCATTGAAGCAGATCTTTGTGTGACTGTAGAAATCCTAGCTTTGTTTTCACTTCTTAGGACATTTTATAAGCTCTACACAAGTTTATAGATGAAAAATACCCTTTTGTTAAATTCTGTTGCAATATGTATGTCACAAACACAATTCTATATATTTCAGGTTCTGTTATAAAACTGTAGCAATGTTGGTTTTGAAATTTACATCTTTTTGGTTCAGATCAAGCTAACAAAACTTTAAGTGTGAAAATAAATATGGCAATACTTATACAATGCCTCTGCATCCTGTTTTTGTAGCTCGAATGTCTCCATAATCATTCATTGCAAATCCACTGAAAATAATATGGAGATCATTATTCAGATGTTTTTCTTTTGCATCTCACAGAAGAAAGTAATATCGATTTGGAACAACATGAAGGTGAGTTAACGATGACACAGTTTTTATTTTTGCGAGAACCGTTGCTTTAATCTCAGCATGTTTAATCAAAAAGCTTTAGTGATTTTTCAAGATGCCCTTCTCTTCCAGTTAATACTTTTCAGGTCCTCATCAATAAGATCTGAAGGGCTCAGAGTGGAATTTCCATTCCTTGCTTTGTCTATGGCTAAAGAGGCCCCTGCGTTACTAGAGGCACAGGAGATCACCCATCTGTTAAAGATTAGAAACAAGATGCCGTTTAGTGGCTTCAGTGGAATCACGGGACAGTGCCAGCATTCACTAAATCACACACATTCACCCTTTCTTTTTAACTTATTTTCCTCCTCTTACTTACCCAAAGCTTGTGTCCGGCAGTCCATTCAGGACATTTCCTTGGATCAAAGCCCTCATGTCTTGCTCAAATCCCCAAGCTTCACTGTCCGGTCTAGGAGTCGTTTTTTAGGCAGGCAAGCCTCAAAGCACGTAATGAAGCTCTTTCGTAACAGCGTTGGCTAAGGATGACTACGTGAACCTTCAAAACAACACGTATGCCCTTCATCTTTTGTATGGTTAATGCTTAGAAACACAACAACAGGAAGCAGAGAGAGCTGTGCTTTCCAAGGTGAATCGCTGATGCATGTACTGTTTCCTAGGATTATGAATTCAGACAGTTCGAGTGACACATTCGGATCCCTGTGGTGGAATATGTTTTATGTGGAGGAGTATGTCATCTTTTAATATTTTAGGGGACTGGGAAATGTTTGTTGTTTTTAATTTTTGTATTATTAATTTTGAACATCAATATGTAGTGCTCATTTGCACACAAGGTTGGATCTGGTGCAGTGTTTTTGTTCATCATTATTTTATTCATTATCCTCTATTCATTATTCAGTTCCAGCAAATCTGCTTGGCTCCGTCATGCCTTGCGCTATGGTGGATTGTTCTCTTACAGTCAGACTAATCATGCATTCATCACTACAATAGAAGATACTTGCTGTCATTTGGCATAAAACATTGTATCAGTGTATTTTAGCAATAATCTGTATATGGTTTGTTCTGCAAGAAATTCAAAACTTGGCCCATTTTGAAGACCTCTTTTACACATATTTCTTATACATAAAACAACAAGATACAGCTGGGGGAATGTAGAGTCAGAATTCCCAAGAGACCCATAGGCTAAGCGAGTCCCGACCTTAAAAGGGCCTTTGTTACCACAGCGTTTGGAGCTGCACTGCCACACTGGGGGAAATTGGTGCTGGTTGCCTCAGGCTTTCCCAGTGTGTGTTTTCATGTCTGTATGTTTTATTACACTTGTTTAATGCACATTAGAAGACTTTATTATAACATGAGGCTGACAGTTATTGCTATAATGTGTCTGTAATGCAACCTGACTTCTAGAATTCAGAATTGAACTTTGGCTTTGTTGCCAGCATTTGTCTTGGAAAAACTTTGTCTCTCAATTAAAAAAATACTTTGTTCAATTTAATTTTTCATCCTTTTATTTAAATTTCAACTGCAGTTGTTTTAATACTGTACATCAGTTCAGATTATAGGAAAAACAAAAGGTCCCTTTTTTAAAATCTGGAATAGATTTCTCAGGTATTTAAGCTCAAAGTACCTCATGGATAATTGATTATACTATGTTATAAAAGCCCCTGTCTGCACTAAAAGAAAAAAATGTTTATGTAAAATTGTTGCAAACAATTTATATGGTTTGACTTTAAACAAAAACATTTAAATTAGTAATGTTCAACTTAATATGTTTGTTTAAATTTAGCCCAAATTTTTTTTGTACAACCTCTTACCTTAAAAAAATAAGTAAATCCAAGTAATCATCTTTGAATATTTTTTTTCAGTGTAAAAGCGATTGTGTCTTTAAGTTCACATTTAACTGTTTCTACCTGACATTATTTTAAAAACAGTTTTTATTATTATTATTATTTTTAAGTTTGTCTAGGTTAGTCCATGGATTTTAGAGCCTTATCAGGTTAATATTCTGATATATAATTTTTATACACTTCACAGACACAAAATGCATGTCATGCACAGAAAGCTGGCTGTCAGATTTGCTCTCTGTCATGTCAACTGTCAAATACCAACAAAGTTACGATAAACTGACAGAAAAACACAAGCTTAATATGGTTGGTTATGTCTGCTGATGGCACCACGGTGGCGTAGTGAGTAGCATGTTCGCAGCAAGAAGGTAGCTGGTTCGAGCCCCGGCTGGGTCAGTTGGCATTTCTGTGTGGAGTTTGCATGTTCTCCCCGTGGTTGTGTGGGTTTTCTCCGGGTGCTCCGGTTTCCCCCACAAGTCCAAAGACATGTGGTACAGGTGAATTGGGTAGGCTAAATTGTCCGTAGTGTATGTGTGGGAATGTGTGTGTATGAATGTTTCCCAGAGATGGGTTGCGGCTGGAAGGGCATCCGCTGCGTAAAAAATATGCTGGATAAGTTGGCGGTTCATTCTGCTGTGGCGACCCCGGATTAATAAAGGGACTAAGCCGACAAGAAAATGAATGAATGTCTGCTGATGTAAACAACAGAAACAACAATGTCAACACTGACAACAAACTAATGCATCTCAAATCAAGGCATTTTAGCGTGTATAACTCATTTTTGGATAAGGCTTTATAGTTTGTATCTGTGATAATTATTGAGATAATGCCTGAATTTTTTATCCTATTGGAGATCTTTCCTCTCTGTATGCCCCAGAGACTTACTTATAAACAGTCTGTGTTCCTTGGAAAGCATTGTGCAATGCTAAGTCTGCTTCATGCAGGTGAGTGGGCTTGACAAACCACCTGTATGAGACACAGTCTTTCCTCTCAATAGGCACCAGACACTTTCTTAAAAAAAGCTATACAAATTTTGACTCTGTCATGACATCTATTAATTGCTGCTCTCTGTATAAAAGTGTTTCTCCTGTCCTCATTTATAAAATAGTAAATGTAAATCCTTAAACAGCGCCATTAAATGACTCTTTAAAATGCATTCATAGTGGTCAAAAAAGTGGGTCTAACCTTTGCATGTATGAAGAATATCTGTATGTCTAAATCAAAATGAGGTCAAAGCACTGGAAAATAACCCAGAGATGTTAAGGAGTGCAGACCTTCTCTCAGGTTAATGCTCCAGAGTGGGTGACATATTGATAAACGGCTGGCCTCTGTGCTAGAACTCTAGGCCAGAAGCCAAAACTTTACACCCAACAACCATCAGCCATCGTCCTCTCAATCAGCTATGGGGCAGTCTGAGATTCTGTCAGCCTTGTCGTAAAGCTTTAGAGCTGTTTGTATATTTTTCGTTTCGTGTTTATGCACTGCATGTTGATATATAGTGACTCTTGGGTGAGTTGTTGAAAGACCTGTGGTTTGGTTTGAAGTTTGGGAATTGGATGGGTTGTTGTAGACATTGGTCTGTTTAGCTTTGATTCTTTGGTGCTAACTGTTGCCTTGTATGTTATTAATCAGAGCAGAGGTTGATACACCTTCCCCCAAATGCCTTAGCGAAGTCCTCATGACGAACATTGCTCTGGGGAGGTATTCTTTGATCTGAAGATGAAAAAAGAGTGGTCTGACATTGTTGAGTCATTGTCTTTCTGCCTACAGGGTTCAGAGGACAGCATTTTTTACAGACCGAGACAGTGGTCTGCGTCTGCTGAGATCAGATGTAATGATCTGCGGCTTTATAAATCAGTGAACAAAACTGATCCACGGATGGCATTTTCACACTGCGATATTTTATGAACAGGAATCGCAGGATGAGATAAAGAACATGCTTCTCTTTATATGGAAATCGAAGCAGAAGTTTGGACTCTGTGTATAGCATAATTTAAAACAGATATGTCTTATGTAATATCTGCATTAATTTGTGGTTGAATGGAATGTTGCATGTCAGGATGATGAGAGGGATTGTGTTTACCTTAGATAAACCTATATGTTCAAATATCTCAGCACTGATCTTTAAGAATCCAGAAAATCCTCTTCAGGAGGTCTTAGCGGCTGGATTTATAGGATCTACGGGAAAGTATTCACCTTAGGTGCATCTGTTTAAATACAGTATGTAAGGAATGGAGAGTTCTGGTGAGAGGGATGGTGGGAGGCACCGGTAGACATATTTCCCATCAGCTTTTTTCAAACAGATATGTCTACATTAAGTACAACATGCCTGTCTACAAATGGCATCTAAATGTGGATAAGTGTCTCCTTTTAGTTTATTTAAATGGCTGCATCCCATAGGATGTAGAATTTGAATGACAGATGGTGGAACCTATTTTCCATTAAGAAACATCTTTCAAATGCGGACACACATTTGTTTTAGTGAAGTTTAGTTATAAGCTAATTTCGAGAGGAGCGCGTGCTTATGATTGACACGGCTGGCCCAGAGTCAAGCTAATGCACAATCCACCAATCAAACGATTCCCAGCTGAGGATAAATAACTAAAGCATCTTACCTTAGTCATCTTCATCTCGAAGAATCCCCCCTTCCACCCCCTCTCCCCCTTTTCCTCTATAGGGCAGCACGGTGGCCCAGTCTCTAGCACTGTTGCCTCACAGCAAGAATGCCTCTGGTTTGTACCTCTACCCAGCCAGTAGACATTTCTGTGCAGAGTTCATGTTCTCCCCGTGCCTGCGTGGGTTTTCCCCGGGTCCTCCGGTTTCCTCCCACAGTCCAAAACATGACACATAAGTAAATTGACTTAAATCAGCACTATACCCAAATTCCACCAGCAGCATACCCTCATAGCAATTTATAAGCAGCAGGAGGGCGGGAGGTTCTCGAGATCTACCTGAGCTCAAACTCCCCTCTCACCCTGCAAACGGGAGGGAGCCCCGGGCTCGAGGATCTTTTGAGCTCAGGGCTCTCTCCCGGGACAGCATGCCAAACTAGCTTTATTACCAATCATTAGCTAAGTGTGAACTCTTGAAGTGAATTGTTGTCACATTATATAGGTTTTCATTTTACATCAGCAGAGGCATTGTGTTTGGTTTATGTTTGGAGGCCTGAGTGTGTCGTTGGTATTAAAAGAAGACGCACCAAAATGATCTTTAGCATCTTATTGATTGTAAACTGTCAAATACACAAAACAGATATCAACTAGTCCAAATGTAAACATTTATTAGATGTTAATCATAAGAATTCAGGGTTTGATGCATACGCTTTTTTGTTTATTAAGACAACCTACGAAATTCCAATTTTCCAAATCAGGATATAATGATCTAATTTTGGGTAGGTCTTAAATTTAGACAACAACAACATCACACCATTTAAAATCTGATCTGAACTGAAGTGATCATCAGCAGAAGTTGTAGCAGTTTGATAGTCTGGAACCTTCAGGTGTGAACACAAAGCCTGTCTGACAGCTAAAGCTTTGCCAAAATCGGGTCATGCAACAAGATAATGATGTTAAAAGCACAAAACAAAGTTAAAGTGTTACAATAGTCCATCTTAACTGAAATGCTGTTTTATTTATTTATTTATTTACTTACTTATTTACTTAACTTACAGGGGCAATGCTCGTTAATCAACAGTAAAACTGTAAACAAGCCAGAGCTAGCCACAGGGGCTAATTTTCATCCTTTGCTCCTTGCCAGATTTGAAAAGGCATGAAAAAAAGAAAAGAAAACATTATTACACACACAGTAACAGTAAAGTTACACACACCAAAAAGACAAAACATATAATAAGAGTTTCATAAAAAGCAAGGGAAAAGAATTACACATGATTACAAACTTGATTTGCTTTTAGTCATTTCTTTAAGTTGTATTTAAAAATGCAATGCTTGAGCTGTGCAAAAAACTCCTCCAGAATGATGAGAGACTGATAAGCTCATACAAAAATATTACTTTAAGTAATAACTGCCAAAAGGGGATCTACAGGCATCTGAATCATTTGGTGTTTTTCACACATGACTGTGAGATGTTTTATGATGGTGTTCATCTGAGATTTTATCTACTCCATTTTAAGACCTGCCAAAGACCATATAGATTTTTGTATTATGTCTCAATACAGAAAGCCATGGAATCCAATAGGGTGTCTTAACTTTCTCACATAACTGTACAGTGTGTTCATTTTCAATGAAAAGTTTTGTCTTGCAGCATTAAATTCACACTTGTAATAAAATTCAGTTCTAAACAGCATTCATTTCCTCGAGGAAAATGGCTTGACACAAACAGAAATTGGACAGGTCCGCTGCACCAGTAATGTGACTAAATACGTGGGCTCTGATCTATTCATCTAATGAATGAACAGTCTAATTATGCAGAAATTAATGTTGGTTAATTTTTATCTTTTTGTCTTTGTTTTAGTCTCGTCTTTTTTCATCAACAATAATGCTCTGTCCATTCATTACACGAGCGGATCAGAGTGTGCACATTCAAAGTTTTCAGTCACTTTACTAGCTCAAGTTTATATCAAGCTATCCAACAAACAATCAGAAAATATTTTTGCTGCTTGTTCAAACTACTTATTTATGATGAGCTGAATCAACGCAATTCTTGAGGGTTTTGTGGGATAGCTTAATTGTTTTATGTTCAATTAAGTTAAGTTATATTTGTAAAAACAATTACATTAACTTAATCGATTTGTGTTCAGACAATATGTAGGAATTGTGTGTAAACCTGCATTTTTAACAGTGAACATTTTTTCGACCTTATTTACTTTGACAAAAATAACACCAGTTCTAAATGACGCCCATCCGTTGTGTCTCAACATGCAAGTGCGTGCTCATTTTTGTATATATATTTTTGTAAGTCCTGGCCAGTCTCTTGGCTTCGGTTAGACAGACCAGCAAACAAAGTGCAGAGCACACAACACCAGCTCACTGCAGCCAGCCGGCTTTCTGCCAGCTGTCTCTGTGTTCTCCCACACTGCTGCCTATTCATGCAGGCCTTAATTGGAGCTCCTGCTTTTAGAAAGAGAAAGAATGAGAATTCAAGAGGCTTAAACATCCCAATAAAAACACAGTATGGCAAATGCATTGCACAATATGACTTAGGATGGCTTGCACAATGCTAGAGAAGGGTAGTGTATACAGTAGTGCATGTTTTCAGTGTATATTCACTTTAGATTTTCATGTACGTAAGGATGTAAATGGTGACATTTTGGTTATTGCATGATTACATATTTAATCCTGATGACCTTAAACCCACTACAAGCATTTTCACTTTCCCTGTCACTGTCAAAACTGTTAGACCTTGAACCATTGTTTGTGTAATTAGCATGCAGTGAGCAATGCCAGAATCCATCATCATCATCATCAGTATGTGCAAAAACAAGGGGGCAGTAGGTAAACACTGCCAGCACTACTTAAAGCTATTTGTCCATCCATTTTTCATTTCTGTGTACTTGCGTGCACAAATGAGTGAATGCTGATGAAGTGAGTTTGGGCTGAGGACAGTCTGTTTGGCTGATAAATGAATCTGTTCAAAATATGTGTGCGGTTATATACAGTATGATATCTTAATCTGTGTTTATTTGTGTTTTAATGCGTGCGTGCCATGGGTAGGGTCATAAATGGATGCAATGAAGCAAGTAAAATGAAAGCATAAATAGAAACTGGAAGAGATGCAGGAAGAACAGAGGGGTAGAGAAATATTAAGAGAGAGAGAGAAGGGAATATTAAAAGAGTTGTGTTGGTTTAAATGCACTGTTCACCTCACATTCTCTTTTTGGTTGCCATGGAATTCTAAACCGTGTTTGTGGAGATGAATAACAGTATTCAAATGCCAGACATTATTGCAGCCTGAATGTTGTGTACTGTAGTAGATCTACTTGATTAATGCCATTCACAATACTTTTGTATTATTAACAGGAAAATAATAATAAAGCTGCTAAAAAACACTTGCTGGTTAGCTGGAAATGTATTTGGTCATTTTAATTAAATTGAATATCTGCTGTTATAGTAAAAAATAACCTCAGTAGTTAAGTTGGTTGAACTTATATTGTTAAGAATAAGATTTATTTAGCAATAAATGTGTAAGGGTGGCATGGTGGCTCGATCGTTAGCACTGTCACCTCACAGCAAGAAGATCACTGATTCAAGTTCTGGCTCATCCTCCGGGTGCTCCTGTTTTCCCCACAGTCCAAAGATATTCGCTAAAGGTAAAATGAATTAACTAAATTGTCTGTAGTGAATGAATGTGTGTGTGAATGAGTGTGTATGGGTGTTTCCCAGTACAGGGTTGCGGCTATAAGGGCATGCGCTGTGTAAGACATATGCTGGAATAGTTGGCAGTTCATTCCGCTGTGGCTACCTCTGAAATAAGCTGAAGTAAAATGAATGAACGTGCAAATTATTAAATGATCAGTCATGTAAATTTAAATATTTTTTTTGTACTTTTGTATATTTGTATATACCCAGAGAGTTTATCAGGATGTATATTATTATTGTTATTATTGTAAATAATATATGTTTATATATTTTGTAAAGTATCTTTCTGTTTATTTTTGTAAATTGTACTCAAAATATTTTTATCCTAATTTAATCTTGAAACATAAACTACAAAAAAAACACTCTGCTATTCATAACTTATCTCTTAGAAAGTGTTTATTATAAAAGTAAACTGGAAAACACAATTCATTCCTGTTGTCCCAACACAAGCTAACTTTTAACAGTTTTTAGTGGATTGAACATGCACTGTAAAAAGTGATTAGTTACTTAGGACGAGTAAACCAACTGCCTTAAAAGTTGACTTCATGAAGATAATATACACTGTAAAAAATACTGGGTTCCACACAATCTATTTGTGTTGGGACAACACGAAGAAATTAAGTTAACCTATTAGTTTTTACAAATTTAAGTTGATTGAACATAAAACAATTAAGTAATCCAAAAGAACCCTGAAGAATTGTGTTGTTTCAGTTTATTTTAAATAAGTAGTTTGAACAAAAAGCAAATTTCATTTTTTTTGAGTGTAAGTAAACCCATTGTAACTTGGAACTGTTATGTTGAATTAGTTTTTATAATTATGCTAATTGTACTCACATTTTAAAGTCAACTAATCACTTTTTTTACAGTCTCAGGCTATTTTAGCTCGTCTGTTCTCAAATAATTACTGTAATTATTACAATATTACATATTTGGTGCTTCATTAAGTTTATAAAATCTAGTTATAGCCTGTATTGACTTAAGACACGCTGGAGTCTGGAAGAGCAGATTTATGTCATTTTGCTAGATACAGAAAAGCTGGGAAAAAAATATGATAAAGGTGTACTGGAGAAAAGTGATTAGTTTACTTTTATTTTAAAAAAGTGAGTACAATTATATGTACAATTAGTGCATAATAATAAAAATTATGTCAACTTAACAGTTCCAAGTTACAATAGGTGTACTTACATTATCTTTGTAAAGTCAACTTGTTGCTTTTAAGGCAATTGATTAACTCACTTTAAGTAACTAATCACTTTTTGTGTAGTGGATTGAGACATATTTCAAGTGGACTGACCATAATAATTATGTTCTCAAGAATCGTGTTGTTTCAGCTCAATTTAAATAAGTAGTTTGAACAAGCAGTGCACAACCAAATGTGTGGCCTACTAGAAACAAACAAATACAATCTTTCAGAAAAAAATGGAGGCTTTTAAAATGCATTTTTAAAATATATTTTCATCCGTCACTCCTAGAAAGCCCAGTGAAAAGCCTAGACCTCCATAAATCTGACATTGCCCGGGCACATGCAGTAGTGTACACTCCCTCTACTGCTCAGAAATGTAAATGCACTCCAAACTGACACATGCCATATAACATAAATGTTGTGCTTATTATTCATCATATTAAGATCACAAGATTGAGATACAATTTCTTTGTTAACAAAGTGCATACACTGCAGATCTTCATGTGGCAGTTGCATTTTTCCTCTTCACCAGTTTATGTAGCCACACTGCAGTATGTTAGTTTTAAGGGAGGTTTCTGCTTCTAAAATGATTTGCTTGCACTTAAAAAAAAAAAAAAAAAACATACTCTACCTCAACAGGAAAAGTAAACGCAGCAAGCTCTCAGAACATCTTATTCAAATTTGCACTCCTGTCATAGTTAATTTCCTCAAGTATTGCAAACGGAGACAAAACAAACTGGTTAGAGCAAGAGGAGAGAGATTAGAGTGAGGAAGAGGGAAAACATGCCTTGTGATCATATACAAACATCATCATGAGAGCTGCTCCTGCAACTCCCTTTCTCTACACCTTAGACAATTATTTTTGCTGCTTGTTCTAACTAAACTCAAGATTTTTTTGAGACAACTTAATAGTTTTAAGTTCAATCCACTTAAATTTGTTCAGTTAACTTAATCGATTTGTGTTGGGACAACATGAATGATTGAACGGTGTGGAACAGTGTTGAAATGCAGAGGAACAGAAAGAGGACAGCCCTGTATTGTTTGTTATGTGTGTGTTGTTAGTCTTTGCTCTTGATGGTGTGCTTTGAAATGCATTTTCAGTTTCAATTTAATTTGTCTGCCTTTTAACCAAATCAGAAAATACCGTTTGTTTTGCGTGTCTGTTTAGTTGGATTATAGATTATAAGAGAGAAAATGCAGCTCTGCTTTGTTCTTGCGAGGAAAAATCCTCTGCCGTTCACGTCACTGGCAGCATGATGGCTTGTTGTTTACAACACTGCAACCTGGTGGAGGTGTTACAGGGCTGACAGCAATTTGCTGGAACACACTAACGTCATCCGTTTTCAGTGAGAGTTAGCCATTTAGGCTGACGTGAATGGCAGTGATGGCCGACTAGCAGTATGTTTACATGCACGGTTCTAATGGAGTCACAGCAGGTTTTCGCCTTGTCAGGCTACAGTTTTCATCCATCTATGTATGACACAACGCATAAACAAATATTTGAAGGATTAAGTATGTCACATGTCATCTCTCGCTTACTGAGAAAACAAACAATGATGAGGCCAGTTGTAGTCAGCATTAACTGTCATGCTATCTGTCTGTTAGTTTGTTAGTCTGACTTTGAACTGATAGGATTTCACTCAGACTGGGTTTGAACTGTTAAATTGTGTGAAAATGCATGTACCGCATTTTTCAGGGCGTAAAAGTAGTGATTTGTTTTATAGAGATGTGTAATCTTTGTAGTCTATGGTTAAAACGTAATTATTTTAATGATGTGTAAGCTGAAATTATTACTTATTTTTCAAAAAACAAACCCAGGATGGAGCGTATTAGAATGTTACTGATCCTATAATTTAAGCTATGGAAAAAAAAAGCACATTTACATTTTGGATGGTTTTGTTCCTATAAGAATGTGTTTGAATTATTCATTGAAGTCAATGGTTTGGGGCGATACTGTGGTCAGTCGGCATTTCTGTGTGGAGTTTGCATGTTCTCCTGGTGTTTAAGTGGGATTCCTCCAGGTGCTCTAGTTTCCCCCACTGTCTAAAGGCATGTGGTATAGGTGAATTGAATAAATTAAATTGGCCTTAGTGTCTGCGTGTGAATGAGTGTGTGGATGTTTCCCAGTGCTGGGTTGCAGCTGGAAGTGCATCCGATGCATAAAAACATATGCTGGATAAGTTGGTGGTTCATTCCGCTGTGGCGACCCCTGATGAATTAAGGGACTAAGCCGCAGGATAAATGAATGAAGAATGGTCTGTTCTTAAAGGCTCTGCTTTGCTGAATCAGCTTTTTTGAATGAGTCATTTGAATTAAATAGTGTATCACTCATTACGACAGGAATTTGTTGCTACCTACTAGTGGTATTAGTGTGATTTTTAAGTCCATGACAGGCTTAAACTTACCAAGATATGCCAGCACAACAGCATAATAGTGTTTTATCAAAATAGTGTTTTATCAGATAGATCTCAACAAATACAGAGATTTTTGTCAATATTACACACCCCTGCTCTATCTTGTATTTCAAAGTTATTTATTTTTTGGTACAATTCACTTTAAGCAAGCTTAATCACTTGCAAAGCATGCACATATTTGGATTGGTGCTCAATAATAAACGTGAGTGTTTGTATAGTGCATTTCACAAAATCTGATTCTTTGATTTGAAATAAATCTGATCTTTCATTTGAAATAAATATTCATAATAAATGCCTTTTATACTTTTTTTCTTTCTTCTGCTCTGAATACTGTTACATTTAAAGAATTCATTTACTCTTTTTCCACCAGCACAAACCAGGTACTAGTTCCGAGTTGAACAAGGTGTGTATTGTTTTCTTTTTTTGTGCTGTTTTCGCTAATCTGTGTAAACAGAGATCATTCAAACACATTTGTCAAAATCTAAAAAAACATAAAAAAAAAATAATAAAAAAAAAAATAATTGTTTTTGTTGTCAAACATACCCTCAGTACATACTTTTTTTATTTTTTTACATTTGATAATGCCTTAGCTCACACAAACAAATTTAGATTTTTTTTAGCCTAACTGGATACTAAAACTGAAAAAAAAAAATTGATCGCAAATTATCAATCAGGCAAATAAGGCTGACATACGCTTCAGATTTTATTTGGCTCCTTTATGGAAAAAACAGCAGTTGTGATTTTTAAAGATAATACACATCCCCTTCACTCTGCTTTTGAAATGTTACCATCAGGACGCAGGTTTAAAATTCCTAGAGCCTAAAGAAATGCTTATAAAAATTCCCAATTGCAGTATTAAATCGGATCACTGTTTAATTTGAATGGTGCGGTTGTTAAGAATGATCTGTAAAAAATAAACCTGTAAAATGTACGGTAAAAAAACAGCTGCTGTGGTTGCCAGTATTTCACTATAAAAAATACAAACCGTAAAGGGAATTTCTAATTTTTACAGTAAACTACTGTATTTCATTAGCTTATAGGGGAATATGTCTGTATTTTGAATAATCAACATCTACACATCTTTTGTTACACAGACAGACTCGCTAACACAGCCATTTGCAGGTGTTGATGAGAGTGTTACATGATGAACCAATGCTCATCATAAACAACTTTTCTCTACTGGCACGAAAGTGCATCAGTGTATAGAAAGTGCTCAGTGTCATTCACACAGCTATACTAAACACCAGTATGCTAACACACATAAAATTAAAGTCATGAAATAAACATTGTTTATCAACATTAGATGTAACATAAATCTCTAATGTACGTAACTGATGGGGAAACAACTAAAAACATCCACAGTAATGTCAACAAAAAGCATAAAAAGTGATGTGCCATGCAGGGTGCCATATTCGCCGTATATATTAAGGAAGCATACTGTTAACTAGATTTGTACTGTAGCATTTTTACAGTTTTTACCATTGAAATCACGGCCATTTTTTTACAGAATAATTTGTTTTTAGGTTTTTAATTCATGTTGTTTTCTTGATGAGTATTGTTATTATTTGATTGTTATATGGTTGTATATATGTTACCCGTAGTGAAGACAGATTTCCTTTTTGTGGCAAGCAGAACAGACAATAAAGTTTAAACTGAACTCTAATCTTTGGTAACATTAATAAATAATACGGATTTGATTGTTCATACTAATTAATGATTTAGGATTAAAATGAATATGTGCTGTAGACATGTTGTTAGTTCACATAAACTATTAAACCGTATAGTAAAGTGTTTCATTCTTTATCTCCTATTCCACTTGGTGGGGGAATAATTTGTTGGGTTCTCCAGGAAATTCTCCATTTCTATTGCTGTATGATACTCGTGTAGAAGGAGCCTCTCTGCTTTTCTGCTATAGACACTGGTTAATTGGGCTCTAGAGAGAGACTAATTCCATCAACACACAAACACACACACACTCAGCAAAATCCCCAGCTGCTCATGTACTGGAGAAAAGGCCTGCACTCCATTTCCTGCTCCTCTTCACCATTAGCATCACATTCCAACACACTCTGCTTACACATGCTTGCCTCTTTACAGGACTTTTCACACTTGATATTGTTGAAAGCTCACAGAAAAAAGGGCATTCTGTCACAATTTAGTATTTTTATATTTCCTATATGTAAAATACAGGTAGATATTTAATAAAACATTAAATAAGTTTTGATAAGTACTGATTTTAATTTCCCAAAACAATGACATAGGGGTGAGTAATAATGGCAGATTCTTATGATCAATCTTAACCTATAATCAGTAATTTTGTTAATCTCAGAATTCATAAATCACTTTCATTTCACTTTCATCAGTTTCATTTTGGTTAAACCCAGAAAACAGAACTGTCAGTGGAGTATTAGTTTTCAAATGTACAGTGTTTTTCAGTGCATTATTATGTTTTTGTTGAACGCAACGTTATTAAGTAGAACAGCACTGACTTTAATAGCTGGATGTCCATCTATGGAAACAAACATGTTGATCCTGGAAGGGTACGTTTACATGACAAAGATAGACTAAAAAAAACCTGTATCTTTTTTTTTTCTGAAAAGTTTCACATACCAATGACGGCATAGTCAAAATAATTCCTGTTCACATGTACCCATAGAAACGGTGGAATAAAGCATTGTATTATTCATGCCAGGCCACACTGTTAAAAATATCCATTAATTAGCAGGTTTCATTTCGTGATTCACATTTCTTTCCGGTTCATTTATGGCTATGAATTGCATTATGGGATTTTGATCTCTGCTCTGTCGAAAAACTAGTATCATTCAACAATTTTAGTAGTTTGAAACAATATAGTGTTCAAGAAATTATATATAGAGAATTATATAATAAGTATATAAAAATGTACTGGCTGTTTACTACCAGATTTTTGTATTATAATTTACAACATCACACACACGTAGAATGGGTTTGTTCTTATTTACACCAGAGATTGTATTTTTTATGCAAGTTACTTCTCTTTGGAGTTAACAAGAAGCTTATGATGTTGTTTTATAAAGCTGTTTCTTGAAAGCATTGTCAGGTATGGTATAACAGTGTGGTTTGGCAACCTACAGTGTCAGTACAGTGTAAATCGAAGTTGATGCATCTTTTAAAGACAGGATGGAATATTGTGTCCTTAATCAGGTGGAAAGGATTATGAATGATCCAACTCATTTTTTGTTTCCACATTATGAACTGCTTCCCTCTGGTAGGAGATATAGAGTCCTTAATTGTAGGTTGCACCGATATAAGAAATCCTCTGTACCTGTTTCAGTGGGTTTACTTAACAAGAGTTGATCTTAATTAGCATTATAATTATTGAAGCTACTGTATTTTGTATTGTTTTTATTGTTTGGTATTTTATGGAATGTCTGCAGCAATATGGTGATGCATTTAACAAATTTCCTGTCAAGGACTATAAAGTTTACTATTACTACAACTAACATCAACCCAGACAATGAATCACTTCAAACTAATAAAAATGTCAATAAAATTCACTTTTTCAAACTTTCAAATATGTCAAAGTTGTTGGAAGACCAAGGCCCCATAATGCAATTCAAAAGGATTTAACAAATAATTAACATGTGCATCACATTTGACCGAATAGAAGTTTCCATTTTAACAGTTTTCAGTTGTCAGTTTTTGAAAAAAAAAGTGTTAATGGTGTAAATGCCCTTTAAAAAATAAATATATTCACCAACAATAATAGTTTCTCTTCACTTTCAGCAAAGGGAACTATTTTATCACACTACAATTTAACCATGGGTATTACACTGGGCACTAAGGCAGTTTAGTATTTAATATGCATCACTAATCAACTCATATATCCTCAACATTATGGCTAAAGGACCTATATGTATTATATAAAAGGGTCACACTTTATTTTGCTGGTCCGTTTGTTGAATTTCAGGTACATTGCATCTACATGCCAACTAATTCTTATTACATTATAAGTAGACTGTTAGTTTGGGGTTAGAGTTGGGGTAAGGGATAGGGTTAGTGTAAGTTGACGTGTACTTGCAAAGTTTCTTTAAGTCAGTTAAATGTCTGTTGAATGTCTGTATTAACAGATATTAAGTAGACAGTCTAATGATACTCAAATGAAGCATCAAAATAAAGTGTTACCTATAAAAGATGTAATTTAAAGAAGTGGTTTGCCCTTTATTTTACAGTATGTGTACTAAATGTGTACTTACAGTACACTTGCCTAAGAAAGTTCTGAGTTATTTAAGTTAGATACATGGGTTAAGGTTTAAGGTATAGAAGTAGGATTAGTAGTTATTAGCCAGTTTATGTACCGACTATAGCCCTATTTGGGGATTAGTATTATCTGGGGATCTTGTGTTATTTAGAAATGATCCCTCACTCACATTCAATTATCTGGTTAGATGGATTTATAGAAGACACATATATCATAAACAGAAGAACGTTTCTTACCATGTACAGTATACATCCTATACATGCTGTACATCTACATATAAATGAGTTGTTTTGCTCGTTTTATGGTTTTTAGATTTTTCTTTCTGTAAATACTTTTGTTATATTGATATGTCTGTGCACTGCCAGCAAAACACTCCAACACAGTTTCCATTCTTTGTGAAAGACTGATAAGAAGTTCACCAGAAACATATATCAGTTTAGTATACTGCCCAACCAATGACCAAATCACTCAGATGCCAATTCGCACTGGACTAATATCACTACAGGACCCATGTGTTTAGCAAAATATAGTAGGTCATTTGCTGTGGAATTAATTCTTTACGAATTACAGACATTGCTGGTTTACATGGGATTAAGATCACAGGCAACCTCTGCAATTTTTACAAATGACTAGCAGTCATCAGGTAATACTAATCCTGTGCAAATAAGGGCTCATGATATATTCATAATATGTACAGTACATGACTGTAAAATAAAGTGCAACCAAAAAGTGTGAGACATCAGTTTGTCATGTACCCCTGACCATTACCCCTCATTTGGACTAGTGGGAAAAGCCCTTACGTCAGCTTTACCACAATAGCAGTCCCACACTGGTTGTGCTGAAGTGTCATTGTAAATCACCAGCACTGCAGCACAACATCCAATCAGCGGCGACAAACAGACTCTCACAGTCTTGCCTCCAGCCTCTGTGAACTGTAAACACAGACACATATGATCAAAACCAGTGTAAACCTTACAGTATATCTAGATTCACCATACCAGCTCTGTATACTTCCACGCCTGTAACTTTCTCTTCGTCCCAACACCCCTCCTTTTCTGTCAAACCTGTGTACAGTAAACACAGCAAGCCCATTCCTCATCCCAGCAGGACTGTGACTGCCTTTTTCGAGTAGATCTAATGGTAGAGATACCCTTTCAACCCGGTACTCCTGAAATAATTACCACATGCAAGATATTTTACATTTTATTTTCCACCATGTTTGTCTTGGATCATGAGAAGGCTCCAATTTGGGCCAGCAGCCTGAGCTCTTCTAAAAAGGTTATGGGCTAAAATGGTCCAAGACAGATGGCTGAATAAAACTGAGAGCAGAGAGAGAGAATTATGAGAAGAGTAAAGGCAAGATGAAGGGGATAAAAGGGGGGAGTGGGAGCTGTATCCTGGAATAGCCAGCAAGTCGAGCTGTTAACTCCGCCTCCTCACCCCCCTCCTCTTTCTCACTCCCTCTCTCTCTTTCTCTCTCTGTCTGGCAGTCTTACAGTCTGTCATTTGAGCAGACAGTGAGAGCAGGAGGGAGGAAAACAGGGAGACTGAGCTGTGCTTTTGCCTGCCGTCTTCTCGCTTGTGCAGTGACACCCCTGAGACTGGATATCCGGACGGTTTATGATTCCCTAGCAGACTAGCCGGACTTTCACTGCTGTTGGGATTTGTTTTGAGGCTCTCCCCACACCTCTTTGGAGTTAGCGCTTCAGGGATATCCCCGGCGTGAACGTGCGCGTGTGATGTGCCATGCCCATGCCTGCTAATCTTGTGGCCAGCGATTGGGGTAGACCATGAAGGGGGGCCACCATCATCGGGGCTGCGCCTGCCACCACTTGTTTCGGAAAGTCCTGGCAAAGTGCGGCTGCTGTTATGCCCGGGTCAGAGGTCAGTGGCTTTAACGCTTTCTCAGTGGGTTTGATTTCACAGACATGCAGGATAAGAAATCTTGGAGTACTGTTTGAGTTTGCAACTTCTTGGTGTGTTGTTTCCATTTTCCTCCCACGGTGGTGTTTTGATTTTCGTATTTGGGCTTCGATCCTATTCCAGATTTGCTTTGGCAGATGCTCACCCACCTCTTTCTTATCTCGGCTCTCTGAGTGTGAATGTATTGCGTTTCAGGCGTGTCAGGGGATTCGTCTTTTTGTTTAATTTTTTTTTCTTTACGCTCACGCTCAGCTGGAGCAACAGATGTCTGTCACTTCTCATGGTTACGGCTTCCCCTCACACTTTTCATCTCACTCCCCCTCTCAGAAGCGCACATGAGATTATCAAGCGGCAAGAAGGGCGCGTGTGCATGTGTGTTTATGTGCATGCATTAGATGCAGTGTTTATGTGTAGGACAGGGTGCCATGTGTTCAGTGGGGGGGGTTTGGTGGAGCACGTGGGTAGATGAAACACTGGAGGCTTTACGGGAACATTTGTTCCCCACTTCAGCAGTGAGACTCTCACTGAGGACGGTCCCTGTTTGTTTTACTTGTGTTTTTATGGCTTTTTGGTCTCATCGTTTTTTCAGCCTGTGGATTGTTTTATTAAATAAAGTGGTAGTTTAAATTATAAATTCCTATTCTGTCATTTGTTCCCTCTTGAGTCATTTTAAACCCTTTTTTTGCATCCCTTCCATTATATAAATAAAAGTAGTTTAAAACAAATTTCCTGTTGTATTAAACAGTACAAAGAAAGTCAAGCTGGCTTGAAACAAGCAAACAAACAGAAGAGTAAATATTGCCAAATATCATATTTTAAGTGCACTATCTACTTCAAGTTTGCAGTAGTGGAGTTCAACTGGGGGAAATATTGCTTATTAAATAATTTAGATATCTTGACATTACATCTTCGCAGTTGGTTCTTGCTATACTCCATCTGTTTTGAGTCTAAGATTGTATAATTTATGTAAAACATGCTGCACTGAAGCTTTCTTCGCATGCTTTTTTATCATCGTTTCGACTCTGTGGGGCTCTGGCATAGTTCAGATGCTTCTAGTTTAATCTCCAGCGCTTATGTAATGGATATTCTTCCTCTGAGCCAGAGTATGTGCTTTCTACCTTCATTTAGGATCATCTAAGTTAACCTCAGACATCATTCTGAAGTCGTGACAATCCGTGCAAGCCATGCAGTGTGTCTGAAGAAGATGTTATTTGTTTTAGCATCTAAAGTTTTATCCTTTTCTTTGCTGTTGTTTGATGGTGTTTGCATTCACTATGTCTTAAAAGTTTTAATCCATACAAAACATGACGAAAGTGAATTTACATGATCAGTATACAATTTATATGATCAGTGTACAAGAAGTAGACAATTAATTCATATTTTGCCACTGTTATCCTTAAAGAGAGATTTTTAATGTGTTAATGATTCTTCTAAACATGTTTTTATATTTAATATACATCATATTTTTTTCCACTCAAAATAAAAAGGGACACATTTAAAAATACCAGAGAAAATTAGCAGAGAATTACACGCTGTGTTTTGATGCTTGCAAACCCCTTTTTGTCATTGAAAAAATTGAGTAAATTAATTGTTTTTGATGGTGGCCAATATGCTTCTGAAATGTAGAAAATGATTACTTTTGCAAGGGTTACAAGGGAACTATAACTTAAAGCTGACTGCTTTATTATTCAAAACAAACTACCGAGTGCACTTTTAATCAAGCTGAGAAAACACATTCTTATGTGAAAAATGGCAGTGCTCTTTAATCAGCAAAGGTGAACGTCTCAAAGTGACTGTACCCTGTGGTTACATATAGTGCTGCTCTAAGTCAGCAAATATAATTTTAATGTTGGACATTAGCATCGGGCTCTCTTCTTTAAATATAAATCACATTAAGAGAAAGCTGTAGGCAGATGGAGGCGCTTAAACCCATATGTGCCTTCCTCCCACCCTCCTCTTCTCTTTCACTTTTCCAGCCTGACTCTTCTGCCTTGGAGATTATGTGCCTCTTTCTGACACCTAAGCTCTATTCTTTATGATAGAAGGCAGTATAAATGGCTGGTTTATGTAAGGGCGTTTAATCATGCTTGGATGAGGGCTAAATGTTTATTCAGCCCTGGGAATAAAGTACACAACCTGAATGTGCCTGGAGCAGGAGGACTGTCGACGTGCTGTTTTCTGCATGGTTAAAGGGGTAGACGTGATTGCATGTGCGGGAACAGCTATCGGCCTGGTGCACAGCGTCACGCACATCCCTTTTGGGACCCTACAGATGTGTTTCTGTTGTGGCAGCACACACATGTCTCGTATCTAGAGTGAACTGCTAAAACTTGCATGCACCCTCTTTGTTTTGATTTTGATTGGAATAGCAATCTTCTAGATTGCACATAGATAATTATCTACACATATCAGTGTTTCTCAAATGTTTTTTCCTGGCTGTGAGGGTGTAATTGATGGAAAAGTCCTTCCAGGAAGCAACTTCCAAAACCTGAAGTGATTCAACTTTACTTCTACGCTTTAAAAAGAGATGGTATTGTCATGGTATTATGGTTACCACAAGATTATAAAAATATATAACATAGTAATGAATGTTATGAATGATCTTATTGTAAAAATAGGTTACAAAGCATTCTTCTAAATGTGGTAGCACTAAATATATTTTTAGATATCTTAGATGTGTTACACTACAGTTAAGAAGTTCTAAAATGTTTCAATCAACAATTCATTTGTTCAGTCCAAATTACGGTAAAATTGATTAAATATTTAGTTAATTATATATATTAAATATTCATTCATTTTTCTTCAGCTTAGTCCCTTATTTATCAGGGGTTGCCACAGTGGAATGAACTGCCAACTATTCCAGCATATGTTTTGCACACCGGATGCAACTGCAACCCAGAACTGGAAAACATCCACATACAAGCACTAATACACTATGGCCAATTTAGTTTATTCAATTCACCTCTAGCGCATGTCTGGAAACCAGAGCACTCTGAGGAAACCCACGCGTACACAGGGAGAACTTGCAAAGTCCACACAGAAATGGCAACTGGGACTCAAACCAGCAACCTTCTTGCTTTGAGGGGACAGTGTTAACCACTGAACCACCATGCTTATATATTAAATATATTCCATTTAATATAAGCGCTTTCCATTTGTAAATATATTGATGTTTAATTTATGAATTTTCATCCTTATTACTCTAATAATCAGTTATGCTCAAGATATATATATATATATATA
>CAIGQQ010006052.1:8250250-8281329 GCA_903798035.1 Danio albolineatus | reverse complement strand
ATATATATATATATATATATACACATAAATTGTTCTCAGTGTAGACAACAAGTGTTTTTAGTACATTTCTATGTGGTTGGTAGGGTGTTCTGAACGATTGTAAGTTAAAATAAGTTGGCAATTGCATTTAGGTTAATATATTCCTCAACTGAACGTAAATGAATTGCATTATTACACAATTTATTGTTCTTCATGCACTAACCATATGTTTGATTTGTAAATAATTTTATGCATGAGTATCACAAAAGCTCGACCACTTCCATCAGTTCCCCAGTGGTGTAGCCATGTTTCCAAAGCCCAGCAGAATGCAATCACATTGCTTTTTCAGCCAAACCATCATTCTGATAATTGCACAGCGGTGAAAGCTGTTTCTTTTCCACTCTGCAGCTGCGGATGGCTATTATTTACAAACCCAGCAGGAATCTGCCATATGACGTCTCTTCTTCCCATCCTAATGAGCACCAAGATACAAGACGCATGACAATCATCTGTTCAGACGCTATTAAGGTGACCATGACTATGTAGCTGAGACAGTTCCCCACTGATACCTGAACGAAAACACTGCCTTGCTAAATAGGATGACTGCATGTGTGCGTATGTATCATTCATAGACCCACTTAGAGAATCAATAAACTTAGAACAGAAATCTTGGACGTAATGGCACCATGCATTGACTTTATAAAATCAAGCATCAGCAGAGCTTACAGCTGAGACAGCACATTTCAAAGTAATTGCTGTTAGCATCATGTCGAACTTACAGCTAGAAAGACAATATTGTTTTGGGTTAAAAAATAAAAGGGACAGAAAAAAGAAATGGAGACAGAGGAAGTGAAGGACGGATGCAAATGGTCTGAAGAGACATAACTCAAGAATTGCATCTGAGCCCAGCTAAGAGTTTGTGTTATCTTTTGAAACTTGCTTGGCTCTGACAGAAACAGGAAGCTGAGTTTTTACCTCAGGAAAAAACACATCTTTGCCTAAAATGAGCTTGACAAAAGAGCTTGTTGCAGCTGTGTTCATAGAGAAGAACATGCCATGGGGCTGAAAATCATTTCAGATTTAGGAATTGCGCCCACTGATTAGCATGGTTGCGTTGTTTGTTAGTGTGCATTATCTGGCTTGTTTTAGCGAGCGATTCAAGTCTTGCATTGATGCTTCCTGGTTAAACTTGATTAGTTAGCGAACAAGACATTTTTTGGAGGTCAAATACTAAAGTGACGCAAGCGTTTAGTGAATTTGCTTAACTTTCTAAGAAAGCCAGTGTTCCCTGCCATCTCTGGGAGTCTGTTGTGACGCAGATATTTGAAGCTCCAGCCTTGTCCTTTTATTCTCAGCACGATCCTGCAAATGCAATTAAAATCACTAAAACAAAATGGTTCCCCCAAAACAGCTTTATACAGTACGTTACCATACTACATGACCTTCAGAGGCATGTAAAGCCTCTTACCCATCTGCTTTAAAAGGCTAGCGAAGAACGATGCTTTAATGAAGCCCGAGTTTGAGCATGTGCTTCTCGTCATGGTAGTGATTAAGGAGGAGACAGTACCACTCTGCAGTAAGTCACAACATCTGCTGCTATATTGCGTTTCTACCACTGCAAAGCCCCCTACACTTTTGGTGGTATGTCACAAACCCATAGGTAATCTTGCTTTTATATAGGCTTTCCAGAGCACAGGCAGTCATAATGTGTCAGACAGGCTCCAGTGGCAGGAAAGAAGTAAGCGATTCGAGTAAGGACCTTTGCGGCGTTTCTCTGCCAAGAGAACAAGTCTCCTTTCCAAGTCTCTGTTTTTTTTGGCCGTGGTGTATATTGAAACCAATGGCTGTGTGCTTTCTGCCTCCCCATGCCTTCATTTTCACCTGCAGGTTTCCTTTCTTGTTTTCACCACTAGCCAATTTCGAAAGCCTGCTGGGGTGATGCCTGTGAGGCGAGATAAAGAGCAATTAGAGGTGGAGAATAGGTCACAACAATTGTGTTTGTTACTCCCCATCTGATGTACACATAAACAATACATCTGTGTCTTAAAGCCAGTTGCATAATGCAAGAGAGAAACTTGTCACTTTTTGATGGTAACACGTTCTTTGTAAATTACTGGGAAAAATGTAAGCAAACTCTTCCTTCTTAATGTTTGTTAGCTTATTGGAATGTTATGAACTCATTATTCCAGGGCTTAACACTTAACTTAAGATTCTTTTTAGCCAAGGGGTTAACATTTTTTCAACAACCAAAAATTATAAATGTAATAAACGAGTTATTGCTTCAACTATCTAATGACTTAATGCACATATCCATCCTTTTTTTTAAAATCTTCATTCAATTAATACTCATTCATTCATTTCTTCGGCTTAGGGCATTCTCATACTAGGTACAGTTGGCTTGAATCATGCCGAAGCGCGATTGTCACCCCTCCCCTCTCCGCCGATGGCCTGCACTCACATTGCATTTTGCCTTTTGAACCTGAGCACGCTTACGTCATCGATGATGCGACTGTTCAGTTTAAGAGGAAGAGAAGCGAACTCGCTCAGCGCAGTGAAGATTGCTTTAGTTATATTATTTTAGTCATTTGGGATGCAGTGACACCCAGTCAAATATTTTGCTTAACAGATCCACAACTTTTGACGCTCATAAATTATCACAAAAGTCTTCGTGCTGGATGTATTAGGAGGTATGCTGGAGGTGGAGGTTTGTGTCTTTAATTAACTACGGCAGTTTGCATTAGTTGAAAAGTAAGAATATTTAGTAAATCCATATGAAACCCTTAAAAGTGATGTAATGTCTTCAGTTTCGAGCTCAGGCGCGCTTTGCACTTACACTACAAGCGTACCGTGGCAAAGCCCAACCGAACCACACTCTGGCATACCTTTTCCAACTGGACCAGGGCCGTCCAACTGAACCGTGCATGAGCCTTATTCAGAGCACTTGTCAAACAAACCGAGAAACGCACCTGGGCATGGTTCATATAGCATAGTGTGAGTGCACCCTTAGTCCCTTATTTTTCAGGGGTCACCACATGAACCGCAAACTACTAGCTGCTGCCCTTCCAGCTGCAATCCAGTCCTCTCACTTTGACACATGCACTCATACACTACGGCCAATTTTGTTTACCCAATTCACTTACTGTATAGTGCATGAGTTTGGACTGTGGGGGAAACCTATGCCAACACAGAGAGAACATGCAAACTACACACAGAAATGCCAACTGGCCCAGCCGGTACTCGAACCAGCAACCTTCTTGCTGTGAGGTGAAAGCGGTAACCAGTGAGCCACCCTGCTGCCCTCAATTAATACTCAATTGTCTATTTAAATATTTGCCAAGATGGATCCAATTTTTGATTCAATTGTCAAGTATAAGTTGACACAAAATAGGACCGTTCGAAAGGCAGCTGTCTGAGAACAATGTAAGAACCTCAGATCTTATAAGTTGGTATGTTAGATGCACTTAAGTGGTTTAAAATCACATAACTATTTTTATGACACCGCAATGATTGATTGGCTGTGTTATTTCTGTCATTTTTCATACTTGCTCTGAACCATTGAGAAGTCCTTTTTTCAAACCGTACTTTTCTCTGCATCACTCCACTACTATAGTTGACTGACTAATGACTGATCAAAATTGAGACATTATACTCGCTCACAGTGTATAGGTATTCTCCAGCAGCTGGCCTTTTGAGTGTACTACAATTATACGCTTGTTATTGAGTTGCATTATAGGGTTGTATAAGTGAACATGGTAATGCCTACTATGGTTTCTGACACCACAGTAAGTGGTCGGATACAGCCATGCTCAAGAATTAACCACTATGTAAAAGTTAAGAGCAATTTACAGATCGGAACAACAATTTCTTGTTCTACAGTTTGCTATTTGAAGTGTGCATGTCCAAAGTCTTTTAGGCAACACAATTCAGTCTTGTAGCATGGAATTAATATAATACAACCACTTTGTGACTCAGAGGCATCAGCGTCCATCATATGGTCCATTTTAGATTTATTCCTTATTATTATTTTTTTCTCTTTAACCTAGTTTGTCAGAGAAACCCAAGGTGAGCCCCTTCCCTGCTTTACTTCAAATTGATCTCAGTATTCCCAGGGTCCAGCTGGATTTGTCATGCATGCACATCCAGGCCACCACAAGCCCACCTGAGGCAAGTGTCTCTGAACAATCTTGACTCAGCCTCATAATGAGCTGGCACTCGCGATGCTTGGCAGCTATTCAACCAAGAGAATGAGAGAGGGCTTCACAACTACTGCAATAATAATTATCTCATACAAAAAGGCTGATCTGCTCCCATTGCACATGAGCTCTGTTAAGTGGCTCTTCAGAGAGCTTTCTGATTGGACATGTTATTAGCTGCTATTTAAAAGACGTAAGACGTTTTTTTTTACGCAAGGCCACTTACCAGGGCCTGTATGCTTGGAACAATCTGGGTTTAAGTGCAAATCTCAAGGGTGCAATAGTGCTGAAGCCAAATGGCACGAGCTCTTTAGCACTGAACCTGCAACCTTTGTGGCAGCAACCCTTGTCTTTGCAGTCCATTTAAAATCAAAATGTACCACTGAATGCGTCTGAATGAATGGATGGAAGAATGGATAGAAACTGTTCAAATTGGCTACACTGATAACAGATTATTTTAGGAAGGATGTCTTATATTTTTTTTGTTCATCATAAAACTTCTATTATTAATTGTAACCGCTGTATATGTTAATTTTGATGGGATATGATTTTAGATGAATGTATCTGTTTTTGGACAGGTAGATGGATTAATAGGATTTATGAATGATAGATATTTTCGAGTAGACATATTCAATTCAATCCAATTAAAAATCTACCCAGAAACCACGAATTCACAGCCTGTCAATCTGTTTTAATGCTTGGATAAACATATATGGATATGATTTGTGATAGATATGTCAGTATGTCTTGTGGTGGATGGATGGGATAGTTTTATATGGATCATACTGTAGGTGTTGTAGTGGTGTCCCATAGGGGTACATTTTGAAGCCCTTCCCTCTCACACTTCACACTCTGTTTCAAGGGCCAAGAGGAAGGTTTAGGGGTTCAAAAATAGAATTGGGATTGGGACATAGTTGATCATATAATTAGATACATTGGCAAACACTGAGATAGACAGACAAATAGATAGATGGATGGATGGATGGATGGATGGATGGATAGGGGCGTGATCCTTCATATCGTTCTGCATCAATGATGTTTATAGATGATGTCCTGTTTCACTTTGCAGACATCTTTTTTTGTCATCCACTTATAAGGTCTCATTCCTCCATGTATTATGGAAAAAGCTGCAAAAATAGAAAAACTGAAAGCAAGCTGAGGTACTTGAGACTGCTCGTCGCTCAGTAGAAGGAGATATTTTTAACACGCTATCCCATCCCCCATTTTTCTTTCTATCTGTCTTTCTTTCCTTCCCTCCCTCCTATGCTCTCCCTCTCTTTCTATCACTGTAAATCTCACTGATATATTTTCCTTCCATCCCTCACTCTTTCCATCTCTTAGTCGGTCGCTCTCTCACACACACACTCACAGCTCCTCCAGCAGAATGAAGAAATAGCCCCAGTTGAATATTGGGCAGAAAGTTGTATGATGTGCCTGTGAGGAATGCGAATGTCAAGTGGAGCGTTAAGATCATTCCAGGGGCAAATCCCACTTTCTGTTTCCTTCTGGTTGCCTCTCTCTCTGAAACAGGCTAAATTAAACTTCTATCCACAGCTGGATGCAATAACCTCCTCAACTCTATTCACCTTTGCTTTTCCTCAGCATTTCTCGTGTCTGACCTCGAGCTCCCCAAGGAGGGCTTTAATATGTGGAGAAAATCATCCGTTAGCATCGCCATTCATCTTAAAGGCCACTGCTCAGTTGGCATTCTTAAAAATGTGTGATCTGAAGTCTGCCATCTTCACTCACAGGACCACAGAACCTCTGAAGCTGGAAATGTCATTTTTCTAATCATATGTTATAGTTACACCACCTACCAGCTAATCCTTGACCCCTCAGAACCCCCTTGAATTGGGCTGTGCAATATGACAGTATATACTGTATGGAAAAAAAAAGTCTATCATGCATTTAGGCATGTAGACATGGTGAAAAAACGATCTACTGCAGTTCAAACCGAGCATCAGAATTGGGAAGAAAGGTGATTTAAGTGACTTTGAACAGTTTTCATGCACAACCATCTCTAGGGTTCACAGAGAATGGTCTGAATAATAGAAAATATCCAATGAGCGGCAGTTCTGTGGGCGCAACGCCTTGTTGATGCCAGAGGTCAGAGGAGAATGACCAGACTGGTGATAGAAAGGCAACAATAACTTAAATAACCACTTGTTACAACCGAGGTATGCAGAAGAGCATCTCTGAATGCACAACACGTTCAACCTTGAGGCAGATGGGCTACAGCAGAAGAAGACCACACCAGGCTCCACTCCTGTCAGCTAAGAACAGGAAACTGAGGCTACAATTCGAACAGGCTCACCAAAATTGGACAATAGAAGATTGGACATACATTGCCTGGTCTGATGAGTCTCGATTTATGCTGCGACATTCGGATGGTATCATGGGTAGCCCGAATCATCTCTGACTGCTTTCTTGAACATGACAATGAGTTCACTGTACTTAAATGGCCTCCACAGTCACCAGATCTCAATCCAATAGAGCACCTTTGGGATGTGATGGAACGGTAGATTCACATCATGGATGTGCAGCTGACAAATCTGCAGAAACTGCCTGATGCTAACATGTCAATATGGAGCAAAATCTCTGAGGAATAGTTGCGGTACCTTGTTGAATCTATGCTACAAAGGATTAAGGCCCAATCCCAATTCTACCCCTTAGCCCTTCCCCTTACCCCTCCCCCTCGTTTTGCGCGTTCACGTCAAGGGGTAGTGGTGTCCCAATTCTCTTTAGCTTGAAGGCGTAGGGCTAAGGGCAATGGGTATACACCCCTTCGAACGAAGATTTTTCAGGACCACACTTTAAACGGAGGGGTAAGAAAATGTCCCAGAATGCACCTGCCACAGCGGCAGTATAGCTGAACCCAGAAGTAAGAAGATTCACAAATTAGTATTTTTTGTCATTATTCCGAATTTTTACAACAAACAAACATATGTTTTTATATATTCATAACCGCGTTCATGTTTTACCGTCATGCTTTAAAAAAAACACAAAAAAAAACTAGATTTTGCAATCTATAATCCATAATCATAACTCATGTACAGCAGTCTCACAACATTCTGACACACGATGACACTCGAATACTCTGTCAGTAATGTCTAGTGGCTGGGAATGCTATATTGTTGATGTTGTTTTTGTGTGTTTACATGAGTATGGCCACGGAGTAAATGCACAGTACAGTTCCGATCTTATTGCCACATTAGATCATAATATACATACAACATAATATATGCCTTCAGTGATTTCCTGAAGATAAACACCAAAAATAACACAACTGGAATAACTACAGCAGTCGTGATCGTCTGATCTCATATGAAGCAAGAGATCGCGATGACATGATGACGTGTGCAGGTGTTGAAGTGCTGTCCCAATTCTTAGGGGTAAGTTTTGAAGCCTTTCCCCTTAACCCTCGGTTGTAAGGGCCAAGGGGAAGGGGAAGGGCCAAGGTGTAGGGGTACAAAAATAGAATTGGGATTGGGCCTAAGGCAGTTCTAAAGGCAAACGGGAGTCCAACCCGGTACTAGTAAGGTGTACCAAATGAAGTGGCCGGTGAGTGTATATTGTTTACATAAATACTTTTTCATAATTTATATGAGCGCATTATTACACGCCATTACAGGGAATCAGAATGAAACACGGATAACAGCATTGTGAGAAAGCTTGAAAGCAATTTTTACATGAAATTTTTATAAATATTTATTTTATCTTTCTACATTTTTAATCAAACATTTGCCCTGAAGTTCTAAATAAAGCCAGAAATAAGATCACATATGAACGAGTACATTTCTATGTACTTCAAAATGTGAAAAGGAACAGTCTTTTACATGTGATCAATACAGTGCATCTGGAAAGTATTCATAGCTATTAATCGACAGAAATGTTAATGTATATAGTGATATGTATCATTATCAGAATTATGATTTTTATCATGATGTGAAACTTTTGTCATATCATCCAGCTCTACCCTCAAACATGTCTTTGCATGCGTGTATAGATGGGAAGAATGAGGTAACAAGTTATTAGACGCGGGACTGCATTCCATGCCTTGTTTAGAAAAAAAGAAAGAGGGGGGACATCATTCTTCTGAATTCCACATTCTGCTGCTCCTTGAACATCATCCGTGCTCTAAATTGTGCAGTGATTCACAACATTACGAATGCCAGAATGAGACACACGCTTCTGCTGTTTATCTTGGTGGAGTGTTTTCATTTACCGTTGATGCTTTTTTTTAGCGGCGCATTATTGAATCGTGTTTTTCAACACAAAGGTCTTTCTGTCACTCTTGGCTGTCTGTTGAAGCCGTTTTCCCTCGAGGGTTCTTCACGGACTGCATTGGTAGACATATTTTCTTGTAGTGAACAAACAACTTGTGGTGGAGCAGAAACAGTTCTTTAACCTCTTGGACCAACAGCAGCTTGACTCCGTGTATGCAGGATAGGAAAAAAGGACAGATGCTCCTTGCTAAGGCTCAGAGCGAGCATGAGAATAATAGCTTGTTTATGAAATCCAGCGTGTTATCCTCTTATGCAACAAGCCAGTGACTTACTAAGAAATGCATGTCTGTATACAGTTTCTTCTGACCTTGGACGGAAATGAAATACGTGTAGCTGACAGTGTTTTTAAGTGAACATTATGTGCTTTCTTCTCAGAACAGAAAGTGTGCTGCTTCAGCGACAAGCTTTGTTTGTTAAGTTACTCCTGTTGTTTTTTTTATTATTATTAAACTGCTGATCTAAGTGCTGTATGAGGCACAGTGTTGGTTTAATTAGAGCAAAGAAAGAGAGAGTTGGTCTCTTAGCATTTTGAGTGATATACACCATGGTACTGATGATTGTTTACATTGTTATTGTTGGATTGAAAACGTGTATGTGCAAACCAGCTACTGACTGTTTACATCATTAATTTACTTATGGACACTTGCATATGTCATCATATTATTCAAAGTTTACCTAAGTCAAGCTTCAATGGAGCTTTCTTTTACTGTGCACATCAGAGATACAGTACAGTATGCGTTTTTTCATTAAATAATTAAAAGGACAGTTCACCCATAAAGAACGATTTACTCACTAATTATTAGTTCCAGATATTTTAGTTTCTATTTTCTGCTGAACACAAACTAAGATATTTTGAAACGTTTTGTAAAGTGGTGTCCATTGGCATCCATATTGGTAAAAGCAGCTACTATGGAAGTCAGTAGTTACTCGTTTTCATCATTCTTTAAAATATCTTCTTTTGTGTTGAGCAGAAGAATAAAGTGTGTGGTGTGAGACAAGTAAATGGTCATTTTTTGTCAACTATGCCTTTAAGTGAATTATGTTATGCTTTTGCCAACTCTTAAAAGGAACTCCTAAAAAGGAACCATTATAAGAAAAGTACTGGAGAGATGCCATTCTGTGATTTGACTGCAAATACTACAGTATATGGTATGCTGATTTATAGCTAGGGAAGACAAAAACTAAGGGACCACTTGAAAAAATGCCAGTTCCTCTGGAATTTGCTATTTTTTAGTAAAATGTCAATATGTATTTTATTTCAGAAAAGTCAGTCAGTTTAAATAATTGTATTGTCATTTAGAGCATTTCCCTTCAGAAAATATCAGTTTATTAAAAAAACAAATATTTTTATAACTATTTTTATTTTTATAACTAAATAACTTGCTCTGGTTTCCCCTACAATCCATAGACATGTGGGTGTAGGTGAATTGAATAAACTAAATTGGCCTTTTTCGTGTGTGTGTGTGTGTGTGTGTGCGTGTGTGTGTGTGTGGGCGCGTGTGTGTGTGTGTGTGTGTGTGTGTGTGTGTGAGTGAATGTGTATGGGTGTATACTAGTACTGGGTTGCAGCTGGAAGGGCATCCGCAGTATAAAACATATGCTAGATAAGTTTTCGGTTCATTCCACTGTGGTACCCCTGATGAATAAAGGAACTAAGCCAAAGGAAAATGAATAAATGAAAGGTTGTGATTGAATATCAGGGTTACTAATACAAATACAATTATTGATTTCTTACCTCCTTTTGAAGTTAAAGCATCTGTATTGGCTTATCTACAAAGTTACATAAACAGGTATAAAATGATGTGCAAAAAATGCTCTAAGCGACAACATTTGTATTTTTAAATTGAAAGAAATGTCAACATTAGTTTACATAATTGCTTTTCAAGAGTTCTCACTTAGATATGCTTAGCATTTATAGCAGGATTGGCATGCTGTCCCGGGAGAGAACCCTGAGCTCGGAGATACTTGAGCCCGAGGCTCCCACCCAGTCAATAAGCATATAAGGGGATCCGAGATCGGGTAGGTCTCGACAGCTCCTCCTTAGAAAAGGGAGGAAAAGGAGGAGATGGGGTGGAAGGGGGGATTCTTCCGAAACGAAGATAGAGCAGTAGAGAGAAAACTATCCATTTATAGTAAGCTTGGATCACCCTGGTTGGATTATTACTGATTACAGATGAGCTGCCAGGCGTGCTTAATCATATCATGTGATCCTCTCGAAATTAGTTTATGAAGCTTCACTTTATGGCTGCACGATATTACAAAAAGCTGACAATGCGATATTTTGTTTTGCTGCGATATTTATTGCGATATGAATCCAATTTCACCAGACGGCTTGAATAGCTCTATTTCATTAATCATTATTCATTCATTTATATTGCTTGAGTTGATTTTGTTAGGGTGTGAATCATATATAAACAATTAAATTGCAAGAATAATTACAATAGAGCAAAGAAAAAAGTAAAATAAACAGTTCATTATGGTTTTAGAGTAGAACAGTATTCAGATAGAGAAATGTAATAATATAATGTAAAATAACACTTAATAGTCTTTACTGTATTAATAAATCAATACGTTTTCTCTACATTAAAGATACAAATGTTTTACATCAGTGTGCCTCAATACACTTTCTTGAAATGCCTTTAAAACACATGCGAATGATAAAGTTTCACTCTGTTATGGTTATACGTTGCAATGACTTTACAAGTCTCATGTATGCTCAATTGCTGATCGACAACTTAACATTGCATATCCTGCGATGTGACTATTGCGGACACACACATTGCGTTATCGATGCTGAAAAAATAATATTGTGCAGCTCTATTACCTTTTATTCCAACACAAAAATCATAAATCCAAATCCAATTTCTCTCTTAATGTTTTCCATAGCTGTATATTGATGATTGATGACTTTGATATTGAGAGAAACAAAGAATGAAAAATAAAGATTTCTTCACCATCACTCATTTGATAGCACTTTCGCCGTCAGTCAATCTCCTGAGTTGAACATGACAGTGATTGGCTCGAGCACGACTTTGATGTGAGGGATAACAAGCTTGGCGTAGAAAGTGAACTTTTAGAGGTGTGTGCTCTGTATGCATATGTCAGTCTATGGCCATAACGTGTGTGTCTCTGACAGCTTTTCTTCTGTGTGCTTGTCCCTAACTCTCTTCCCTTGGGGTTTAGTTGCCATGGCAATGTGACTTAGAAGAAACAGAGAGACATGGGAAGGAATGGAAATTTACACTGGAGGCTTAACAACCATTATTGGTCTTCACATACACTGTATACAGTCGAGCTAACTATGATGCGCATGTGAGTCACTGCAAGCATCGTCGTAAGTACGACACAGTGCAGATGGTGATACTAATTAAACTACCTCGACATAGCTGAGAAACCAGGCAAAATAAGACAAGAAATACTGGGCATGCCTTGCTATATAACCTCTTGCTTACTAAGAATCACACATCCTTTCAGATGGATTAGTTTTCACCTACCGAACAGATTTCAAATAAGCATTGTGTTAGCAATAACAATGAGGAGGTGTATCTGCAGGGGTGAGTCTGCGCTCTCATCAGTAGAAATGCTTTCATATTGCTAAAACATCACAGCAGATGCTGACTGAGCTCATCTGCCTTTTGATCTACAATGAAAGCAAGATGAAGACGTTTTATTCTACCATTCTCTTATCAACAGGTCTTCTCAGCATGGCTACACATCCTGCCATGAGAAGTCTAATCTTCAGAAACCAGATCTTTGACTAAAGAAAAGCTCATTCTGGATGAAAAGCCACCTACTTGTTTAGGGATTCAACTGTTACATATAACTAATTACATGATTCAATTCAACTCAATTAATCTTTATCTCTATAGCGCTTTAACAATCTGGAATGTGTCAAAGCAGCTTAACATAGACGTTCTAGTAAATTGTCAGTCCAGTTTTCAGAGTTAAAGTTCAGTTCAGTTCAGTGTAGTTTGATTTTCACTACTGAAAGTCCAAACGCTGAAGAGCAAATCCATCGATGCACAGCTCCACAAGTCCCAAACAAAGCATGCCAGTGGGGACAGTAGCGAGGAACAAACTTCACCGAGTGATGACTGGAGAACACTGGATGTCCATCGTGGAGAAGCTACAGGTGTGAGTAGGTCACGGACTGGTCTACAGGCTGGCCCACGGGATCAATGCGGAGACTTGTCTGTCACTGGTTCTTCAGGAATCAGTCTCATGCTTTCCACCCCTCCATGACCACCACAGCATTTGCTCAGGATACGACCTGGTCCAGGGTTATGGTGAACTCTATAGTCCTCTATGGCTAGCATATTTTTTTTCACAAGACTTGGATCCCATCAGTGGCGCTGCATAATCTCCTAATAAGCCTTGGGGTGAGTATCCTCAGGTGTAAATAGAGAACAAAGACAATAGTGTAGCTGCTGTTCATAGTGTATTTAAACAAGAGATATTAAATATGCAAAAAAGAAGTGCTATGAATGAAAATAGCCATTATATAAACAAATATGTAAAGCATGAGTGTTTCTAACAAAATGTGTGGTGCATTAAGACGGGGGGGTGTGTCCTACAGGTGGCTGTCATGTCTACTCACCTGCATGGAGCACACTCATTCATCATACCGCTATGTGATGCATTGTGTGTATGCTTTACTAAAAACATAAGTCTTTAATCTAGTTTTGAATTGAGAGAGTGTGTTTGAGCCTCAGGAAGGCTATTCCAGAGTTTAGGAGCCATAAATAAAAAGGCCCGACCTCCTTTATCTTAAAAACCGGGTTGGATGTGGGCATTGAGCAAATTCAGTTGAATAATACATACATTTTGATTAAGTAATTACTCCCAAATATACTTTTAAACAATTGTTGTGCCAAGTCTGGTAAACTTTATTTTTTTTTTAAATATTTAATTAATACAGAAATATGAAATTATTAAACTAAAGTCACAGTTTTCAATAAGGTTTCATGAGTTAATATTATTAAAGTATTTTTAATTAATGCATTTATTGATCTTAGTTCCACCTTTACATTTTTTAAAGTCATATCTCGTGTTTTAACATTAGTTGATCATAGTGATCACATTGTTTTTTATGTTAGTATATACATTAACTAACATAATCTAATGGAACCATGTTGTAAAGTGATACCCAAAATCATTAATATAAAAATGCTTAGTGAGACAAGCTCATCAACAATGGATTATTTGAATATATATATATATATATATCTGCCTTTCTAGTTGTCTAATAGAGAAACTGTCAAATATCCAAACATATAAATATTACCGAGAAGCAAAAATGTTATATAAATACCTTTACTTGAGAAATAAAATAACACAGAGAGAGAGAGAGAGTAAAGAGTATTTGAGTTCTAATGTAATAGAAGTCGTCAGCTTTATTTGAGAAAGAATATGTTGGATTTCATGTATAATGAGGACATCCAATATAGGTAATGCTTTTTATACTATATAAACTATACATTATATACCATAAAGCCAATGTCACACTGGACTTTTCTCCCCATAGACTTCCATTCATATGCACACAAATGCGTCAGACCGGAAACAGTTGTTTGAACAGTTTTGCAGTTCGCTGCAGTGCAAGTTTCACACTTGCACTGCAAAATCGCAACACGTGACTGCGTAAGACTAATCGAAGATCAAAACATGACCTCTCTGGACAGAAATGTATTATATGAACCAAATCGCTTGCTTGTTAAACGTCTAACATCTTGTTTAATCCCGCCCCATTTCGCAGCGCCATACGACAGATATTGGCATGCTCAAACCTAACCCTACTGGAAAACTTTCTGCATTTTTAGATTTTAAAAAATATTATGCTGTTCTGTATGAAATATGTGTCATTTTCCTCATGAGCACCAATGAAAATAAAACATCCCCCCCTGAGGTACAAATGACTGCTATTACTGAAAGCTGTATAATGCAGGGACTAACAGGACCACACACAATATAAGTATACATTGTGTTATTTTTCTGATTATTTCTGAATTTACACAATATAAGTATACATTGTGTTATTTTTCAGCTAATTGTGCTATATATATCGAACTGTGGGAGGTCTGTTTGTATGGTGTTTGATACTTATACTGTACAAAAAAGCTGTATTTTCTCTGCAATGCAATGCAGGAGTCTGTGCTGTGGTTGTGTGTGGGTACAGTAACAGGGAGGCGGATGAGCAGGCAACTTCGGGGAGATGTTTTTTTTCTTTTTTTGCTTCTAATGATCATAATTGTGGAAATCCGTGCAGTGCCACGTGGACTCCCAAGGCTTCTTTTCTGGAACAGTCTCCAATCAGTGGCATCTGGGCCCACAATTCTGCCACATGAACCAAATGCTGCTGTAGGCAGATGAAAGCTTACACACAGGGAGGTCCACCTACACACACACACACACACACACACACACACATACATACATACATTGTCACACGTCTAATTGCTTTGTGTGTTGTGACGGAAGACAAAGTACAGACATGAAGAAGTGTTAAAAAAGAACTTCAGACAGATGTTTATGGACGGAAGCGATGTGCATAAGATGTGTTCATCTTAATGGGTGTCTGTTATTCTCCTCTTTAATTATCCTGTATAGGGAACAGGTGCTGTTGGGTTGTTTTCAGTCTGTGTGTCCACGTGATTGGGATATTATTGTTGCCTGGGGTGGAGTTGTAAAACAAGCAGATTGCTCACTATTATTGCTATGAATCTATCTGCATAATGGACTCATAAACATAAACACAATACTCTTCTCTCTTCTAAATTTATATATCATGTTTAGTCAAACTTGATTGATTGTGTGTAAACATTAGGCTGATTAATTAATTGGTTTGTTGGTCCATTTTGGTTTTGTTGGGTCTCTTTGTTTGCCTGTTTCTGTCTGTCCCCACTGATGAGCTCTGACCTGGGCAATTTGTCCATTTTTGTCAAATGATGTCATTGTTTTTTAAAAAAAATGTCCCCCTTGACACACTCAACAGTGCAGAAGTTTGGACAGCAACTGTTTGGCCTCCTTTCTATTACGTCATGAGATTCATCTATCAGACTGTGAAATCTCAAGAGCCAATTGCAACAAACTTCTTAACCTTAGGAAACTCTTAATTATAACAAATGGACAATAAATGTTTTTGCAGGTTTAATAAAAAGCTGCAGTTTTTGTTAAAGGGCACCTATGATGAAAATCATTTTTTTGAAGCTGTTTGGACAGAACTGTGTGTTGGCATAGTGTGTTCACAGTCATATTGGAGTAATAGAAACACAATGAGTCTCTTTTTTAAACTTCCTGACGTTAAAATTTAATCCAAATCCCTTCCATTTTTAGGCCCACCTCAATGTTATGTAGGAGTGCGGTTTCTCTGGCCACTGAATTGAATGACAGCAGCGTATTAACATGTCTCAGTAGTTATTCATTCATTTTCTTGTCGGCTTAGTCCCTTTATTAATCCGGGGTCGCCACAACGGAATGAACCGCCAACTTATCCAGCATTTGTTTACTGCAGCGGATGCCCTTCCAGCTGCAACCCATCTCTGGGAAACATCCATACACACTCACTCACAAACACACACTATGGACAATTTAGCTCACCCAATTCACCTGTACCGCATGTCTTTGGACTGTGGGGGAAACCGGAGCACCCGGAGGAAACCCACGCAACCACGGGGAGAACATGCAAACTCCACACAGAAATGCCAACTGACCCAGCCGAGGCTCGAACCAGCGACCTTCTTGCTGTGAGGCGATCGTGCTACCCACTAGGCCACCGTGGCGCCCATGTCTCAGTAGTAACGTGAGTAATAATATCAACAAGACAGGACGTGCGCAAAGCAACTGGGATTAAAAGATCTGTTGATCTTGCTGTGATCATCAGTCATCATCAAATGTGATCAAGAATGAGTTTTAGTACGTTTTTAAACACAGTGCATGTTTGAAATGAATTACAGCGATTTTACAGTCTCTATCACCACAGCTGCATGTCTATAAAGTTACAATTATAAAAGAAGACACTTCAATCCCTGTTTGTGAACTTTAAATTAGGATTATTTTGTACATTAACATAACAGATATCCCTACAGCAGTGGATATTAATGTGTATCCTGTCACATTTGCCATGCAATAGCAGTGCAAAGTAAAACGCACGCGCTTTGTGTGTGTCCGCTGAGTGTGTGTGCCTGTGTGTGTGCGTGAACTTTGTAACGACATTGTGTGTGACTCATTGAAAGGCTTGAATTATAACCACAAATACATCAAATAATCATTGGGAAAGATCTTACGTTAGTATTTCTCACAAAGGTTTTGTTAGATCTACTGCCTTCATGTCTGTCACTGTGCTGTTTATTTGACAAAGCCGAGGCGGAGATTAACGCCCCCCATTCACACGGGGCGTCAGCGTCAACGCTTCACTTTCACTTTGAATGGGTGACGCCAAGCGTTGCCGAACTGCATTCTGGATCCGTCGGCGCCGCTTCAGTGGCGTTGCTCGCTGCAGGAGTTGGGACTTTCTCAACTTTTCAAGCGCCAACGGAAGCGTCAGCCAATCAGATCGATGTGTGCAAATACACCAGCCCAGACAGTAGCCGATTGTTGACTAATTTCATTGGCTGACGCTTCTATGATGATCACGTCAGCCCCAACTTCAGACACGCCCTCTGTCAAGCGTTGACGCTGAAGCCTCGTGTGAATGGGGCGTAACCACACTCTGATAGACACATGGGTACAGTGGGCAGGGAGCACTAGCATTAAAGGCACAGGCTCAAAAACAGCTACATTGTGTTCAGAGCAGAAAATCCAACACTCTAAAAGGTATAAAAAATAATCTGATGGGTGTTTTGAGCTGAAACTTTACAGATACATTCTGGGGACACAAAAGACTTAAATCTTGAAAAAGGGGTAAAATAGTTGCCCTTTAAAGCTGATACAATATTGGCATATCGGAAATTAAAGGATAACTTGTTATAAAATTACAATTTAGTTTATACTTGTCATCAAGTTGTTCCTCTTTCGTTTTTAGTAATATTCAGAAAAATCCTCCAACTGTTTTTGTCCACAATGGAAGTACATGGAGTCCATGACTATATTGCACAACATTGCAGTTTTGACATTGATTGTATTGGCAAAAACACTTTTTGAGTTTGAGTTTCTTAGCTAAATGAAAGTTGTTAGAGAAGGCCATCATTTGTTAGCTTGGGTCTTGCTGCCTAAATATGGGTTTGAACTGTCAAAATTAGTTCATGTTGAACCCTGTTCTTTTGAAAAATCTCTAAATGTTTTCCTCCAAAATGGAATTTCTCTTTAGCTGAAGAAAGACATTTTGGCATCCTTTTGAATGGCCTGAGAATGAGCAAATAATCAGGAAATGTTCACTTTTGGGTGAACTGTACCCTTTAACGAAGTTAGATGTTTTCTGTAGTCGGTGGTTTCTACATGTTTGATTTGATTTGCTCACTTTGTTTGCATCGGCGAGGGTCAAGCATCGTTCTTGCAAATTTGATTAAATCAGTGTCTTATGTTACAGTTCCTAATAAAGTTACCAATCCACTGGTGAGTAACTCTGCAGACGCTCAATCTCATTCACAGATCTCACTCTTGTAATATTGACATTCACATTGAGGATTCTGTGGTTCTTTCAAAGCTGACAGTGAAAAGATAAATCTGAGTCATGGGAAACTGCGGAGCTCATCGTTCTCTGTTAGTGACCCTCTTCTTCTGGCCAGTGTGAAACAGCAGCAGTCATGGCTCGTCTGCATTGAGTGTGTCAGCAGTGAGGGTTGATGCCGGGGTCGACTCAGGTCTCCAGTCTGGGGTGTAATTTACATCTCATTTACCCTTTTTTTTATAGTATCAGCAGGGATTGAGCCAGGAAAGCAGATAGCCATGGTCTGGGTTGTTCATCTGTGGTAGCTCATGGCAAGAGGACAAGAGAGAGAGGATGGAGTTGTGGTAGGAAGGCTTTTGGAAACAGCTGGGCAGAAATGCTGTGGTTTCTTCCACAGACCAGTTGTTCATCATCACTGTGGCGTCTGTGCCATGCCGCTCAATTTCCACAGCATCATACAGACAGCATTAATAGACTGGTAAGCCTCTTACTCAGATGCTCTGGAGCGTGAGACTGCGATCACTAGTGCGTTTTGCATTTTTTATAGCCGGTTTTGCTTTTTAGAGTCATCAAAATGCCCCAAATCCTGTCATTTCATCAGATTATGGTGTTTCAGAGACAGCAGGTCATGTGACCTCAGCATGTGCCCACGCTTAAAATAGTGTGTGATGGTTTAAGTTTTCTCATTGAGCCCTGTGTTTGAGAGAGTGTTGAATAAGTGGGACCCGATCATTTCTGAGTTGTCGAGTCAGTTCATGAAAATGAAATTTTTGGTGTAATGCTGAATGCCACTGAATTTTGCTGAATGTCACTGAATTTGGATAACTATATAAAAGTAGGACTGTGCACCTACTCAGATCGCTAGATGGACTAGGAGTGAATGTGAATATTAAGCTGAAGAAAGACAAGCGTTTAAGATGTGCTCTAATCTACATGTCTTTATGAATTCCACGCTGCTTGTGGTACTTTTAGTGTCTGAATAAATAAGCTTTCAATTGATTTAGTATAGTATAATATATGGCTGTCATACAATACACATTACACAAATTATGTTTTTGTATATTTACCATATAAGAAATTTGCAAAATGTCTTTATGGAACATGGCCTTTATGTAATACTATTGGGATTTTTAGCAGATAATTTTGACTCATAAAGAATGTATTTTTGACTAAAATATAATCAAAATTTGGCAAAAATATATCCATGCAACATAACATGGTTTCGTGGTCCAGGCTCACATATGTGCATATGAAAATAATAATTTAATCTCCAGAGTTACAGTGACAGTCACTTCATCTGCATTTTACTATTTTGTTTAAAATATAGTCAAGTCATATACACAAAAATGTACTTATTTGGAAGAAATTATGGCCGAAAAACAGGCCTATTATTGTGTCTTTTACTGTAATTACTGTGTATTACTGTATTGGAATGTACTTTAAGGTTTTTTTTCATATTTTGATTCTAATATGACAATAATTTATGTAACTTTAAAAAAGATAAATTGCGTTTATAGAGTTTCCAATAGGGCACCACGGTGACATAGTGAGTAGCACATTCGCCTCACAGCAAGAAGGTCGCTGGTTTGAGCCTCGGCTGGGACAGTTGGCATTTCTGTGTGGAGTTTGCATGTTCTCCCCATGGTTGCGTGGGTTTCCTCCGGGTGCTCCGGTTTTTCCCCCACAAGTCAAAAGACGTGGTATAGGTGAATTGGGTAAGGCTAAGTTGTCCACAATGTATGTGTGTGAATGAGTGTGTATGGATGTTTCCCAGAGATGGGTTGCGGCTGGAAGGGCATCCGCTGCGTAAAACAAATGCTGGATTAGTTGGCGGTTCATTCCGCAGTGGTGACCCCAGATTAATAAAGGGACTAAGCCGGAAAGAAAATGAATGAATGAATGAATGAATGAGTTCCTAATAATGTCAAAGTTTTTTTATATTTACCAGATTAAAATATATTTATATATAGAAATTTAAAAAATGTCTTAATGGAAGAATGTTTAGCAAAAAAAAAAAAAAAGAGAGAGAGAGAGAGAGAGAGAGAGAGAGAGAGAGAGAGAGAGAGAGAGAGAGAGAATGCATTTTTAACTATTGCCAAAAGTTTAACCATATAGCATAACATGGTTTTGTGGTCCAGGGTCGTCACATATGTGGATATGGACACATTAATTAAATCTCCAGAGTTGCTCTGACAATCACTTCATCTGCATTTTACCTTTTTTTAAAAAAAAAAAATACAGTCACATCATATACACAGAAACTCACAACAACTCGTACAAATGAATATCTTATTTATTTTAAAGAAATCATGGCAGAAAAATAGACCTATTACTATGTATATTACTGTAATTACTGTGTATTGCTTTAGTGGAATGTACTTTTAAGATTTTTCTTCTTTCATATTTTTGCTATAATATGACAATAATGAATGTTACTTTATTAAAGAAAAAAGACATGTATAGAGTTCCTTACAATCTAATTAAGTTTTGTAAAAGGTATTATATTAGTTAAATTTCACATTTTAGTCCAGATTAATTTGAAAATTTGACAAAAAAAACAAAAACATAAAACAAAACAAAAACATAAATCATATATTTTCAAACCTTACAAAAGCAATTTGAATAAGAAAGACTAGGTAAAAGTAATGCAGATTTAAATGGGGAAAATGAGGTTATTTACTGCTTGTTCCCAAAGCAGCTTCACACTATTAAACATTAAACTAGCATAATTAGTGTTGCAGACATAATCAGATGTGAGAAAGTCAAGTTCAGCTATAAGCAGCTTTACAGAAAACAATCGCATTGTTGTTCCAGCTGGAGTAAGTTCAGGGTTGATTCAGTTCAGGGAGATTTTTAATGTTGCAAAGTCAATTCAGCCATAAAGTATGTGTGCAGAAGACAATAGTTTAATCGCTCCAATCGCAATTCAATTATTAGTCTTATCCAGAATAATCAGTGCAGTCAAATAATGCATCAATGTTGTATTATTGACTATTAAGCTTTTTAACCCCAGCCAAGCAAACCAGATTATACTATAGCAAGAAATCCAAACTCCATCAGGTGGCAAAAATGGAGATCTGGTGCTGTGCTAGAGATGGCAGAGGTCTAGTGTCTTCACTCCTTTGAGAGGATTGAAGTGCTCTTATCAGGGCTCATATATCCTGTGTTTTGGTGCATTCAAGAAGCAATAATTACTTTCAGCCAATCCGACTATGTGTGTGTGTGCTTGAGATCATATTCACATGTACACTTCTGCTTCCATAATATCCGGCCACTTTCTGCTCTCCTGTGTTTTTCTGCATGTTATTGTGTGCTTAAGTGTTCAGGCCCTGCATTTGCAGAAGTAGCAAATCCCTTTCCGTAGTCAGGAACGAAGGATCAATAAATCCAGGGAGATGACTTCTGGAACACACAGGGTTTGTTTATGTGTATGTGGTTCTTCGTTTATGGCCTGTGGCTTCACAGTTTTCATATTGGTCACTCACAAAGGGTTGTTTCTCTTTGCTTCTGCCATAACCACACATTTGTTGTTCATATTTGCGGGGGAATGATGACGGATTTGGATGCCAAGATGTCATTTAAAAGCCAAATTAAAACAGAAATGAAAAGTAAGCAAGTACACTGTAAAAAAAAATATCCGTAAATTTGCAGCTTTCCGTATTTTGTTGTTTCAAGAACTCACACTTAGCTGATGATTGATTATAAAGCTTGTTTGGCATGCTGTCCCGGGAGAGAGCTCTGAGCTCATAAGATCCTCGAGCCCGGGTCTCCCTCCCGTTTGCAAGGGGAGAGGAGAGTTTGAGCTCAGGTAGATCTCCAGAACTCCCCTGCAGGTAGCAAATAAACTAATAGTGATTGCTATGAAAAGATAACTACTTACTAGGAGCATGTCTATAGTGCCGATTTGAATTAGTCACTCAAACTCCACTTAAAACAGTCACTTAGTCACTCAAACTCCACACAGAAACGTCAGCTGGCTTGGTAAGGACTAGAACCAGTGACATTCTTGCTGTGAGGCAACAGTGCTAACCACTGGGCCACCGTGCCACACATCTAGGAAAGGAGGAGGAGTAGGGTTGGAAGGGGGGATTCTTCAAAATGAGATGACTGTGATATGGAACTTGGGGTATATAGTGGCTTAGGAATCATCTGATTGGTGAATCATAAATTGAATAATGCGGGACCGGCTGCAAGCAATCATCTGCTTGTGATCCTCTCGAAATTAGTTTATGAATAAACTTCACTTAAATTTTTAGTTTTTATTTCCCCCCTTAATTTATGCTTTTCAATTGCATTATGAGACTTTTAACCTTATAAAGTTGGAATAAGTGACTAAGATTAATATTTTTAATAGTTTAAAATGATATGTTGTCTGGGTTGTTGTTGTATATTATGGTGTAAAAACCTTGTAATAAGCTGCCAGTACATTTTCTGTTAATTTACTAATTTGTTTCTCTATGTATTATTTCCTAAATATTATATTATTAGAGTTGAATTTTTTAACATTAAAAGTCGACAGAACAGAGATCAAGGTCCCATAATGCAATACACAATTGTGAATAAATGGAAGTAAGTTTACAGTGCAAGTAATATTGTTAATAAGACATTTTTACAATATTAAATAAAAAATTTTTGTGCAAATAATTGAGCAAAAATATAGTTTTTATAATAGGTACAGTGCTTTACTTAGTCTTGTCTTCTGATTTTTTTAGTCTTTAATGTCGTAATGTAATGGTTTCATTCTCAGCGCACTGAAGAGAAGTTTATTTTAGAATTCTAAAATAACATAATAAAATAACATGGACATTAAAATGGATAGAGAATCGTAAGATGGTTTTGGTGGAATAAAAAGTAAAACTTTAATATCCTTTAAAGCTGTGGTATGTAAGTTTGATACCCAGTGGTTGAACTAGGTATTGCACTACCAGTTCAAAACACACAAGAGCAGGTTGTCAGATTGACGACACTAACTAAGATTGATTTAAATCGTGTTCTAAATAAAAGCAACAGTACGCAATAGAAGGAATATTTGGTCTCACTTTATTTTGATGGTCCGTTTGTTGAATTTAAGTTACATTGCAACTAATTCTCATTAGATTATAAGTAGACTGTTAGGGTTAGGGTTAGGGTTGGGGTTAGGGGTAGGGTTAGTGTAAGTTGACGTGTACTTGCAAAGTTTCTTATAGTCAGTTAAATGTCTGTTGAATGTCAGTATTAATAGATATTAAGCAGACAGTCTACTAATACCCAAATGGACCATCGAAATAAAGTGTTACCGAATATTTTCCCAATTAAAAAGTTTTTTTTTCTTAACCAACACCTGGAGTTTATATTTTACAAACGGCTTCTATATCTTGCAGCTAAACAGCAGAAAAATAATGATCACCCCAGGTACACCTCATGTGCTTTATTCAGTGTTAAAAGCTAATAATGAGAGTTTGAATACGATTTTTCATTAAATGTATTGCCCTACTACCTAGAGCAGCTGCATATAGTTCACCTCAGACCTTGAAAATAAAATAAACCGTTTGAAATTGAACTTTAGAAATGTGACAAGCCAACACATATCTGTGATTCAGCATGTACATTTAATAATGTAAAGATTTTTAATATGATTGTAAACTTTACTATTTAATAGAAGTAGAGTAAGTGCACTATTCTGTGCTTCTGAATGGCTGTATTTACATTTCTGTCATGTTTCGTCTGGTTTAAACAGCGCAGTTGCTTATCACTGCAAATCTTGTCACGTAGCGTGTTGTTAGGACACTCAGTCGCAATGTAACCTGCTCATCTAGTGTTTGTAATGTTTATGTTAATTGCTAATTAATAACCACCTACTGTCCACCAGAAGTCACATTTTCGTTCGTGGACGCATGCTTTGAGAGTCCTTCCTTACAGAACAAATGAAATACGCAATTTTTCACCAAGGCAACCCGGTGTGCTGAAATATAATTGGCTAAACTGGCATTGGGCAGGTTAAATGGTTACGTTTTTTGACGTAACAAACATTTTCAAAGCAGAATATCTGACTTCAGCATTGTTTTTCAGATAAACAACAATGCTCACTTAGCATGTTTCTTAAAAATCTGCAAACATATTATGGTATTTTTATGCTTTAGAAGACAAAAACTTGCATACAGCACCTTTAATGGAGAGAGCTTGTTGCTTCTTTAATGTGATTAGAAAAAAATCCATACCGTCACATCCCTAATAGATAATGTATTTTATGTTTTGTTTTGTTTTTTGCTTGAGAAGTGTTGCTGAAATTTCACTAACTTGATTTCTCTGTACCTGTTGAAACACAGAATGTGTACATGTGGCAGCAATTAAACCTTGAACCCCCTCAGTCTAATAGAGTATTGAAGTCTTCTTTCTCAGTCACTTACGTTTGTTGCTGTCTGTCAATCTCAGACTTCAGCCTGTCTCCTCTGAAAGCCCTTCGCTCACGTCAGCCTCTCTCACTTTTACTTCTTTTATCTCGTTATCGATATTATCTGACCTGGTTTTTGCTGAGAACTGAACACAAATGAATGGAAGGGTTGGTGTTTGTACTTATTTTTTGTACTTTATTTTTTTTGAGCACAGTGCATTTAGACTGATTTGGTGAGGGTGGGGGCGGCGCAGGGCGACTGGTGGTTGAGGGTCTCTGGGGTTAAAGAGTGTGTTGTGCTGCAGGATGGGGGAAGTGGAGGAGAGCAAAAGAGCATGTGGCGGAGAAAATGCAAAGGAGATGGATGGGGAGGGTGGAGAAGCAGCGGAGGAAACAGCCAAGTGCCAGTGCTCATTAATTAAACAAACACCCGAAGGGAAAAAAGAGCGATTAAAGGGACAGTTCATCCATGTTTGAAAACCTTTTTGAATTTCTTCCAGAACCAAGAAGTAGACACTTTAAAAGATTATACTTGTGTTTTTTCTAGCTTGGGAGAATGAAGTCTTGATGTGGGTCTCGTCTATCCAAATTGATCCTCAAGTCAGGTGATTTACTGCACCGTTCTACAGCTTGATTTTCTTACTCTGAAGCCATCTGAGAGTTTCCTTAGCTTTGTTTCAGAGCATTGTCTTGCTGAAATGTCCACCCTGGTTTCATCTTCATCATCCTGGTAATGTAGATGTTGGACTGAAACAGCTCATTTTAATTTACAGTGACAAAGGGCATATGGTTTCAGCTGCTGTCTGGGCTTTCGCTGCCTACACCTCCCTTTCTTCATGTGTTCAATACTATTTTCCTGTGTCATTTATTTTATTACACATAACTTCATTTGCAAGCTAATTAGATTTGTTTTCGTTTCATATTTGTGTTTCTTTGGTTGTTATCAACATCTAGTGAACATTTTAAGTCAACAGCACCTTTATAAATATGTTTACTGAGAAAAATAGTGGAGTGTTCAAAACTTATTTCCCCCACTGTATATTAGTACTTCACATAATGCAATAGCTTTTATTTTGTGACAAACCAGATGAAATATCAGTTCATTTTCAGTGGTAATTTTGTCACCCATCAGTAAATTTAATTGTTAATTGGTCAGTAATCATCTGTAAATTAAATCAAATCTGTTAATTTTGAAGTGAAATGCAGTGATATGTTCTAGTAAAGATACAGGTAGTTTTTCTTGCATGTACACCTAATGGTGACCTGAAATTTGAAGCTTCAAAAAGATAACTAGAGTATCATAGTGTTAGGTTCATTTACTAAAAATTCCCTTTGTGTAATTGTGAAACCAATGAGATTTTAGTAGCAGTTTTTGCTTTAAAATGCTTTATGAATAAATGTGAATTTGGCTCTTTTGACCCTTATGGCCACATTAATGAAAGAATTTAGAGGCGAACATACAGTTTTTTGTAAATTTTTAGCATCCAGCTTTTAAACATTCACAAAACATCTTGAAATTATTCTAAAATTGCGTTTTAGTTTGTGTTGAAAATGTTTGCTATCTGTCTATTAACTGCTGTAACTGAATTGAATCAGATACATCTAAATTTACATTTAGCAGATGCTTTTGTCCAAAGTGATTGACAATTAAGGAGACATTCAGCGATTCAACAAGAAAAGGCAATACACAGAAGAAGAGCTAGTTATACAGTGTAACTTGTTTGTGCTCAGAGAATTCAGTGATCAAGTAAGAGGTTTTGTTTAATGCTTCTATAGGTGGATGTTTTATTCACTGGGGTTAAAGTGCTCTTGGAGTGCTCTTTAAGTTGTCATTTGAAGGATACCAGTGAAACCACAGTTCATGAGGGAATTTAATGAGGTAAAAATTCATTTAAAGTGGTCTGACTCAGTATGAGGATGAATGTTTCCATCCAAAGATGCGAACTAAATGTATGCACAAAACTGGAATATCACATATAAGACATGCGGATAAAGCAGCATTTCATCCAAGTAGTCAAAGAGAACAAAAATGTCACTTTCTGATTAACTGGTGCCAAATATCAAAGGTAAAAACTGAATTTGCTGCGGTAGGAGAAGCTGCATGAATCTTTTCTTTATTTAATAAATGACTTGCGCCGCAGAAGACAATGTCGACGCACAATGAACGTGTGGTGGCATTTAATGGTGAGATGCAGAGCACAGACGCTATTGACAATTCTGGAGGTAATCAATATATAATAATTAATATATAATAATACTGACATGGCTAAGGTGTTTTAGAATGACCAAAACAACATACATTTTTTTTAAAATTATGCACATCTTGGTGTTTCCAACAACGTTTTTCATGCTCCTATCAAAACTGCTCATAAAAACAGGTGGATGGAAACGTAGCTAGTGACTAGATATTTTATGAAACCTAGAGCGACTTTTCATTTTGCATTAAAACTAAAGTACTCGGAAGTGCACAAATAACAATTTCAGTGACTAATAACATATTTTTTCAAAGTCTTATACAAAGCTCCAGAAGTATTAAAATGAATCTACTTTTATGATACTTTCAGAAATACATAGTCATAGAAATAGCGCATAGAAAGTGCTATAGTCTCATGTGTGAGTAAAAAGAAACTTGTATGCAATTAGAGTGTGAGAAAATTGTGACAGGATTTAGATTTTTTTAGACAAAATTAGCAAAAGAAGCACAGAAAGGCTGGTAAAGGGGATTAAAATCCCAAATAAGGCTGCTAACATAAGCATCAGGCTGCATTTCATGTCTTGCTGCATTGCAAGGAAAAACTAAGCCAGGAAAGGGCAGTGATCACAGCCAGCCAGGAAACCAGCACTCTGATTGAGGGCTAGAGATGGTGCGTGTGACCACAGGCTTGAGCAAATGATGTTAAGGGTGCAGTGCAGTACAGTACGGCCCGATCCAGAGTGTTACGTGTCCACTCAGGGGAGACTGTCCTTCACGCACACACACATACAGACACCTGTATGAGGCGTAAGTGAAATACAATCTAAAGGCCAGGTCTGGGCTGAGAACAAGCAGTGTGGAGTGAAAGCGTGACAAAGAGCAGGAACTACATACTTCACCACAACAGAGAAAAATAGACACTACAGATGATTCTGCATTAGTGGCTCCACTCGAATACCGCTCTCATTCCTGGCTGGATGATGCTCTTATTGAGTACAAAAGCACAATGCAGTTACACTACGCAAGCAGTCTTGACACAGTAGGAGGATAGTTCAGCAAAACAGGAAAACTATGTTATCGTTCAGATGTGTGTGTGACATGTGCTATGTGTAGGAGACAATAGAAGATATTTTCAAAAATGTGACATCACTGACTTTCTTTGTAGGGCTGTAGGATATTGTAAAATAAACATTGTGATATTTTTTGGTTTTCTGCTGGACTGCATGTATAGGAATACTGGAAAATACAGGAATTTCCAGCAGATGACCTGAGTAGATATGTTTTGGAGGATGAAGGAGGATTTTGTTGGGGATTTGTGTAATAATAAAAAAATACACAAAAATATAAGCAAAAATAACATAATTGAACTGCTTTTTGTTTAAATACAACATTTTGTTGTAAATTGTTCTAAGACAATACTACTTCACTCTTTCTACTTCAGATTTGGTGTTTAATTAAGTATAAAACTTTTGATGTCATTTACTCATCCTCCACCTGTTCTGAACCTGTTTGAGTTTCTTTTTTGTCACGCAAAGAAAGATATATTCATTCATTCATTTTTCTTCGGCTTAGTCCCTTTATTAATCAGGGGGCCCCACAGCGGATTGAATCGCCAACTTATCCAGTATGTTTTACACAGCAGCTGCAACCCAGTACTGGGAAACACCCATGCATTCTCACATTCACACACATACACTACGGCCAATTTAGCTTACTCTATTCACCTGCAGCAAATGTCTTTGGACTGTGGAGGAAACTGGAGCACCCGGAGGAAACCCACGCCAACACGAGGAGAACATGCAAACTACACAGAAACGCCAAATGACACATTCGGGGCTTGAACTAGCGACCTTCTTGTGTTAAGACAGTGATAAACACTGAGCCACCAAGAAAGAAATATAGATGATTTAGTTCAATCATTTAATTCAGAATTTCAAACTCCCACTCTACCTTTATGGTGCTTCATTGTACAATTTAGATTGTGTCAACGTTGAGTCACTTTTACAGCTGTAAATTTATTTACAGTTTGTTCACAGTGCTTTTAACCCTGACATGATTAGAACATTTACATTTATTCTTTTACAAATAACCATATAGTTCGATATGGTTCTTTTGCAGTGTACACATTCATGTGTGACATTATTTAAATATGTGGTTAAATATAAGAGTTTTACTTTCTGTATGATTGGAACATAACTATGAAATTGTGATGATTGACACTGTATTACACTGATTTACACTTAAAGAATGATTAGTTATACTAAAAAATATTAGTAAACCATTGCCTTAAAAGGGACATCTTGACTTTACATAAAAAAAAATAGTAAACCCATTATAAATTATCGCCACATTTCGCCACAGCCATATCACCCTGCAGCCTGAGACCGGTTACTCACTAAAGCTAAGCATGACTGAGCCTAGTCAGTACCTGGATGGGAGACCACATGGGAAAACTAGGTTGCTGTTGGAATGATGTTAATGCCCCAGTCCTAATGCCCCAGTAGTGAAGGGGACACTATACTGTCAGTGGGTGCCGTCTTTCGGATGAGACGTTAAACTGAGGTCCTGACCGTCTGTGGTCACTCCTCTCCGCCTATAGCTGGTGTGTGGTGAGCACACTGGTGCCGTTGTCCTGTGGCTGCTGTCACATCTGACAGCAGCCAAAGGACTGCACACTGGTGGTGTTGTGGAGAGACCCCCTTTCTCAGGTATATGGCCATATAAGTACACATTACATTACATTACATTACATACATTTTTAGTTCATTCATTCATTTTCTTTTCGGCTTAGTCCCTTTATTAATCGGGGTCGCCACAGCGGAATGAACCACCAACTTATCCAGCATTTGTTTTACGCAGCGGATGCCCTTCCAGCTGCAACCCATCTCTGGGAAACATCCATACACGCTCACTCACAAACACACACTATGGACAATTTAGCTCACCCAATTCACCTATACCGCATGTCTTTGGACTTGTGGGGGAAACCGGAGCACCCGGAGGAAACCCATGCAACCACGGGGAGAACATGCAAACTCCACAAAGAAATGCCAACTGACCCAGCCGAGGCTCGAACGAGTGACCTTCTTGCTGTGAGCCGATCGTGCTACCCACTAGGCCACCGTGGCGCCCACATTTTTAGTTGACAACTTGATTTTTATAAGTATGCACATACAGTAGTTAATTTACTTAATAAATTTAAGGTGACGACTTTACTCACTTTTTTTTAAGTGGAGCCAAATAATGACTTGCTACAGTTTACTAACAGACAAAAAAATCTGTTGTTTGCTGATTTTAACAAATCCACTGTTAACAGAGGCATCATGTTTTATTTATGTTTGGGCTTCCCAGAGTGCACTCTCGAAGTGTTGCCATGTCCACTTATAATAAGTGGTGCTTATTAAGCATCTTTGGATTTAACTAGTCCAGTTGAGGGAGTTAATAAAGTAGGCAAGGGCAGGTCACACATTTTTTGTACGTGGAATGTGGAATGTTAAGTTAAAGTGTTTAGGTTTAAGTTTAGCATCCGTTTGTTCTGATTGCCTGTTTTTCATTAGCAGGATCTGGCAACACTCATGAGGCTAGTATCCTTGAGGGGATGATTTAAAATAAGAAATGTCTTGATATTTAGTTGTTTTATCTCATTTCAGTGTCTGTTTTGTCTTATTTAAAACCATTTTTTGGCCATCCTGCAGCCCCCTGCTTGAGAAACACTGTTGTAGGCAGGAGTGTTTATTAGATTTTTGTCAGGACAGCTCTTCATCCAGGAGCAAACTGGCTTTTTCGGTGTGTGTGGGTGCAAATGAGAGTGAGGCCGGGTAAGGTGCAATTTTCAGAAATTAGATTACAGCTATATTAGATTGCTGCAAAGTGGAAGTAGATTGAAAACCAAATCATTCTTGACATATTTATTTAGCTAAAGCAGTTTCCCCCCCAAATAATATTCTCGCCACATAATATCATCACATTTTTTCCCAAAAACTTGTTCACTGAAGTTCTGCTCCCGCCTCCAGACTTTCAGATAGTATCTAGCTTTCTTCAAATTACCGCCACAGTTTACATTACTCTCTATATCCTTCTTGGACTGTAATTTGAATTTTCATGTAGTTCGACGTTTGCCTTGTCCCATCCTATAGGAAGATGGAGGTCTCATCAGTTGCAGGTGCAGTGACTCAACCCAATCCAAACGCGATGACTAAAGCTCTGCAGGTCTCCAGAGGCCTGAGCCGCTCTGAAAATTGCGGCCCATTAGAGCAGCGCAGCGCCTGCCTCAGCACTCCACCACTGACAATCAATATGTGGAAATGGAGCCCAAATTCCTGGAAAGGTGGACTCCAAAACACACTGGCCTTCATGTGCCCTCGTCCCACAGAAATCATTATCACAAACAGTTGTATACATCTGTGATATTATATTATATTATATTATATTATATTATATTATATTATATTAT
>CAIGQQ010006052.1:8219123-8250240 GCA_903798035.1 Danio albolineatus | reverse complement strand
TTATATTATATTATATTATATTATATTATATTATATTATATTATATTTTTGGCTTAGTCCCTTTATTAATCTGGGGTCGCCACACCGACAGCATATGTTTTACGCAGCGGATGGCCTTCCAGCTGCAACCCATCTCTGGGAAACACCCAAACACACTTATTCACATGCATACACTACGGACAATTTAGCCTACCCAATTCACCTATACCATGTCTTGGACTGGTGGGGGAAAGCGGAGCACCTGGAGGAAACCCACGCGACCACGGGGAGAACATACAAACTCCACAAAAAAATGCCAACTGACCCAGCCAAGGCTCAAACCAGCAACCCTCTTGCTGTGAGGCGGTCGTGCTACCCACTATGCCACCGTGGCGCATTATATTATATTATATTATATTATATTATATTATATTATATTATATAATATTATATTATATTATATTATATTATATTATATTATATTATATTATATTAGGGGTGCCATGGTGGCATAGTGGGTAGCACGATGGCCTTGCAGCAGAAAGGTCACTGGTTCGAGCCTCGGCTGGGTCAGTTGGCATATGTGTAGTTTTGTATAGTTTAAAGTATTATTAAATAGTATTATTATATTTTCAAAATTATGTGGCAAGAATATATTTGTGGGAATAGGAAAAAAATATTGTTTTAAATAATTATTAAAAAAACATTGATATTTTATGCCCTAAATCATTAGAATATTAAGTAAAGATCATCTGAAGACATAAATGTCCCTCCATAATTATATACTTTTTTTGACTAGCAATAAGCATTGCTTAGAACTTTATTCAATCAACTTTAAAGGTGTTTTTTTAAATCTATTTTGATTTTCTGCACCCTCAGATTCTAGATTTTCAAGTAGTATTTTAGTTGTAACTTGGACAAAAACTGCCCTATATTAACAAGCCATGCAACAATGGAAAGCTTATTTATTCAGCCTTTTTAAAAAATAAAACCTTATCACTGCTTTTGTGATCCAGGATCACATATTATTCATTAGTATTATTTCATTCATTTTCCTTCAGCTTACTCCCTTATTCATCAGGCGTTGCCACAGCAGGATGAAACGCTAACTATTCCAGCAAATGTTTTACACAGCGGCTGCCCTTCCAGCCGCAACCCAGTACTGGAAAACAACCATACATGCTCATTCACACGCACGCTCATTCACACACACATACTAATACACTACGGCCAATTTAAAATTTTACATCCAATTCACCTATAGCACATTTTGGGGGAAACCGGAGCACCCAGAGTAAACCTACACAAACATGAGGAGAACATGCAAACGTCAAACAAAAAAGCCAGCTGTACCTTCTTGCTGTGAGGTGACAGTGCTAACCACTGTGCCACCCATTAGTATTATTTATGAATTTCTATTCAAAGTTGAATTATAGATCTGTTGACATACGTTTCGAAATATATTTGATATTTTTATACCCCTCTTTTGCTTTGAAGTCATAATCCTAAAACTATTTTGCAGTTCAATTTTGAATTATAGATTTTCTCAAACTGTTTGCTTTGATCTCCATTAAGAATCATTTTCTTCTTCCTCCACAGATAATAGTGTTTTGGAAAGTTTTTAGCAAGTGACTTAAAATCGGCATTATAGCAGAGCACAGAGATTGTAAAGCTCAGAAAAGGGAACAATCCCTTCTGTTGCACCAGATGACTTATAAAGTCGGGGCTCAGAAGAGAGCGAGAGAGGTTTAGAAGTAGAAAAATTATCATGAAGATAGAACTGGAAAAAGAGCACAGCATAAGCAGATCACTGGGGACAAGGGCAGCTCAGGTTTAATATTGGGCTTAATTCAACTTTTAATTATCAATTTGGTTGAACTGTGCAGTGGCTGCATTATCAAAATGCCTCTTTGTAATCTCTCCTGGCTCTCAGACACACCATTACATGAATGAGTTCACACACACACACACTCTGCAGACTGACAGGAGAATGGTTTTACTTTTTCATTTCAATATTACATTCCCTGCTGTCTCTGTCAGAGTGATGGGAAAAAACACACTTAAGACGAGACACTGCAGGCAAAAACACAGTTTTTTTCATGTACCTGTCAGTTTTGAGATTTTGTGCTTTTTAGCTGCTCTTAAAGTGTTTTTCAGTCTAATGTAAAGAAAACAACCAAAGTACTTTAAGTGCTTTTTGCCTCATTTATCATTGGGCCTTATGCATGGAAGTGTTTTTCAGATAAAAGGAAAAGACCTAAGCATTCATATAGCTGTTCAAGCAGAAAATGAGTTGAAAGGCCAAAAACTGAAAATACTGTGGTAAATTAAATGTTTGTATTTTAAAGTATTTGTTGTGGAACAATGGAATTTAATGCAGGGCTTTTTGTCTGGTGTAAGTTTCACGTTATATTGTGTCTTAATCAGGCAGTGTAGATCAGTGATTTTGAACAAACCAGGTCTAAAACAGAGCAACGTAATAATGGCATAACAGTTTACTTAAAGTTACTTATTCAAAATTAAAAGTCTCCCATAAAACAATAAAAATGTTACAGTTTTATTTATATCTTTATTCTGAAAGTAATTTATAATTATAATAATTATTATATAATAATAGTTCATTTATTTTTTTGTTTGTTTTATGACGCAGTATTATGAATAATGGAGTGATCTCTGTAAAAAATAAATTTATATATATATATATATATATATATATATATATATATATATATATAATTTTTTCATTTAGAAATTGATAGTATTTTTTTTTCAAATAATTAATGTAAACATATAGTTTTTTTTTTTAATAAAAAGTAGTCAGACAAGCTGCATGAAATCTGACTCTTACAAACAGAAATACCTTTGCATGACACACAGATGCCTGCAATCTACTGCACATATTTATTTATTTTTCCTTGCTCCCAACAGCTATGTAGCATTATTCTAGCTGTCTTGTTTACAGCCTGTTTTCCAGCGATAGGACGTGTTAGTTTTTCTTTCTCCGTCTCTTCCTGTATCCACAGTGCCTGAGGCTCGTATTTGTTCAAGACCTTTTCGCTTCCCTCCTGTCCTGAGCCCCTGCTCTGCCCCGTCAATTCATCTTTCCACCTCAGATCGCCTTACATTCCCCCCTGCTCACGCTTTCATGTTGCCCACTGGCCGCTCCAAGCTTAAACACATGCTCTTCTAGAAATGATGGCCTGGTCCTGCCAGCGGGGGGGCCAAGGGGAATTCTGGGTTCCCTTCTGTCCAGCTTAAACTATTGAGTCTCCCTTGTTTCCGTCCCGCACTGCTAATGCGTTATGAAGGAACTCTATTTGTGAGAGGATACTGACTGCAGTTTCAAGGACCTGTGACTTTGTGCACAAAACAGCAGGATCTTTTTGTGTGGTAAAAGGCCGTTCAGTAGCCCTGAGGTCTGAGAGATACAATATATCCCCATTTCCCACGTTCTGTATGTGGGTAGTTGACAAATAGGCAGCAAAAATAGCTTTTTTTTGTAAAATGTCAATTTTGAAGAATTCCTTTATATTTATGTAGTTTGAAATCTGATGTCTGAGAAAATATAAAAGGTCACTAACTTTATTAATACTTTCACTGTTTATTATTTAATAACAATTATGAAAAACTACTCTTACTAATATAAAACAGCATGAGAGTGATTCATCTTCATTGTTGAAAACTTCTCTTCATATAATGAATTAATAATTCCTTACATTTATATAGCTTTTCTAGACACTCAAAGGGCTTTACAGAATGGGGGGGGGGATCTCCTCATCCACCACCAGTGTGCAGCATCCACCTGGATGACGTGACGACAGCCATGTTGTGCCAGACTGCTGATTGGTGGAGAGGAGACAGAGTGATAAAGCCAATTATGATATGGGGATGGTTTAGAGGCCATGATGGACAGAGGCCAATGGGCAGATCTGGCCAGGATGCCGGGGTTAAACCCCTACTCTTTTTCGAAGAACATCCTGGGATTTTTAACAACCACAGAGAGTCAGGACCTCGGTTTAACGTCTTATCCGAAAGACGGCGCTCACTGAGCAGCAGCAGTCCCCTTCACTATACTGGGGCATTAGGACCCACCACAGGTTCAGCGCCGCATGTTGGCCTCACTAACACCACTTCCAGCAGCAACCAAGGTGTCCCATGTGGTCTCCCATCCAGGTACTGACCGGGCACAGCACTGCTTAGCTTCCGTGGGCGACCATGTGAGAGTTGCAGAGAGCGTGCTACCAGCGAATAATGCCTATTATTTTATGTGAAATCCATTTATTCATTTTTTTGTTAGCTTAATCCCTTTATTAATCTGGGATCGCCACAGCGGAATGAACCGTCAACTTATCCAGTGTTTTACGTAGCGGATGCCCTTCCAGCTGCAACCCATTACTGAGAATTATGTTATGAAAAATATATTTTTTCTCCATGAATTGTTGAACAGTTACAATAAACAGGAGAAGCATACCAAAGCACACAATTTTATAATTCATTTTCAGTTCTTTAAAGCGGTACAATTCTGTCATCATTTACTCTCCCTCTACTTGTTCCAAACCTGTTTGAGTTTCTTATTTCTATTGAAAACACAAGATGAATGTTGAAAACTGGTAGCCGTTGACTTCCATATTTTTTTCCTGTTATATATATGCTACCTGTTTCCAACATTCTTCAAAATATATTTTGTGATCAAGAACAACAATTAAGCACAACAACAAGTTAGCAGTCAAGGTAATTGTGACCATAGACTGTAAAAAATATGGACGTAGTATCCGTGACGTCACCCATAGGTTTCTGATGAACCCAAAAGAAGCCACTAGTAGGCGTGGCCAACCGTCGCCATTTTGTTCGCGCGTCATCGCACCAACCGAGGCATACCAAACAAGGGCAAAGAGGCGGAGCGTGGGCGGAGCGTGAGCGGAGCTACGGGACGCATGCTGCCATTAAGCTAAGAGCTTTCTTATGGGAGAAACACATCATATTTCATTACCTGGGACTCGTTTGTGTTCTGACCACACGTGCTTGGTTGTACACTATATCAATAAAGTGTTTAGTCTGTTGAAAACACTGTTGTAATACATCACGCCACTTAACATCGTTCTTAAGACGTTTTTTTAACAGGAAGAAAGTGCGGATTACATCCAAATACTTCAGATATAGTTTGTGTTAGTAAATGCAGGGCAATTTAGGAAATCCAGACAGAACACTGTATGCCAACGCTTCAGATGATGATTTTATAGACTACAGCTGATCAATCTGTCAGATTCTGGAGTGCATTAGAGTTCTGAAGAACATTATAAATGATAAATTATCCTAAATAAAGCAATTACATTTATAGAGATGGTATAAGTATATAATTTCACTCACCTGGGAAACGGAGGCCACGTGAATGGTTTGTGAGCACAATTAAGTGCACACAGCATGCCATATCATCTGATAATTGCAGGAAATAATTCCAAAAGGCAACTGACTGTGTAAAGCCAAATAAAACAACACAAAAATACGACGAATCAGCCGGAATCAGCTAAGGTGACGTGACGGCGACCAGCGCGACTAGCTGTCACTCAAGTGGCCACGCCCTTAATTATGCAAACTTAATTTAGCTTAATATAAAGGAAACGAATGAGTTATAAAAAAATTCACCCCCCTCACAGTTGTCATGAAGGGTAATATAAGCTATATGAACCAAAATCGTTCTTTGTACCAGGCTGTAAACACCTTTTTTTTCTGCTGTAAAATTGGCCATTTCACCAGTGGGCTCATTGGAGATTTGCTCTATTTTGGAGCCAGGACAGGACAAGACTAGCGGAATTTTCGATGAATTGCAAGTTTTAGTTACTTCCGTATTGGCTTCCCGAGGGAGAGCGGGAGGTTGCCGCTTGATTGTGACTAAATGTAATTTTTTTGGTGAACTATCAGTCACAGAATTCACCTTGAGTCTACTTTCTGTTTTGTTAATCAGTTTGAACATTGATTTTTTAAGCAGTTTTATGCTTGAGTTTGGAGTTTTGGTTCTGTATTGTGTCGTTTTATTAACATTTTAATGTAAATGTGGTCCCACTCCTCATGTAAGCTAGGTTTCACAACAATCAGGTTTATAATAGCAATGGCCATTCATTATAAACGGCCAGATCCTAATTACCATTTTATAATTTGTGGCTGTTATTAAAATAAATATACACCACTTTATTTATTTATTTGTTTGTTTGTTTGTTTGTTTGTTTGTTTGTTTATTTATTGTAGCATTTGTATATATTTGTATTTATTTTAATTTAAATTTGATTCATTTTAATACTTGTGCCTTTTAAAACATTTTTGTAATGTTTTAAAATCATTTAATTATGTTAATTTTATTTTTACAATATTACTTTTTCTTATAATTTAAGATGTTTTATTTATTTATTTATTTAAATTTGATTCATTTTAATACTTTTGCCATTTTTTAAACTTTTCGTAATCTTTCAATATAATTTAATATATATTTTTCATTTATAAATGTAATTTTTGTTTGATATATGTGTATTGTCTTATTAAAATATATCTACCAAGTCAACATTAAATTTGCTGTTGAGATTTTTCATGCAATCTATATTTTATACCAAAAATATTTAATAGATTAAACAGGTTATTGTAGTTAATTAAAACCAAATACATACATAAAATTGTTGTTATTTAAAATAAGCATTAACTGAATAAAGTGTGTAATGAAATGAACAAATATCAGCCATAGACTTTAAGAAAATATTTCTGTGTTGTTCCTAGGAAAATGTACAATATGTTCTGCGAAAAAAATACTCACAGATTGACCTGTTTAATTACACCGTACAAACACAGATTTAAACGATACTGCATCTCTGTAGTTTCCACTTGGCTCAGGCTATCTAGCTATTAAGAAGTATCCCTTCTAATGTGTTGAGCACTCAGTCAGTGCCGTATTAAGAGGATGTTTCTGCGCTCAGCAGCAGCACTTAAGCATAGGTTTGCAGCTTTCAAATCAATTCAGCCCCTCTGTTTACCAGCAATAAACACGGAGCATCTCTTCCTGCAATTTCAGCCTTGTCGGAGTTATGCTTTACTATAAAAAAAAGACCCTGTGTGCTCTGTTGCATTGCATCGTATTTCTACAACAAACACTGTATATATATATAGTCATGCATGTAGGATTTATTGATGGATTTCACATTGTTTCATGTGGGTGTTGCCGCTGATTTGTGAAGGATACGGTAAGCAGTGGCTGCCGGTTCCCAACCGTCTTTAGTTCCTGAATACATTCAGTTCCCTCAGAAAAGCACAAAACAGCAACAACAAAAAACAAAGCAGGTTAATGAATTGAGTTTTGCCTTTTCATGACAGCCTCTCTTTCTGTCGGATCCATACTGAGTGTGGATATAAAAAAAGCATTTTTCATATTGTGCAAAAGATCCAAAGGAAAAAAGATATTTGATTTTGGCCATAATCAAGCAAATCCATCAGACATTAAGATTTATGGCTGCGAACTGAAAATGAATTTCTTTTTTCTTCAGTAATCCATTCATTTTCCTTCAGCTTAGTCCTTTACTTATCAGGGGTTGCCACAGTGGAATGAATCGCCAACTATTCTAGCATACGTTTTACACAGCGGATTCCCTTCTGGCTCCCAGTACTGGGAAACACCCATACACTCTCATATTCACTCTGTTACGGTGGTGTGACGATGACAACGGAGGTGAGGATCCAAGTGCAGATTTTAATATTAAAAGTCAGTATAGCATCAAAAACAGGGCAAACAGATAATCAAAATCGTAGTCGTTAACAGGTCAAAAGGCTGGCGGCAGGCAAGGATAATCAAATAACGAGGCTAAGGTCAAAACACGGACAAACGTAAAGTCACCTAAGAGATAACATTACTCAGCCATGACTGAGCGTGTGTGTGCTGCTTTTGTAGTGTATGTAATCATTCTCAGACAGTCCTCCGGTGGTGTGTGCACGCAATCAGTCGTGATATGGAACAGGAGTGTTTGTGTGCTGCATGGCTGGAAATGTAGTCCTTAACATGGCTGATCTGTAGTTCACGGAAGTATGTGTGAACCAGCGATCTTTGACAGAGGAGATCGCTGGTGATCGTGACACACACACACTCATACACTATGGCCAATTTTGTTTACCCAATTCACCTATACCGAATGTCTTTGGACTGTGGGGGGAACCAGAGCACCCGGAGGAAAGCCACACGAACACAGGGAGAACGTGCAAACCACAGAAAAATGCCAACTGGCCCAGCCGGGACTCGAACCAGCGACCTTCTTGCTGTTAAGCCACCGTTTTAATTTTGGTCACACTTTATTTTGATGGTCCGTTTGTTGAATTTAAGTTACATTGCAACTAATTCTCATTAGATTATAAGTAGACTGTTAGGTTGGGGTTAGGGGTAGGGTTAGTGTAAGTTGACATGTACTTGCAAAGTTTCTTATAGTCAGTTGAATGTCAGTATCACCAGATATTAAGTAGACAGTCTAATACTCAAATGGACCAAATAAAGTGTTATCTTAATTTTCTTTAATTCATATTGCGATTCTGGAAACCTTATTCAGAAAATGAATTTAATTTAAAAGTCATTCTCATTTTCTTTCGTGTTGTTTTCAATCAGAAATTGCTAGTACATCTCACAGAAGAAACCGCAATTATCACATTAAGTTGCCTGTCAAATATAACCACAAATCAATGAAATCCATGTTCCCTGTTCAAAAAAAAAGAAAGTAAAAAAAGCGGGGTAATGAATTGGGGTTTGCCTTTTCATAACTGCCACTCTTTCTTAATCCATCGGATCCATACTGAGTGTGGAATGAAACCATTCGTCATTTTTGTGCCCCGTGCGGAGACACCAGTCTGGCATCAGAAAAGCAGCTTTGCCCTGCTGTTTAGCCAGCAATAAGAGTTCTAATCCCTCCACTTCAGGTTGTGCTGAATTCCTTTTGGGTTGAGGTCAGCTCCATTATTACGCTGATTATTCCCCGACGAAAGTGGAAAGTTTGTGGATTAGAGCTCAACGGGGGATGTTTCTCTGTGTATCAGCACAAATTCTAGGTCATTTCTGCTACACAAAACATTAGCTTAATAAATTAGTTGGACCTCTGCATTAACCTGCGTGTTCTGTTTGGAGTCTGAGAGACCCTGAAGCCATTTTATTAGCCGATGTTAAATCATAAATGTTACTTATGTCTGGATGCTCACAGGCAAGTACTGCTTATTCTAGCTTTCTCTAATGAGTGTACACGGGAGTGTATTTATGCTATTATTTTTGAATAAAAATAACGTTTGCGAGCAGAGGAACATTGCAATTTTTTTTGTCTATCCGGGAGCTTAGCCGTTATTTTTCAAGCAATTACAGCTTCCACCCCTCCCCCCAAACACACCCTTACTTTTTATTTGTTTTTCTTTGTAAGAATATTTTTCAACATAGGCTCATTCTGGAAATGAAGCCCTATATATACATTTCTGGAGATCGTGAATTATGTAGCCAGAAATACGTATGGCTGCATTTTGTCTTTAAAATAAACACTACAGGGTGGTATGATGGCTTTGCTTTTCGCGCTTACCAGCTTACTGCTTACCTCTTTGTGGACAGCTTTCTCGCTGTTACAAGTTTGTCCAGTTAGCTTGCCATGTACGTTGGTGCACTTGAAACGCAGAGAGGAGTTGACCACAACAACAGGGTTTGAGTCAGCGGGTAAGACTAAAACAGAAGCCAAAAAATAAAATAAACAGGTAAATAACAGGGTGAGAATGTGGCGAAATGTGAAAAGGTGGTAAAAATCAGACGAGGAAGTGGATGGCCGGGTCAGTCGGTGCTTTTGTAAACACTATTGGTTGGGTTTACGAAAGGATGAGGGTGAGTCTGTCAATCAGTCAGTCAGCCAGTCAGACATTCAGTCAGTCAGTGAACAGCTGCCTCTGGTGGATTTACATGAGAACAGCAGGCGCGAATGGAGAAATATGAGATCTCAAAAAGCATACACAGCGACGTCGCGAAAACAAAAACAGCAGAAAAACGTAGTTCCTGGGACATATTTGGCGCTCTCCAGAAAAGTATACAGTGGTATTTTTTCAGAACGAGCATGGGTTGATATTAGTTTGGTCACACTTTATTTTGATGGTCCGGTTGTTGAGTTTAAGTTACATTGCATCTACATGCCAACTGATTCTCAATAGATTATAAGTAGACTGTTAGGTTGGAGTTAGGGTTAGGGTTAGGGTTAGTGTAAGTTGACATGTACTTGCAAAGTTTCTTATAGTCAGTTAAATGTCTGTTGAGTGTCTGTATCAACAAATGTAAGGTAGACAGTCTACTAATACTCAAATGGACCATCAAAAAAAAGTGTTACCTTTGTTTTTATTTAATTTTGTAAATATGTTTTTGTTTATTAGATTGTAAAAACTGTAGCAATTATCAAATGCCATGTTAGAAAACTTTTTTGCTTGCAGAACACTCTCTGTTAGCACTTTTTTTTACAGCTTTCAACTTCATGCAAGGCGCCACGGTGGCCTAGTGGTTAGCACGTTTGCCTCACAGCAAGAAGGTCGCTGGTTCGATCCCCGGCTGGGCCAGTTGGCATTTCTGTGTGGAGTTTGCATGTTCTCCCCGTGGTTGCGTGGGTTTCCTCCGGGTGCTCCGGTTTCCCCCACAGTCCAAAGACATGCGGTACAGGTGAATTGGGTAAGCTAAATTGTCCGTAGTGTATGTGTGTGAATGAGAATTTATGGATGTGTTTCCCAGAGATGGGTTGTGGCTGGAAGGGCATCCGCTGCGTAAAACAAATGCTGGATAAGTTGGCGGTTCATTCCGCTGTGGCGACCCCGGATTGATGGGGGGACTAAGCCGAAAAGAAAATGAATGAATGAACTTCATGCAAACTGACTTGACACACACACACTCACAAACAAATAAATGTTTCTTAAAGGGACAGTGTACCCAAAACTTAAAAACTGTCATCATTTACTCACTCTTCTAAACCTATATCAGTTTCTTTTGTTGAACACAAAATAAGTTGGCATGAAGAATTCTGGTTGATTGTACCTATTGACTTCAATAGTAATTTTTAAAATTCTGCTTAGGAAGTCAATGGGTCCTATCAACCAGCATCCAGAAACAAGGCTCCTCAAACAAAACTCTTTGAAACACATGCTGAATGTTTGCAAATTACTTATATTTCACACAGACAAAAAAAAAAATTGCAACTGAAACTGAGTTTTAAGTTAGAGAATAATTGGTTTGACAATGCACAGAAGTCAAAAAAGCTGGTTGTTTGTTAGAATTTATCTTATTTTATTACATTTTTACAATGTGTTTTTGTTGAAATTAAACTGACCTCATACAAAACTAATTCAAATCACTTCTCTTGAGTTTACAGTGGCAAATCGCAAATAGCATTAACATTTAATTAACTAATGGATGATATCATCTTTATTACTATTAGAATCTTATAAGTTTGGCAATAACATGTAACAGGTATGCAGCTTGACGTCTGGGCATAACACAGTGTGTGTCTCTGGGCAAAGTGTGTGTGCTTGTGCTGTCAGACTGTGTTCGGCTGAATCAAGAGGTCAAACAGGGGCTGGACTAGACAACTGAGAGACTGAAACATGCGAAGCCTGTCCTTGCTGCCGCTGATAACCTCAGACAGCCACTGTTCTGGGTCAGGAAGACAGTAGTGGGGGCGAGAGGCACAATGTGGAGAGAGAACAAAAAAAGTTGGTGACCTTCCTGTGGACTAGGATTAAAGTGTGTTTCCTGTGCACATCCCCCTCTGTTCTTTTCCCAGGGTCCCTCTGACACCAGCACCGTGCTCTCAGCCTGGGCCTGGACTTTGGGGCGGTGGTCTATATTTAGCTCTCCAGTGTCACACGATAGCTTGGCTAACCAGTGGAGCTTCTCAGAGTCTGCCCTAAACCAGTCTGAGTAGCCCTTATGTGATTAACACTGACTGGGATGTGCGGCACGAGGCCTGTCTGCATGGGTCATGTGCTGAAACACACATGCATTGAGTGATGACAGCGTACATGTTGTATACGCACACACAATTCAGGATGCACTGAAAAAAATAACACACCAGAGCATCTCAATAAAGATTTTAGTTTGACCCAGGGAGAGCAGTTATCATGTATAGTTGAAAGACAGATTGATTGTTTAGACTTTTGAACCACATTGTATCGTTATTTGTTAAAACGTTATCACAGAAGTGCATTTATTACTGAATTATGCGTAATTCAATGAATATTCATTCAAAAATGCTGATTAAAGAATGCCTCGTAATTATCCCCATCCACCGAATTGGCTCTATCAATGTCTCTCCACTCCACCAATAGCTGGTGTGTGGTGAGCTCACTGGCGCCGTTGTCCTGTGGCTGTTGTTCCATCATCCAAGTGGATGCGGCACACTGGTGGTGGTGTGGAGAGCCCCCCCCTTCCCAAACCACCCCCCCCCAACCCCCTTACCGTACGTTTCTTAACGTACAAATCAAACCAAATCTGCATTTTTTTCATCTAATGCGCATACGCACTCGAAAGGAACGAAATTACGACACCAACCTCATTTGTGGCCATGTTACACATAATCATATCACTCTCTGGATAGTGATAGTCAGATCGCGCTGCTCTTTTAAAGTAATCCACAACTTGGTTTTGATGGTGAATCTCCTCCAAAAATGACAGCAGTTCTTTGTTTACAAGTCTGTGGGCCTTTGAGTAGTTGTTGCTGTCATGTGATGTGTGTTTGACAGGACAGACTGTACCTCGCATTCGTTTCATACAGATTACAAAACCAAAAAACTTTTGTTTTCAAGTGCACTTGGTTCATTTAAAAGTACAGATTTCAAGCTTTATGTGGGTATATTTCTTATGTCTGTGAAACAAGAATTCTCTGAGACTCCAGTTGGTTTGTTGACCACAAAAAGCAAGCGTTTGGTCTGAGCCTTTCCCGGAGAACCATCAGTCTATAACGATCGCTGATTGGCTCCTGTACTAGTAGGCGGGGGTTCGTTTGCCATATTGACGCTTACACTTTTCCCCATTCAAAACTATACGAGTGACATGTCTTGTGTATTCTATAATCTTTGATTAAGTCTTTATTTGTGAGTCATTGAATCATTCATACAAAAGATTATTAATGGGCACCTATGCTGAAAATTAACTTTTGAAAGCTGTTTGTACAGAACTGTGTGAATGTATATTGTCTCCACTGTCATGTTGGAGTGATAGAAAACCAACAGGTCTCTTTTTTTAAAAAAAAATTCTGATGTTTAAATAGGACTCAAAACCTAGTGATTTTGAGGCCCACTGCAACATAACGTAGTAGTGTGGTTTTCCCCGCCCATCCAATTGATTGACAGAGGCCATGTTTCTATAATAACATTAAAACATATTTAAACATCAAAACATGATTAAAACAAATGTTACAACTCTCTGTGATTTTTATAAATTTTATAAGTTTAAAACAGTTTTAAAACGGACCATGTTTGTAAAGTAAAATTGCTATGTAATTCTTAACTGCTTTAATCACCACGACTGCATGTTGGTAAACGCTGTCAGTAAACGCTAATGTGGTTATGCATACTGCAAACTGCATTTGTGTGAGACTCATCAATTCAGAAAGGCTTGAATAAACTCCACCACAAAAACATGATATAAACTAGGTATTTTTGACTAATGAGCTGTATTTCAGCTTCATCCGTGTCACAGATGTGGGAGTGGTGGGCGGGGAGAAGTAGCTGATCTTCATTTAAAGACACAGACTACAAAAACAGCTACAGTATACTCACACACCAAAATAAGCAAAATGCTAGAGGCTGTAATAAATAACCAGATGGGTGTTTTGAGCTGAAACCTTACAGACACATTCTGGACACATTAAAGGCTTATCTTACATATTGTAGAAGGGGTAAAATAGGTGCTCTTTAATTTAATTGTGTGTATTAAGGATATCTACTAATGACTTAAAAATGACTTTTGATTGGAAAAAAATATTTGTAATTTTTAGACTTAAAATAAATGTATACATCTGGTTTTTTTTTGTTGTTGCTGGCATTAATCATAACAGTATCAAAAATAAGAAAACATCCCATTAATTAAATGAATTAAATGAAATGACATTAATGAACAAAATAAATGTCATATATGCGTAGTTAAAGTAAAAGGGTTGTGTACTGTAATTGGTTAAAGTCCACAGAGTCCTCGTAGATGAAGAAAGTCTGTGATGGGAAAAATTCTTCACAATGTCTCAGCTATGGGCCATATTTAGTGTTATAGTATTTTTATGTAGAGTGTGTTTATAAATGACTGATTTATTTTGCTTTCCCTGTGCTGTCGATGGTTATTCCCGACTTAATTCCTCTTCCTTCTCTCTGTCTGTCCAGACTCATACTCAGCCGCTGGCAGTGAGGGCAGTATCTCCACCTCGGTGGCCTCTCTGCCGCCCCAGGCTTCGGGCAGTTCAGCCCCAAACTCCCCAGGCTCCCGTCGCTCTGTCAGCACCCTGAAGAAGTGGCTGACAAATCCAGTGCGAAAGCTGAGCGCTGGGGCAGCAGGAAGTGCCAAAGGGGAGCGGCAGGTCCGCAGATTGGAGGGCAAACCCCCGCCTCCACCCACCAGGAGCAGCCAAGAACTGGGCAGCCCACAGTCAACAGAGGACCAGTTCACCATCCTGCCAGGCATAGACAAAGAGCTGGTAAGGAAAATGCTTTCATGTGTTGTTAAATAACTCAATATTTCTCATGAACTATCAAATAGGATATCAAATAGGGTTTCACAGAAAATCATAAATAGTTTTTCAATCATGGACTCAATTATTGCTCCTATTAATTAATTTTGCTGCAAAGTTTTAAACTATGCAATATTGCATTTATTATACATTTATTTATTATATTTATCATTTATTATACTTATTTTTTTCTTGTTTTTTGTATCATTTTATCTTTTTACAATTACATCTCTTACAACCTGACCAAAAGGAATCCACAATGATTCAGTAGTCCAATCAGTTCTCGCTAATCAAAATCTAGTCCTGCTCTTAGTATTTAAAGTGATAGTTCACCCGAAAATGAAAGTTTTTTTTTTCTCAATTTACTGACCCTCAGGTTGTTCTAAACCTTCATTAGTTTTTTCTTTTGTTAAACACAAAAGTCTAGACGACAATAATTGCGTAGTGGTTAGTGCGCTGACAAATGCAGAGTGCTTATGGCAAACCGAGTTTGATTCCCGCCTCAAGGTCCTTTGCTGATCCTTCCCCTATCTCTGCACCCCATGCATTTCTGTCAGTACTCTTTACTGTCCTATCCGTTAAAAGGTGAAAAACCCCCACAAAAGACTATATTTTGATAAAGTCTGAAAACCTGTCCCTATTGACTTCCATAGTGAGAGAAACATACAGTGTGGCTGCCAAAAGTTTCTTCAAAATATCTTCATTTATGTTTAACAGAGTAAAGAAACTCATAAAGCTTTGAAACAAGTAAAGGGTGAGTAAATGATGACAGAATTTCCATATTTGGGTTAACTATCCCTTTAAAGGACCATGATACCCCCCTCTTTCAGTTGAAGTCTACCTTAGAAATTTGTCAAAAAATGCTCAGAGATGGGCGTGGAGCGCTGTGAGCAGGAGGAGTGGGCGTGGCCGGCAATGCAGGAGAAAAAGAGTGAGGCGAAAAGCTGTTATCAGTTGGATCACAAAATGAGACACAAACCATGAGGAGACCCATGATTTTATAGTTTACAAAGTTAAAATGCAAATAAATAAACGGTAAATGATGTCATGTCCTGCTAAATATGTTATCCGTAATTTCATATACACATACCCACAATTTGTTATATAATTATAAAGATGTTTATGTTCATGTTTATATAAACACTTTAAATGAGGAGGACTTTTCTCCTTCTCAATCCCCAGATCTCATTGCAGACACAGTTGATAGCAGTGCAGGAGGTCTCTTGCCCTGTGTATTCCAACTGTTAACCCTACCGGTAATCTGGAGGATTTTAAACATGTGCGAACACAGCAGCATGTATTAAGACGATGTGTCTGAATGATAACGAACCATAGACTGTAGCAAACTCAACTGATAAAAGAAGTCCGCCATTCTCCAATTCTCATACAGCTCTCCTGACAAAAATGCTTGCTGCAAACCAACAGCTTTGCTGTATTGGCCCTGACAGAAACGCGGGAAAAAAACATGCAACAAACCCTGTGGATCATGGAAACAAACAAATACGACCCGTGTCTCACCTTGTTTTTGGGTCTTCCAGCTTGGCAGGTCTCCTTTGCCTTCGAAAAGCACGTCCTCTCATGAATAAGAAGCAGGGACTTCTCATACGATAAGAAAACTCCGCTATGAATAATAATGAGAAACCGACGCATCATCACTCCACTTGCAGTTTTGTGCTACATCACAGATTTTGATCCGGAAAATAATTTTAAACCCAGAAGATGAAATTAGCTGACCAAAGCTAAAAAAATATCCAGTTACAAATAGGCTTCAATTTAATCTCCCCAGCTCTGCCTATGAGGATATTGGTAATAACTGATTAATTACCTAATCAATTAACTGATTATTTTTCCAAAGAAATTCCATAATCTGCAATAATCTTGTTTAGAAGCTGAGCAAAATAATCATGATGATCAGATTAACTATTATCTTGCAGCCGCAGTATCAACAAGCCTTCATACCCTGTTTGATTGATCACAGAAAACATCAGTTTACATCACACTACAGGTGTTGCTCTGTTTTTAATAACGCAGTGTGAGTTGCACCACACAGTGCGGCCAACTGCTTGCTAGAGCCCTGCGGTTCGCCTCTGTCCAGGTGAACTGACCTTTAATCAATGTGACCCTCCAATACACTTCTCATCATAGTCACACACAGAGAGGAATTATGGGTCGGCTTCATTTTGACCTGAGTATTGATGTTTGGGAAAGACAGTGAAGGTTGTGGTTCCTGGTTGTTTTAAAGCTTGTGTCTTGTGTGTTTTGTGTGCGCAGGAGTGGAAAGATGGACTGCCTGCTATTGGCGACTGTGATCCAGGTCTCCTGCAGTCCTACAGCTTCCAATCGGACTCTCCACAGGGATCCACCACACTAGGACAAACACAAGTAATGCTGTGATCGGTGTTTTTCCGTTTTGACTGTCATGGTGTCAGATTGTGTTGGGGCTTGGACTAGAAACATGTCAGACTACATGTTTTGCTTTCTGACCGCTTTTAGTCTATCATAATCATAATAGTTGTAAATACAACAGCTTTCTTCATCCACATTAAGGGGATTGCTGTCATAATAGCTTTGCTTCCAGGTGGACTGTTAAAAATGTGTCACACGTATCACGGAAATCCTGTAAAATTCATGCAATCAGATAATGACTTTAAAACTCCTGAAGTGATTCCAATTTGATTAACCATATGGCTAAGATGCTCAGCCAGCGGTCTGTGGGCATAATGTCTTAGGCTGAGAGTAGGGATTTAGGGTTTTTCTGCCAGTTTGCACAGGAGTTTGCATGTGTGAGTTTCTACGCTAAATGTGAGAGTGGCCAGGTGGTCCTTTGACGGATGGGTCAGTTGTTGCCAGGCTCTCTTAAACAGGGTGAACCTATAAAAGTGAGAACATGCATTGCTCAAGCACACTTCTTATAAAGTGCGGCCCAGAGTACTTTGATTTTTTGTTAGTAGGGGTCAGTAGATATTTTTTTGTTTTTGGTCATAAATTTGATCAAATGTGCAGCAAAATAGACATGAAACAGAATAGTATCAGAAAAGTACTATGTATGTATGGTTCACTAAGGTTGGGGAGCCAAAATTATAACTGATATAGCATGCGTTAAATTGCCACTTTAATGACTGAGCTATTGAAAGACATGAGAAGTACGTTATAGTGGATTGAAAACATGCTTCTTTATATGGAGAAATCAATTAAACCAGGCTTAAAACCGCTTATTGTACTGTACCCGCCCAATATTTCTATGTGTTAAGGGAATAATGGATGTTAGCTAGGGCTTCACTGTGGCGCAGTGGGTTGCACAATCGCCTCACATCAAGAAGGTCACTGGTTCGAGCCTTGGCTGGGTTAGTTGGCATATCTGTGTGGAGTTTGCATGTTCTCCCAATGATCGCATTGGTTTCCTCTGGGTGGTTTCCACCACAAGTCCAAAGACAATGCGATATAGGTGAATTGGTTGAGCTAAATTGTCTGTAGAGTATGAGTGTGAGTGAATGAGAGTGTATGGTGTTTCCCAGTGTTGGGCTACAGCTGAAAGGGCATCCTCTGCCTAAAACATATGCTGGATAAGTTGGCGGTTCATTCCGCTGTGGGGGGACTAAGCCGAAAAGAAAATGAATGAATGAATGATATCAGCTACTGTATACTAAAAGGCAAGAGAAGACTTTGAGTAAAGGCTTTATTCATTAGTATTCATGTGCTCTGATGTACCCTAAGTATATTTTGGGCTTCAGCATACGTCTGTTTTCCTATCATTTTCTTAGCATTTATTTATCTCCACTTTTAAAATCTTAGATTTTCGATACATTTTAGACCCCACTGTGTATTTTGCATGGGTTGGTATCCTCTTTGAGCCAGAGCATATAATTTAATATAAAACACTGTGCCGCACACACACAAACAATCACAATAGCTGGAAGAGTGCAAATCCTGATTGAAGGCTTAATGCACTAACATTCATCATTCCATTCCATCAAAACTGATGAAAGGTAATTATGACCAGAGGTGCAGAACAACAAGAGGAGGAACCTGAGATTTCAAGCACTGTGATTATAATTGGAAATGAGTTTAACATTTAGTTCAGCAACAGCGTGAAGCTCAAGTCTAAACACTCGAGTGAAACTAATCAGACAGACACACAAGGATAATTGTTGCAGTATTTACATTTAGGTTTGCACCTTTCATGTTCAAGAGCTAGGGATTTATTACTTTTTTAAATAAAAGAAGTCTCTTACTAGGCTAAAATATGGTAAAAACAGCAATATTGTAAAATAATTGTACAGTCTCAAATAACTGCTTATCATTTTACAGCTTTTGAATGTAATTTATTCCTGTGATGCAAACACTTTCCTAATTATTTGATGAATATGCATTTCAAAAGCAAAGAAGTTTTAATTTCTATGCAAATTTAATATAAACATTAGCCAACATTTACATTTAATAATCCTTCAAATTGAATTACCTGGCAATCATTAAAATATGAGTGTGCAAGATGTATTTGGAAGAGGAAAAACTTCCAATATTTAACTGTCCAAAAAGCCATAGCTTATGATAGAAACTGGGTCTTATTATACAATAACAAAAAATCAAACAGAAAGCCAAAAGCTCACATGAAATAAAACACAGTATAATCAGTAATTGATATTTCAGTTCCTGTGTTGTGTCTGATTTTCCTGCAAATTTCCCAATGAACGTTTCAGAAATGAAACAATTGAAATGCAGATCACATGCAAACATTTTGCATCTACATTAGTATTTACATATGTTTGAATAAAGGGTTTCAAGATCACTTTTGGGCCGCTACTGTATAATGTAATGTATTCATAACAGGGACCAATGATGAGTTCATCGTTGCATTACTCTGGCTCTTGTTTCTTTCCATGGAGAGGCTGAGATGTAGTTTATATCACAGTGGTTTGAGTCGGATCAGCTGACACTCCGCTTTGTACCTGACACAGAACCATTTGCTGTGGAGATCCAGCGTGAGTTTATTATTTGTTGGCTAATGGAAAATTCCTGAATGAATATGTAAGCACTCTTCGGATCCGGCCTGTCTCCCGGTCAGAGGAACGCAGCACATGTTTATCAAACTGGCTGTTTTGTTTGATTCCCCACACAAATGGAAGTCTGACACAGCAGTTTGATAGAGAAACCACTGATGATATAACCGTGATGTGAGTCTCAGCGTAGCCTATATACATTTTTTTCTTTTTTTTTTTTAAGTAAGGTTGGATTACCTCTGTCTCTGCTCCAGCTAACTTGAACAATTTCCTGTAGAAAAACAACAACCAACATGATCTCAGCTTTTTATTAAAGGCCCAAGTAAAGGCTCTGGGCTTCTGGGTAGAAAACAGGCTGTGGAGATAAAAAATAAAGGGGAAAGAGCAGGAGTGGGGGTTCTCCTGCAGCCTGTGCCAAAATACATCTGGAAATGATCTCTGAGTAGACCTGAGAGCAAGGCAGGAGTGATTGCACTGCTCTAAAACACACAAACACAACCCCACACCACAAAACAACACAACAGTATGGGATGCAGCAGGCAAAGAGCAAACTCTGCTGGACTGTGTTAACATGATGGAGGGATACAACGCAATGCACACATGACGTATGCTTCCATTCTGGTGTTAGTGTATGATTTTCATTTTGGGTGAAGTGTGAAGCTTATTCAGCAAGGATATTGTAAAGACTTTTTTCATTATAAATGTTGTTCTTTTGAACTTTCTGTTCCCCAAATAATCTTTTAAAAATGCATCACTGTTTCCTCAACAATAATAAACTACATGTAAACTACAACTACAACTGTTTTCAGTTGTAATAACATTTTAATACATGCTAATATTCAGCTATATTCTATATATCTAATATGTGACCCTGGAACACAACGTTTAATAATAATAATAATAATAATAATAATAATAATAATAATAATAATTCATTCAAGTCCCTTTATTTATCAATGGCTGCCGCAGCGGAATGAACTGCCAACTCATCCAGCATATGTTTTACGTAGCGGATGCCCTTCCAGCTGCAGCCTATCACTGTGAAACTCCCATACAGTACACTCTCATTCACTCTATGTACAATTTAGTTTACCCAATTCACCTATAGTGCATATCTTTGGACTTGTGAGGTAAACCAGAGCACCCGGAGGAAACTTACATGAACACAGGTAGAACATGCAAACTCCACACAGAAATGCCAACTGACCCAGCCGAGGCTCAAACCAGTGACCTTTTTACTGTGAGGCAACAACGCTACACATTGCGTCACTAAACCACCTAATAATAATGATAATAATGCCTTTTATTTATATGCACTTTTTGTACAGTATATAACAAAGCATAACACTTACACAGGTATAATTTGTCAGTAGCTTAAAAAATGAATACAATTTATGGGTCAAATTGATCGATTTTCTTTTATGCTCAAAATGATTGGAATATTAAGTAATGTTCATGTTACGTGAAGATATTTCGTAACTTTCGTAATGTAAATATATCAAAGCTAAGCTAAAACTATTGCTAAGCCGTTCATTTGGACACATTTAATGGGGTTTTCCCGGTATTAAGATAAAAAAAGATCCCAAATAGTTGTATCTGATCCCAATATTATCTTATACTAACACAGTATACTTCAATGGAAAGGTTAATTATTCACTAAGTCTGTTTTTGTGTTCCAGGGCCACATATGGTGATATGAACATAATCAACCAACTATATTCAATTCAATTCGTCTTTATTTCAATAGCACTTTTACAATATAGATTGTGTCAAAGCAGCCTAACATAGAAGTTTTTAGAAGTCCAGTTTTCAGAATTGAAGTTCAGTTTAGTTCAGTTCAAGGTGGTTTGATTTTCACTACTGAAGGTCCAAGCACTGAAGAGCAAATCCATCAATGCGCAGCTCAACAAGTCCCAAACCAAACAAGCCATCAGTGTCGAGGAACAAAACTTCACCAATTGACAAAAGTAAAGGAAATACTCGAGATAAACTAGGCTCAGTTGGGCACGACCATTTCTGCTCTGGCCAAATGTTTTTGCCATATGATAAATAGTAGTAAAGAATATATCATATAATGAATGATAGTAAGAGTAATAAATAATAGTACACTAATGCCACAACTGATGACACATAGGACAAATGATTTGCAGTGAGCACTTTGTTATTTCCAATGCAGACGCCTCTAGCTGTTGTGAAATGATGTAGACACAGTGTAATGGCTTAAATTTCAGTCTCTCTCTTCAAAAGAGCAGTTGCATGGCTTCAGAAGTCTTGGAATATAGGGCACAAACCATAAAAACCACATGATGCTTTTATATTCTTGGTGAAGCTTCGGTCCTTTTTTACTGTAATTGAATGGAAAAGAACAACCAGTACAAAATATTCGAAAGAAGTCCTTTTGTGTTTGCTGATCGCTCGGACATGGAGCGATATGGGGTTGAGCAAATGATTAAATGATGCAAGGAACGTCCGTTCATTGTAATCCACATAATTTCTGAACAGATTGTGTCACATTTCTCACACACGCAACACAATAACAGCCTCGTAAGCCAAGAAAGTGCTATGTGAAGCTTTAATAAACAAACAATCTAAAAACAAACTGGGATGTGCTATCCATCACAAGGCCTGAGCACAGGAATGCTGGTTTTTTGGAGGATGTGTGATGTTGTAGTGGAAGGAGTGTATCGAGTGTGAGAGCGAAAGAGAGATTGAGACACCGAGGTCTTGAGAATGAAGATAAAGTGATGCTCCACAGGTGATTGTGACATTAAGCAAGCTGCTAAACAGCTCTGGTTAAAGGGCAGATCCTATCTATCTGGCCTTTAGTGTGTTTAAGAGGCAGGGAAAACACAATAATGGCTTTTTTGTGTTTGTAGAGGTTTTTGATTCTAACAAAAGGGGAACGTGTGTGTTGATGTGCACTACTGCAGGGAAAACACTGGCACTGGTTATTTTTTTGTCTTTGGTATTAGTTATGGCCACTGCACGGACCATAACGAATATATATGTCTTGAGGTCTGTTATTGATTTTGTCACACCACAGTGGTGATCCATATTATTTTACACCACACAGAGGAATCTAAATCAGGTAGAAGGCCAATGCTGTTGTTTAGTTTTGTGGGGTAAGTAGCTAGTAATATATGCTAAATAATGAGAAATGATGTCTTAATAACATTAAGAGTGACGTAAATTAAATTAGGGCAACACGGTGGCGCAGTAGATAGTGCTGTCGCCTCACATCAAGAAGGTCGCTGGTTCGAGCCTCGGCTGGGTCAGTTGGCATTTCTGTGTGGAGTTTGCATGTTCTACCTGTGTTCGTGTCGGTTTTCTTCGGGTGCTCCGGTTTCCCCGACAAGTCCAAAGACAAGCGGTACAGGTGAATTGGGTAAGCTAAAATTGTCTGTAGTGTATGTGTGTGAATGAGAATGTGTGGATGTTTCCCAGAGATGGGTTGCGGCTGGAAGAGCATCCGCTGGCGGTTCATTCTGCTGTGGCGACCCCGGATTAATAAAGGGACTAAGCCGACAAGAATAAATAAATAAAATTAAATGTAAACCATTAAACAAAATACATTTTTATTCATAAAATAAAAGTTAACTAAAATAAAATGGGGCAAGACAACAGTTCTTCTTTTCATAGAGCTTAAATTGAAAGGAAAATAAACACATACAATTTTTCCATTTTAGTACATTTTTTAAAAATGTTTTAAATAATTAAAAATATTTCTGTTTACTTTAAGATGTTAATTTAAAGTTTAATGCTTGAAATATTATTTTTTCGATTCAATTTTAGTTTTAGTCCTTTTAATACTTCAATTAATCTTGCTAAGGCAGCATTTTTATGTTTTTACTACTATTTGTTATTTTAGTTCAGCTTTTTTGTCAGATAAAGATACATATTTTTCATTATTTTTTTGTTTTAGTTTAGATTAACAATAGCAACAATATTCTCTTCATGGGACGTTAACCATTTTCAAGGAATACATTCTCTGTTATACTGTTCCTATGATATATGTAAGAATTATTTATTTATTTTTAATTTTTTAAAACTTTTTAGGACAACAGTATCTTCAGCAGAAAAGATATCCAAAGATGCTATTTTAAATTGTAAAGAAATCTGTGTTTTTTAAACAAATGATGACAGCAGAAATCAATGATTCATTTGAATTATTTAGCCTGACATGTTTACTGCTCCAAAATGCTTTAAACGTTTCTCAAAATAAAATATATTGTATCCAAAGGGGTAAAAAGTTTTTGTTTTTCACCTAGACATTTAAAAAGCACATATTTTAGAGCAGTAATCACAATACTGTGAAACCATGATATTTTTATCAAAGGTTATTATACCATGAGAATCATACACTGGCCCATGCCTATTCTCTTCTTAATACATTCTTTTGTGTGACAGTAAAGAAATCATTTTCAGAGGTGTCTTTTTTTTCCCCTCAAATAATTATCAACTTTCTTTAAAAAATAATTTTACAAATGTAATTTTCCATTATAAAATATAAATTTTAATTATAAAAATGAGTTAGTGAGAAAAACAATTGTGTGATTTTTTTTTTTTTAATTTTGAATAATATTTTGTGGTTGCACAATGCCATTGCATTTTATCATCCAAAAATTGGAAGTACATTGTAATTGAACATACTATAACTGAACAAAACATGCAGTCTTTGAGAAATCATTCTTGTTTATAGCACATAAATGGTGTAGAAAATGTCATTTCTGAGATACTGAAATACTTAACTAACATTGCTAAAAATGACAGTGAGGGACGTGACAATGAGTGAGGATAGTTTATGTCCTAGTTTTACCTCTGATGTGGTTAACAAACACATTAACAAAGACAGGACGTCTTCAGACTTCCTTTTTCCGTCTTAAATCATTGAATAACCTGCAGAGCAGCGTGCACATCTATCCTCCGCTACAACAATGGTCCATTTCAACAACAGCAAGAACAATTCTGTTGCTACGTTTTCATCCAGCTATTTTTAATGCACATTTTGGAATATTACATAAAATGAAGACTTAAATAAGCGCATAAAATTTGAAAATACCAGGTACGATAAACGCTTTATCCGATAATAAAAAACACGCATGAAAACACATTTACCAATTAAATTCAAGCATGCACATGAAACAAGTCATGTGATTTAGTTTGTTATAAGATTTATAAGTTTTATTAGAGACCTGGCCTCACAGAATAAATGCACTATATAAATACACATTGTTACATTACATAACAAGATGAAACTCAACTGGGTACAGTGGAACTGCATTCAAGAACTCACACTTAGCTGACGATTGATTATAAAGCTTGTTTGGCATGCTGTCCCGGGAGAGAGCCCTGAGCTCATAAGATCCTCGAACCTGGGTCTCCCTCCCGTTTGCAAGTCAAGAGGGGAGTTTGAGCTCAGGTAGATCTCAAGAACTCCCCTGCTGTAGTAGACAGCATAGTAAATGCTCTTAAGAGATAACTACTTACTAGGAGCATGTCTATGGTGCTGATTTGGATTAGTCAATTAACTTAAGTTGCATGTCTTTGGACAGTAAGAGGAACCCGGGGAACCCGGGGGGAACCCACGTCAGCATGTGGAGAACGTGTAAACTCCACAAAGAAACGTCAGCTGGCTTGGTAAGGACTAGAACCAGTGCTACTAGGCAACAGTGCCAACCACTGGGCCACTGTGCCACCCATCTAGGAAAAGAGGAGGAGTAGGGGTGGAAGGGGAGATTCTTCAAAACGAAAATGGCTGTGATATGAAACTTAGGGTATTTATGGTGGCTTAGGAATTGTCTGATTGGTGAATCATAAATTGAATAATGTGGCACCGGCTGCAAACAATCATAAGCATGTGATCCTTTCGAAATTAGTTTAGAAATAAACTTCACTTAATAGACATTCTAAGATTTCTTGGTTATTCTAAAATCCCTTAACTGTTCACCATCAAAGTGGTTTAGTATTATTACCTCCTAAACTGTCTTAATTACTTCCAAGTGGCTTTGTCTCGCACATCTAAAAGCCACCACACATTCATTGTATTTTATTTTCGTCTTCTGAAGGCTCAAATGTTTTGAAATATGGTGCAAGTTTATCAGAAAGTTATGATTCTGTTCTATTTGACTCTGTTCTTTAATCGCAAATGTTTAATATGATGTTCCACTTGTGTGCATAAATCTAATTCACATCTTTGGATGGAAACATAGCTTGTCAGAACATGGTAACTTCATTGGGGTCAGTGGAATTGAGATTCAGGGTAATGCATCTACTCTGCCTGTCTGGTGTCATGATTATTAGTAAGCGCTATATTCCTGTTATCATTCAGTCAGTGTCATGCTCCTTTCCTGTCACCTAGGCAACCTGAGCTATTACAACAGCTCATGTCTTCCCTCTCCTCTGTGTTATTCCTCACCCCTGCAGCCTTCCCCATAGTGAAGATGATTTGAGCGTGATGTCTCGTTGCTTATTCTCAGTTATGTCTTGTGTGTCTTCAGATCAGCCAGTGTACCAGCCAACAAGCTGACGACAACGGCTCGGTTTTGATGGATGACAACTCCAGCCAATCATCAGCCTGCGCAGACAGCGAAGAAGATCGGAAGAGTGCCTTAGAAAAAAGCATGTGTGTGTGAAGCATGTCTCCTTCATTTGTAACTTGTAGACGTAAATTTGATTTATCAGTCCGCTTATGGTAAAGGGTTCTAATTTAAAGCTTTTTTAATGACGCATTTTTAAGTTTGCAGTATTTTTCAGAGTAGTCATCAGATGTTCATTAGCACACCACAATGACATCATCTCTGATGGAAAGTTTGGTTTAAGTTGGTAGGTGGTTGTTAACTGGTTCAAGGTGGTACCACAAATTTTGGTTTTGGAACGTACTTGTTTTGAACCAACTGAAGATGGTCTTAGTCCAACTGATGGTCATTCAGTGGATTGTCTTGGATTAGCTAATGACAACACAGGCTCATTGGAAATACATGTTTCAGCCTGCATTTTTGTTAAGCCACAAATCATACTTCAGCCTATATTTATTCATACGTTTTTAAATATATTTATTTATACATTTATAGATTAAATGAACACTGTGGGGTAGTATGAATCCAACTACTTTTTTATCTTTTTCATACGAATAATATTTAGAGGGGCATAATATCAATGAACAAAAGTGTCTAAGAATGGTAAATGAATACACTTGGTTCACCTATATATCAACATATGGACAGTTTGCTTGGTACCTCACCTTGTACATTATGACAGAGTGATTAGTTTGAGGTCAAGAGAAGCATGGCTCTACAAAAAAGCTAAAAGCAGTGTAAAATCATTGTAAAATATGTGGTTCTAGTGCACTTTTGCTTATGAAAACTCTATTGGTTGTGTTTAGGGAAGAGTTAAAGTCAGTGGTTTGCTGCTATCATTTGAATGAGAAGTGCAGCTTTGTGTACGTGTAGAATAATAAAAAATATCTGAAATGTACAATAACCAAACCTACACTAAGTATTATATGACAGATTTACACAAACGTTGACAGCATCTTTTAGTGGATTCGCCTTCTAAAATGTACAACAAAACATATCTGGAGCAATAAATTTAACATTTTACAAAAATGTAGGCCAAGACACACATTTTCAATGGGTTGGCTAATGACAATTTTATCCAGTTGCAACCACTTTAACCTTCTTTAAAACCTCTTATGTACTTAATAACTTTTAATTAATAAATGTCTTTTTGATCTCGCTAATGATCTTTTTGGATAACTAATGACTGGGTCTGTCTAGGTATTGACAATTTTTACCAGCTGAAAGTCCCTCAGATCAGCTAATGACCACCTTGACCAGCTGAAGTCTAGCCACCAGCTTGTAAAAACATGTCAAGGTTTTCTAGATTTTTGGAACACGATAGTTGGTAAACCAGATCATCTAGAACCAGTTAAGGACATGTGACCTGTGAACTTGGGGCAGATCAAAGAACCCCGACTTCAGTGAGATCATTTAACAACACTTTGCAGATGGTGGCTAGTTCTGCTTCAGCGAGATTAGCATGGAGCCACCTCATGTAAACAAATGTTTGCAGCCTTAATGAGTTGGATCTCTGTTAGTAAAGGCTATTTTGGAGATTATAGCATCTTTATAGTGCAATATGTAATGTTATTTTTGTTCAGCTGTATTTAAAAGACAGCTAGCATTTTACCATTCTGTTTGTTTTAGCCATAATTGGCACAATAACAATGTTATGAGATATTCACATCTCACTGGAAAGCATAGAGGTTTGATGTGGGACATTTCACTGCTGAAATTTCCACCACCAACTGTGCTTGAAATTAGATTATCATTAGATTAGATAATGACCACCTTCTAAAGACTAGACATCATCTAAATCCTACACATAGCAGGTTTTTTGAAAAAACATGGCATCTACAAGGAATTTCTAGATACCTTGAACTAAATAATAACGATAATCTTAGACCAGCTAATATTAATTCATAGAGCACATTAATCAGCTATAGACTAGCTAAAGTTCACCCTAGAGCGGCACATGACTTTAATTGAGTTTATGACCAGTCCAAACCAGCAAATGTGTTCCAAAACAGCTGCCAGCATAAAGTGGCAATTATAAGCAATAAAAGGGCCTTTCATCTTGTCCATAAATAGCTCCTAGATTATTAATGTGCTGCACCAGTCAGAACTCTGCTAATATTACACCCTATATATTACTCACATCACATGCTTTAAGCTGTCACATATTGTTAATGCGTTAAAAGACTGGATGAAAGCAGTGAACGCTGACCTCCTTTCTTTTGCAGGTATGTTCTGAAAGAACTAATAGAGACAGAAAAGCTGTATGTCGCCGATCTAGGACTTATTGTGGAGGTGAGCTTTTGACGGGGTGGTTAAAATGTCAATTAACAAATCACATGTGGATTTGATCAGCTGTTATAGAACGCTTTCATTTTTACAGTTAGAATGATTCAAATGCATTTGAGAGCGATTAATCACAGAAGAATTAAATCTGATGCATTAACTGACCTGAATTTCTCTCAGATATAATACTGATGGCAGTGTAAATCAAAATAATGGTGTCTGGATTTTAAAATATTTGGAATGAGATGATCTACATTTTTATGGGGGTCGTATTTTTTCATTACAGTCCAAATGCCTCAGATTTAATCATGAAAAGCAGCGTTTTTATGGGACATGAGCTGTGAAAGTTCATCTTGTTCTGTCTCTCGCAGGGCTACATGGCCACTATGAATACGAAAGGAATTCCAGAAGACATGAAGGGAAAAGACAAAATAGTGTTTGGGAATATTCATCAGATCTACGACTGGCATAAAGAGTGGGTTAATCTGTTTTTGACTTTTACTTGACTTTCTTTATTATCCACAAGAGGAAATTTATCTTTGGCTTCACCACACAAAACCACAACAGCGTTCACAATACACACATCACAGAAAAAACAGGCAACACAAATACAATGTCATCAAGTAATTCACATTAAAAACTCAATTAACCCTATTCATACTTAAAATCCAGCATTTAAAATTCTAATGGCAGTCGTACTCGAAACAAAGGCCATTTCATACACGTATTTATTTACCTGAGGTTGCCTAAAACATCTTTTTGAGGGCAAGAGCTGAAATACTATTTTTAAGGAATGGAAACAATCTTCATTAATGACATGTGCTTTCTGATTAATTCTCATTAAATAAATTTCATTTTGTTGTTTTTGTGCTTTACCTACAACTGCACTGGCAATTTTTACTACTCCACACTTACTACTACTTTACTACTGATTTTTGCTTTTCCTTAATTGGCAGCAGTCCATGCAATCATTTTAAAATTCCCAATGCCTTCAACCAAATTCTTGAATACCATCTCCAGAATATCTTGACTCACACCAAATTGTTGTAACCTCCTAATGAGATATAATCACTGCTTTGTTTTTAAAAGAAATCACTCAACATTTTGCAGCAAATGTCAATTAACTATTAATAAATGTATTTAAACTAAATATTTAAAACAACTGACTGTCTCTATTTCATGTCCCTCGAGGTCCAGAGGTTTCAACCCTTGAGTAAGAACTAGTTAATTTCTGCTAATTATTGTCCCCTTGGTTTTATTCAAAATTTATCGACAGTCAACTCCTTTTACATCAATTTTGAAGCCAAATTATATAACTATAGTACAAGGTATCTCCTTTTATATCTGTTTTAGTCAACCGGCTGAAAAGTGCCATATTATATGCATATTAAAATCTAAATCCTGGATCTTAAGTTCATTTGTATAAAGAGAAAAACATAAGGCCGATAAAATATTTCCTTGTGGAACTCCTGTATTTACAAGAATTTGTGTGTGTGTGTGTATATTACACATCTTACAGGACCTTTAGTATGTTCCCAAACCTTCCTGACAGTTCAGACTAAATTCATTTTACATACTAAGTTTTTCAGGAAAAAGTTGATTGGTCCTGCTAATGACTAATGCTGAGTTATATGTCTGATCCCTCCCCAGTTATTTCCTGGCTGAGCTGGAGAAATGTGTGGCCGAGCCTGAACGACTGGCCCAACTTTTTATCAAACATGTGAGTGTGTCTCTTCTTTACAATTTCATCTGTCTGTCTGTGCCAAGCAAACTTCCTCTCACACTTTGAGCAAGCAGACTTGAGAAAACACAGAGGTTTTTAACACGCTCACCCATTTTAACACCCCATTTATCCTCCCATCATCCCACTCTATTTCTGTCCCCGTGTTACTGATACGGCCCATTTGAGGCAGTGTGTTTGCTTGTGTGTCCATTGGCTCATTACCACAAGGGAAAAAGAGGCGGGAAAAATAAGAGGAGGAATAACAAGCAAAGCTACGTCCTTTGATAACACTCTGCTTTACACTCCGAGTCTATTTCTGGAGTTCAGTTCTACACTATGGACATACACGCATAAATAACTCACCAAGAAGTAACAACACAATTCCCAGCACCCACAGGCGTAAAATTTGCAGATTTACAGCTGTGGAAGTACTTCACAGTGGCAGTAATTTGTTGCCACATGCTGTGATACAAGTTTTGGTGGTGAATCAAAGCGTTTCGCTTAAATGAAAAGCGCTGAGTTACTGTAAGAATTGGCGTCTGTTAGCGTTTGCCCTTTTCTACTGTTTAATGAGTCTGAGCCCTTTGGGTAATAACTTAAAAAGGCTTGAGGGGAATAAAGAAACTTATAACAAAATTCAAAAGGTTGAGTCAAACTGTGAAACGAGTGTAGTGGGAAATCGGCTGGTAATGAGAAACAGTAATGCAGGGCGAGTGAGGGCCAGACTTGCTTTTTGTCCCCACTCTTTCTTATTTTTTCATATAAACAAGACTTCTCCCTCACTCTCTCTCTCTCTCTCTCTCTCTCTCTCTCTCTCTCTCTCTCTCT
>CAIGQQ010006052.1:8194925-8211881 GCA_903798035.1 Danio albolineatus | reverse complement strand
TTTATTTTATTTTATTTTATTTTATTTTATTTTATTTTATTTTATTTATGTTTTTGACAAAGCCTAGCTGGCCTAGCTAACCTAATTAACCTAGTCAAGCCATTGAATTGCATTTTAAGCTGAATACGGTCATCTTACAGTATAACAAGTAAAATAGGATGTACTGTCAGCGTATCCAAGGCAAAAGAAATTAGTTATTAAAACTATTGTTTAAAACTGTGTTGAAAAATATTCTGTTAAACAGCACTAGGCATATATTTGGAAATGAATTAAAATGGGCTTATAATTTTGTCTTTAACTGTATATTATTCAAGCCTATATTCTTACATGAGCATCACAGTGGTGCAGTGAGTAGCACGATCGCCTCACAGCAAGAAGGTCGTTGGTTCAAGCCTCGGCTGGGTCAGTTGGCATTTCTGTGTGGAGTTTGCATGTTCTCCTTGTGTTTGCGTGGGTTTCCTCCAGGTGCTCCACTTTCCCCCACAAGTCCAAAAAAAAAAAAAAAAAACATTATAAAGTACAGTAGGTAACACTTTAAAATACAGTTTTGATAGTAAATGTTAGTTAATGAAATAAAATTAACAGTGATAAAAATAAGTTATTATGTTAATATTAGTTTTAAAAAGTTTTTTTAGTTATTAACATAAAAAAAGTCAACTTGTAATCAGATACAACTATAATTTTAACATGTTATTAGCAATTAACTAAGAAATTAACATCATCAAAGATTAACAAAAGCTTTTGTGTTTTAAGGTTCAGTTTAGTTAAATTAACTTATGCTAACTGTTGGAACCTTATTGCCCAGTGTTTATGTACAATAGTCTAAAAATAAAAATAAATTTTCACAGAATGTTCAAACAATATTTCTGCATATAATAGGCCTGATTAACATGTGAAAATATTGTTTGCTGTGATGAACAACCACTACAAATTCAATCCGAATATTCTTAAAAAGGCACTTTAAATGTTAAACAATACATATTTATTCACATATTTTGAAGTGTTGTGCATGTTCCTATCATGATATATTGAATTAATGTCTAGTTGTGGGCAGAATAGTGATTTTGTTTCTATAAAATACAAGAAATTTTAACCAAAACATTATTCAGAAGACATTTTAGTCCTTAAAGGGATAGTTCACCCAAAACTGAAAATTCTGTAATCTTTTATTCACCCTCCACTTGTTCCAAATAAATTTTTTAGGTGAACTAGCCCTTAATTTTGGCCAATCCTGTAGTTACTGCACTGTCACCTTAGGACAGTAGATTAGAACAAACTCTAATACAGAAATAGAACCTTCTAGAGCTCACGCTGTGTGTCTTGCGACAGGACTTCCTCAAGTACTACACAAAGGCTGGAATGGACACTGAAGAGCTGGAGGTACGAGTCACGCAGACACTAATCATTATGCAAGTTTTTATTTCTCAAGACTGGAAACACATAATCCCACATAGGAACCTTTTGTGATCTCTGTGTTTTTTCCCTTTGGTGAAATCAGTAATACTGTATTTGCTCATAGGCTTTAGTATGAAGCCGAGGTCAGTTTCCACACGTCTCTCTCTTACATCTTTCTCTGTGTCTGTCGTTCTCGCTGGAACAGAAAGCAGTGGAGGTGATGTGTTTTGTTCCGAAGCGCTGCAATGACATGATGAACGTGGGTCGGCTGCAGGGCTTTGAGGTACGGCGCCAGACTCAGGCTGTGGTTTAAAGCTGTCGGCCTGTGGAAATACTGCTAGCTATCCTCCAAAGCAGGGGTTTCAAAGTTGTGTCTGAAAAAAATATACAAACTTTATTTATAAACTATTTTCAGTGGGTGTTCATTGACTTGATCAAAAGTGACAGTAAAGATGTTTTATATTGATACAAAAAAAGATCTGTTTATCAAAAAATCCTGAAAGAAGTGGCACAGTTTCCATAAAAATATTACAAGGTGTAACTGTTTCTAACATTTATAATGTTTACAAATAAGCATGGGGCGCCACGGTGGCCTAGTGGTTAGAACGTTCGCCTCACAGCAAGAAGGTCGCTGGTTCGAGCCCCGGCTGGGTCAGTTGGCATTTCTGTGTGGAGTTTGCATGTTCTCCTCGTGGTTGCGTGGGTTTCCTCCGGGTGCTCCGGTTTCCCCTACAAGTCCAAAGACATGTGGCATAGGTGAATTGGGTAGACTAAATTGTCCGCATAGTGTATGAGTGTGAATGTGTGTGTGTGGATGTTTCCCAGGGATGGGTTGCAGCTGGAAGGGCATCCGCTGCATAAAATATGCTGGATAAGTTGGCGGTTGATTCCGCTGTGGCGACCCCGGATTAATAAAGGGACTAAGCCGACAAGAAAATAAATGAATGACAAATAAGCATGTTAGAATCATTACTGAACTATCATGTGACACTGAATGCTGAAATTCAGTTTTTGCAAGAAAATGCTGTATTTTTGATTAAATTAATGCAATCTTGGTGAGCATAAAATAAGATTTTATTTTTCAAAAACATTAAAACAATCTTGCAAGTCCTTATATAAAACATGCATGTGATTCAATGTTATTTTTTACTTAATTTATACCTCTCTTCTAATGAGCTATATGCACAGCTAGGGTTTTCAGGCAACAGTAAACTTTTGGTGAAAAGTTAATGTGACTGTTTTAAATTTTATAAGTGGCAGTAGGCTGGTGCAGAAGCGCCATTGAAGATACCGGGGTAAAATACATTTTCCTATTTTAAAGAGATGGTGGGGGAAATTGAATTAAATGCAGTGCTTCTCATCTGGTCTGAGACCCACTTTATATCGTATATCTATTAGGCAGTGAAGATAACTGATTTTTCAAAGAAAAATAGATCTTAAACGTGGCGATTTTGTAGTGGAAAGACAGTTGGGCTGTCTGTCTGAAAATTAAAAGTCTGTGTGCATATACCCCATTGCAGTGCTTTGTTTATGCATGTTTGGTATGTTGCATTTTTCTAGGAAGTCTTTAACATTTCTAGCTGTTTCTGCAAAGCTTCTTTGTGATCATAATTAAAACAAACTTTTGAAAATGTTTATTTTATATGTTAATATAACGTAGGCTTTTACCTAATTTAGAATAAATATTTTCCAGATAATACTTTAATCATTTATTTTGGCTTTGACAAGTAAACTCCAAAAATTAATCTTGCAGGCAATGCTATGCTTTCAATTTTCATACACTAATAATGTGTCTGAACATACAGATATCTGAGGCAAATCAAAACAGATAGATGCAAATCTGTTTAGATTTTAGAAAGCGAATCGTATTTGGATGTCCCAAAGGTTTTGAAACCCCCTGCCAATTTTGTCTCTTTATCAGGGGAAGATCACGGCACAAGGAAAACTTCTCCAGCAAGACACATTCACAATTACAGAGCAGGACAGCAGCATCCTGTCCCGCGCTAAAGAGAGACGGGTCTTCCTGTTTGAACAACTTGTCATTTTTAGCGAGCCAATAGACAGGAAGAAAGGATTTTCTTTACCTGGCTATATTTTCAAGAACAGTATTAAGGTGAGTTGCCACTTTAGAGAAATTCATTATCATATACAGTAAGGTTTCGATGTGACGCAGTATGTTTGCACGTTTTCTTCAGATAAGTTGTCTGGGTGTGGAGGCTTGTGTAGATGGTGACCCGAATCGCTTTGCCCTGACGTCCCGGGGGGCCGATGGCAGCACAGTGCGATATGTTTTGTACTCTTCATCGCCGGATATCTGCATGGCTTGGGTCAGTGACGTGAGCCAAATACTGGAGACCCAACGCAATTTCCTTAATGGTGAGACACTCATTTAGTCTGCATCCACACCCAACAGCCTACTGATTTCATCTCTACCCTCAGCCAGTAGTGTAAAGCATTTCAGTAAATGTAATTAGTCACCGTACACAAGTCTATATTTTTAGCCTACTTAGACTGAGAATGAAGTATATTTGCAACATTAGCTCCCTCTATTTACTCTTTTTTTGAAGAAGAAGAAGAAGCTTATGCTCTTTACTGAGATACTTCTGTGATGAGTTATCCAAATAATCATCAAAAATGTATTGGAGTAAAGAGTAGATGCTTCTGTTCTCCCCGTGTCTGCGTGGGTTTCGTCCGGGTGCTCCAGTTTCCCTCAAAGTCCAAAGACATTTGGGTGTGTTTTGGGGACAGTATGGGTGAATTAGATTGGGAGAACTAAATTGGCTCTAGTTTATGAATGTGTGTGTGAATAAAAGAGTGTATGGGTGTTTCCCAGAACTGGGGGTTCACTAGTTAGAGTACTCTAAGAACTGGGTTGTAGATGGATTATCTGATAAAAAATTAACTACGCTGAAGGAAGGTAAGTGTGTGATTGAGTGAGATGTTTCTTCAAAAATGTATCTTAACTTTGAGATTATTAATAACTGAGACTCTACAGACATTTAAGAGACTTGGAAAAAGGGCTGTTCAGATTAATTTGGAGTTTAAAAAAGGAACATAATTACTAACAAATCACTCATTTCTCAAATTTCAGGTTTTGAGAATTCAACAAAATATTTACATTCTCATTTATTCATTCATTTTCTTCCGCTTTTCCGGGGCCGGGTCGCGGGGGCAGCAGTCTTAGGAGAGAACCCCAGACTTCCCTCTCCCCAGACACTTCCTCCAGCTCCTCCGGGGGGATCCCGAGGCGTTCCCAGGCCAGCCGAGAGACATAGTCCCTCCAGCGTGTCCTGGGTCTTCCCCGAGGCCTCCTCCCGGTGGGACATGCCTGGAACACCTCCCTAGGTAGGCGTCCAGGAGGCATACGAAACAGATGCCCGAGCCACCACAGCTGACTTCTCTCGATGTGGAGGAGCAGCGGCTCTACTCCGAGCTCCTCCCGGGTGACAGAGCTCCTCACCCTATCCCTAAGGGTGCGCCCTGCCACCCTGCGAAGGAAACTCATTTCGGCCGCTTGTATCCGAGATCTTGTTCTTTCGGTCATGACCCAGAGCTCATGACCATAGGTGAGAGTAGGAACGTAGATTGACTGGTAAATCGAAAGCTTTGCCTTTCGGCTCAGCTCCCTCTTCACCACAACGGACCGGTACATCGACCGCATTACTGCTGCCGCTGCACCAATCCGCCTGTCAATCTCACGTTCCATCCTTCCCTCACTCGTGAACAAAACCCCAAGATACTTGAACTCCTCCACCTGGGGTAAGGACTTTCCTCCAACCTGGAGATGGCAAGCCACCTTTTTCCGGTGGAGCACCATGGCCTCGGACTTGGAGGTGCTGATTCTCCTCCCAGCCGCGTCACACTTGGCAGCAAACTGCCCCAGTGCATGCTGAAGGTCCATGTTCGATGAAGCCAACAGAACAACATCGTCTGCGAATAACAGAGATGAAATCCTGTGGTCCCCGAACCGGACCCCCTCCAGCCCAAGGCTGCGCCTTGAAATTCTGTCCATAAAAATAGTGAACAGAATTGGTGACAAGGGGCAGCCCTGCCGGAGTCCAACATGCACTGGGAACAAGTCTGACTTATTGCCGGCAATGCGAACCAGACTCCTACTTTGTTCATACAGGGATGAGACGGCCCTTAACAGAGCGCCTCTGACCCCATACTCCCAGAGCACCCTCCACAGAATGCCACGAGGGACACGGTCGAATGCCTTCTCCAAGTCCACAAAACACATGTGGACTGGTTGGGCATACTCCCACGAACCCTCGAGCACCCTGGTGAGGGTATAGAGCTGGTCCAGTGTACCACGGCCCGGACGAAAACCGCATTGTTCCTCCTGAATCCTAGGTTCAACCATCGGACGGATCCTCCTCTCCAGTACCCTGGCATAGACTTTCCCCGGGAGGCTGAGGAGTGTGATCCCCCTATAGTTGGAGCACACCCTCCGGTCCCCCTTCTTAAAAATGGGAACCACCGCCCCAGTTGCCCAGTCCAGAGGTACTGTCCCCGACCGCCATGCGATATTGTAGAGACGTGTCAACCAAGACAGCCCTACAACATCCAGAGACCTAAGATACACAGGGTGAATCTCATCAACCCCTGCTGCTTTGCCACTGCGGAGCTTGCAAACTACCTCAGTGACCTCAGCTTGGGTGATGGGTGAATCCACCCCTGCATCCCCAATCTCTGCTTCCTCAATGAAAGACATGTCGGTGGGGTTGAGGAGATCCTCAAAGTATTCCTTCCACCGTCCAACCACATCCCCAGTCGAGGTCAACAGCTCCCCACTTCCACTGAAAACAGTGTCAATGTGGAGCTGCTTTCCCCTCCTGAGGCGTCGGACGGTTTGCCAGAATCTCTTTGGGGCCGACCGATAGTCGTCCTCCATGGTCTCCCCGAACTCTTCCCAGGCCCGAGTTTTTGCTTCCGCAACCGCCCGGGCTGCAGCACGCTTGGCCTGCCGATACCCATCTGCTGCCTCGGGAGTCCTGCAAGCCAACCAAGACCTGTAAGACTCCTTCTTCAGCTTGACGGCATCCCTTACTTCCGGTGTCCACCACCGGGTTCGTGGATTGCCGCCCCGACAGGCACCACAGACCTTACGGCCACAGCTCCTCACGGCTGCGTTAACAATGGAGTCAGAGAACATGGACCACTCAGTCTCCATGTCTCCAGCCTCCCTCGGGATCTGGTCAAAGCTCTTCCGGAGGTGAGAGTTGAAAATCCCTCTGGCCTGAGGTTCAGCCAGACGTTCCCAGAGGACCCTCACAATACGCTTGGGCCTACCAGGTCTGTCCAGCCTTCCCTCCTGCCAGCGGATCCAACTCACCACCAGGTGGTGATCAGTTGACAGCTCTGCCCCTCTCTTTACCCGAGTGTCCAAGACATACGGTCGGAGATCAGATGATACAACCACAAAGTCGATCATTGACCTCCGCCCTAGGGTGTCCTGGTGCCATGTGCACTGGTGGACACCCTTATGCTTGAACATGGTGTTCGTTATGGACAAACTGTGATTAGCACAGAAGTCCAATAACAAAACACCACTCGGATTCAGATCAGGGAGGCCGTTCCTCCCAATCACGCCTCTCCAGGTGTCACTGTCATTACCCACGTGGGCATTGAAGTCCCCCAGTAGAACAATGGAGTCCCTAGTCTGAACACCTTCCAGCACCCCTCCCAGGGACTCCAAGAAGGCCGGGTACTCTGCACTGGTGTTTGGCCCGTAGGCACAAACCACAGTGAGAGACCTATCCCAGACCCGAAGGCGCAGGGAGACGACCCTCTCGTTCACCGGGGAAAACTCCAACACATGGCGGCTAAGTTGGGGAGCTATAAGCAAGCCCACACCAGCTCGCCGCCTCTCACCGTGAGCAACTCCAGAGTAGAAGAAAGTCCAGCCCTTCTCAAGAAGTTGAGTTCCAGAGCCCCAGCTATGTGTGGAGGTGAGCCCAACTATCTCCAGTCGGTACCGTTCCACCTCCTGCACAAGCTCGGGCTCTTTCCCTCCCAGTGAGGTGACATTCCATGTCCCAAGAGCCAGTTTCTGTGCCTGACGATCGGGTTGTCGTGGTCCTAACCTTCGACCACCACCCGTTCCACAATGCACCGGCCCCTTACGGCTCCCCCCCGCAGGTGGTGGGCCTGCGGGAGGATGGTCCCACGTCGCTCCTTCGGGCTGAGCCCGGCCGGATTCCGTGGGAGAAAACCCGGCCACCAGGCGCTCGCATACGAGCCCCAACCCCAGGCCTGGCTCCAGGGTGGGGCCCCGGCTGCGCCATACAGGGCGACGTCGCGGTCCTTGATGGCATAGTAATCATAAGGGGTTTTGAACCGTACTTAGTCTGACCTGTCACCTAAGACCTTTTTGCCTTGGGAGACCCTACCAGGGGCATTAGCCCCGGACAACATAGCTCTTAGGATCACTCAGGCACTCAAACCCCTCCACCACGATAAGGTGACGGTTCATGGAGGAGGATTTACATTCTGTTATGGGTTAAATTAAAATATGGGTTTAAACATGTTTCTGAGACCGGTCTAAGCATATTTTGAGTTTTTTGTTTTAACCATTGCACAAATGGTCATGCAAAGCAGTTACAATGTCAGTTTATGAGTTAAAATCCAATGCTTTATGTAAGGTAAGACTTTGACTCAAGGGGTGACTCATGTATGTATGTTTATCAGGTAGTCTTTACACCTCCACCCTCTTCCCACTCTGTGCTTGAGCTGCATTTTATTCATATATTCATTCATTTTCTTTTTGGCTTAGTCCCTTTATTAATCGGGTCACCACAGCGAATGAACCGCCAACTTATCCAGCATATGTTTTATGCAGCGGATGCCCTTCCAGCTGTAACCCAACACTATGAAACATCCAAACACACTGTTTCACACACATACACTATGGCCAATTTAGCTTACCCAATTCACCTATACTACATGTCTATGGACTTGTGGGGGAAACCGGAGCACCCGGAGGAAACCCACGCGAACAGGGGGAGAGCATGCAAACTCCACACAGAAATGACAACTGACCCAGCCGGGGTTTGAACCAGCGACCTTCTTGCTGTAAGGCAACCGTGATGCCTTTATTTATAAGTTCTTTTATAATATTTAAAAAAAAATCTAATTTGGTGGCTAAATATAATTGGGTATACTGTCAGAGGACAGACATTCTGACACAGAGGGCACATTTTAGGAGAATAATTGACTTTAGGATCTCTAGTATTATTTTCAGATAAACAAGCATGATCAGTTAGCATTGCTAAAAAAATCTGCTAGAATATTATGGTATTTTTATGCTTTAGTTGACTTAAAAGTTTACATACTGTATAGCACCTTTAATCAATCCACCCAGTTTCTCTTCCAACAGTGACACCTGCACCTGTATTCTATGTGTTTCAGCCCTTCAGTCGCCTATAGAGTACCAGAGAAGGGAGAGCAAGAGCAACAGTTTGGGCCGCAGCATGAAACCTCCTCTGTCAGCAGTGGCTGGTCTGAGGCCTCACTCCTCAGCGTCCATCGACCGACACAAACTGCCCTGTCTGCGCTCCTGTAACACATCATTGCCCTCTCTATATCTGCCCAGCCAGGTCCCCACTGACGACCACTCACAGCCAGAGGTGGGACATTTCAGTCGTCTGAGGTTTGCTTTAACCTCACGCACCCCATATTTGTGTGGTCATGCACGGTTTCAGTTAGGTCTAGGCAGAATTCCAGTTTGTATCCTAAACAATGCAGATCAATGGTGTGGTTGGTAGATAAAGCTGTGTCTGTTTTCAAAAACACTGGGGTGCTATTACGTTCAGTATGCTTGCTTTTGAATAGGATACTCCAGACTGACTCATACGTGTTTGTAAATGTCCACTATCCTCAAAGAATATTTTGATTTGATTGTGATGTCAAGGTGTTTTCAGATGATCAACATAAGTTTGCTGCATCTAAATAGTACACTACATTAGAATGGTTAGTCATTTAGTATGAATGCTTTAAATGTTGTTTCTGAATACTAAAACTTGGAATTTTAAGTACAGTGTTTTAATTTAGTTCGTTGTTACATAAATTGAGCATATACACAGATTCACACTGAGGCAGTCTTCAAATTGCTAACAAGCACTAATCTGAAACGTTGTCTAAAATAAAGCTAAAACTGACATTTAAGTATTTAGACAATGTGAAGTTTCACAAACTAATTTCGAGAGGAGCACGTGATATGATTGACCTCAGCTGGTCTCTCATCTACAATCATTAGTCAGCCAATCAGATTAATTCAGTCCCTTTATAAGTAACCCAGCAAATAACACTCCCTTATCTTCGTTTTCCGAAGAAACCCCCCGTCCACCCCTTCTCCCCCTTCTATCTTTAACACGGGGAGCCCTCGAGAACTACCTGATCTCGTACTCCCATTTACATGCTCATTCTACCAGGCGGGAGCCCTGGGCTCAACTATCTCCGAGCTCAGGGTTCTCTTCCGGGACAGCATGCCAAACCTGCTAACATTTGTCAAACAATATCTAAGTGTTGTTGAAATATATTTATTTAGGTCTTGAAATATGTATATTTAAAAAGCACATAAAGTGATAACATAGAGAAAAAAACTCATTCCAAATAGTCATTACAACATTAATAATTTAATAACAGAGAGAAAATAATTTTGCACTTAGGTTGAACTACAAACATGAGTATAAGTGAGAAATTATGTGTTCCTGTCCGACATCATTTTTCCTCACTTTTCACCTAACCACATTTCCTTTCTCACATCAATGTCATCAGCTGATAACTCACGTCGCAATTGTGTCATAAATTGATATACATAAATGACCTGGTTGATTTTGTAACCGCTGTTTCTGTCTGACGTTTACAGTCAACACCAGTTGACTCCAGACTGAATTCCCAGACAGTGTCTCCAACTCATGTGCAGCTGGCCTTCTCTGAAGAGCCATCTTTCTCCCAGGCACCACTAAACTGCCAGGCGGTCTCCAACGGGCTGTATTCCTCCAGCACACAAGGCTCACAGGTACTGATCATACCCTCTTAAACACCATCATTTGGAAATTATGTGTTCAGAATGAGGCCAGAGTTTTCAAAATGAAGCCACTATGCGCCCTCTGCTGGCGTACTTTGGACATGCAAAAACAAACGTGAACCTGAACCACAAAATCAGTCATTCATTCATTCATCTTTTTTTTGGCTCAGTCCATTTATTAATCAGGGGTCGCCACAGCGGAATGAACCGGCAACTTATCCAGCATATGTTTTACGCAGCGGATGCCCTTCCAGTTGCAACCCATCACTGGGAAACATCTATACCAGGGGTGCTCAACCCTGCTCCTGGAGATCGACCGTCCTGCAGATTTCAGTTGCAACCCATATCAAACACATCTGCCTGTAATTATCTAGTGCTGTTCAGGTCCTAATTAATTGGTTCAGGTGTGTTTGATCAGGGTAGGAGCTGAACTCAGCAGGAAGGTCGATCTCCAGGAGCAGGGTTGAGCACCTCTGATCTATACACTCTCATTCACGCACATACGCTACGGACAGTTTACTGTAGCTAACCTGATTCACCTATACAGTAGCTGGAGCACCCGGAGGAAACCCACACGAACACAGTGAGAACATACAAACTCCACTCAGAAATGGCAACTGAACCAACCAAGGCTCGAACCAGCAACCTTCTTGCTGTGAGACGACAGCGCTAACCACTGAGCCACCGGGTCACCTAAAACCTGTCATAAGTATTAATATTGTTTGAAAATTAAATAACATCTTAAAGCTGAATAAATAAGCTTTCCACTGATGTTTGGTTTGTTAGTATAGGACAATAATTGGCAGAGAACTATTTGATAATCTGGAATCTGAGGGTTCAAAAATATATATATATTCTGAGAAAATTGCCTCTAAAAGTGTCCAAATTAAGTTCTAAGCAAAAGCACATTACTAATTTTTTATTATTTACAGTAGTAAACTTACAAGATATCTTCATGGAACATGATCTTTACTTAATATCCTAATACTTTTTGAAATTAAAAGAACAATCATTTTGATCCATACAATATAGTTTTGGCTACTGGAGAAAAAATACACTCGTGCATCAAAAAAGTGTGGTTTTGTAATCCCAGGTCACAAATATTAGGACTTCGCTATGTTTTACAGTGTTTGTACTTCGAGTGTACTTACATTAGAAGGTATTGGGTGATATAAGGTTGGGTTAAGGTTATTTTGAGGGTTGCAGGACAGTACAGTACCTAGTTATTATTACTCATTTTATATAATGACAATGATAAGTGCATAGAATGTACAGGCAAAACAATAATGTGCATGGGGTTATTTGCAGGGCTGTTACAATCTGAAATCTGATACTTAGTGATATATAGTAGGTGACAAACAGTATGTAACGAAAGAAGTCTGAATTCAAAAAGAAAGTACCGGGATGACTGCTGTAATTTGGTGCGTTTAGACTACATTCACTTTACACACGTATTTGTTATACTGACTATTCGTTCATTTTCTTTTCGGCTTAATCCCTTTATTAATCGCAGTGGAATGAACCGCCAATTTATCCAGCATATGTTTTACAGCTGCAACCCATCACTGGGAAACATCACACACATACACCTACACACATACACAATTTAGCTCACCCAATTCATCTATACCACATGTCTTTGAAATTGTGGGGGAAACCGGAGCACCCGGAGGAAACCCACGCAACCACAGGGAGAACATGCAAACTCCTCACAGAACTGCCAACTGACCCAGCCGAGGCTCGAACCAGCGACCTTCTTGTTGTGAGGCGATTGTGCTACCCACTGCGCCACCGTGACACCCCTATACTGACCACAATACTTAAAATAAAAAATATATACTAAAAAATATTGCTATACTGAATAAGAAAGCTCTAAATCACAATATTTTTATGTAAAATTTGCAATAAATATTATCAGACCTTCAAAGAATACAACAAATACTAACCTTTTCATTTTAAATGTAACCTTTTTAAATATTAACACCAGTAAATCCAGAGAACCGGACAATTGTCAAGTGGTCTCTTAATTATTCCATAGCTATATTTCTTACTTATTCATTTCATTTACATATTTGATCTTACAAAAACTACACAAATACTTAACATCGGTTTTCCCGGTTCTAACACGGCAGCCCATTAAAACAGCTTCTCCATTTTCAGCGGCGTCTAGCCCTGAATGAGCTTTGATGACAGCTCAACAATGGCCTTGTGTGAAATAGCTGTTTATCTGCTTCACTCAGGCCTGTGAGCAACTGCACTTCACAAACAGGAAGGAGACAGGTTGACAGAAGGAAGTAACAGATCCCTATCAAACGACTGATTGTTCTTGCAGGCGGTTGAATCAGACTGCTGCTAGATCTCAGCACTGTTTTGACTTCAGTTTCCATGTGTTTTTATGTTTAAATCTAGCAGCTTGTCGTGGTTGGCCAATTTTAGATTAGCCTTATGTCATATACACTCACCGGCCACCTTATTAGGTACACCTGTCCAATTGCTTGTTAACGCAAATTTCTAATCAGCCAATCACATGGCAGCAACTCAACGCATTTAGGCATGTGGACATGTTCAAGATGATCTGCTGTAGTTTAAACCGAGCATTAGAATTGGGATGAAAGGTGATTTAAATCAGTGTTTCTCAACTGGTGGAACATTTTTAGTGGGTTGCGGAGTGCGTGGTCAAAATAATAATTCATTAATGCATTTTCTTCATTTTAATTCATTCCCTTTATTAATCCGGGGTCGCCACAGCGGAATCAACCGCCAACTTATCCAGCATATTTTTACGCAGCGGATGCCCTTCCAGCCGCAACCCATCCCTGGGAAACATCCACACACACACATTCACACTCATACACTATACGGACAATTTAGCCTACCCAATTCACCTGTACCACATGTCTTTGGACTTGTGGGGGAAACCGGAGCACCCGGAGGAAACCCACGCAACCACGGGGAGAACATGCAAACTCCACACAGAAATGCCAACTGACCCAGCCGGGACTCGAACCAGCGACCTTCTTGCTGTGAGGCGAACGTGCTAACCACTAGGCCACCGTGGCGCCCCAAAATAATAATAATAATAATTATTTATTTTGCTTATACCGGACTTTTATTTTGAAATGCGCACGCGACAACAGTTCAGTTTAGTTCGGTAACTGAACATTTCTCTACCCTAACCGCTGTTTACAGTATTTATCGGTTTTGCTTTGTAAGATTTCTATAATTTGATACATTTTGTTAAATGCAACAATAAAATATTGGGTCACGGCTTGATGACCATGTAAAAATGTGGGTCCCGTGGCTAAACCCGTTAAAAACCACAGATTTAAATGACTCTGAATCTGGCAATGTGGCATGGTTGTTGGTGCCAGACGAGCTGGGATTTGGATGCACAGCCATCCCCAGGGTTTACATTGAATAGTCCAAAAAAATAATATTGTAATGTCCAGTAAGAGGCAGTTCTGTGGGCCCAAATGTCTTGTTGATACTAGAGGTCAGAGGAGAATGGCCAGACTGGTTCGAGCTGATAGAAAGGCAACAGTAACTCATCATAGTAACAGACCACTTGTTACAACCAAGGTCTGCAGAAGAGCATCGCTGAACACAACACATCAAACATTGAGGTGGATGGGCTACCACACCGAGTGCCACTCCTGACAGCTAAGAACGGGAAACTGAGGCTACAATACGCACAAGCTCACCAAAATTGGACAAAAAGATTGAAAAAAACGTTGCCTGATGAGTTTCAATTTCTGTTGCGGCATTTGGATAGTAGGGTCGGAATTTGGTGTCAACAACATGAAAGCTTGAATCCATCCTGCCTTGTATCAACAGTTCAGGCCGGACGGTTCAGGTGGTGGTGTAATGGTGTGGGGGATATTTTCTTGCCGCTTTGGGCCCACTAGTACCAATTGAGCATCGTGGCACCGCCACAACCTACCTAAACTAAACTAAACTAAACTAAACTAAACTAAACTAAACTAAACTAAAAGGAGGTTCGCATCATGGATGTGCAGCCAACAAATCTGCAGCAACTCCGTGATGCTATCTTGTCAATATGGAGCAAAACCTCTGAGGAATATTTACAGTACCTTGTTGAATCTATGCCATGGAGGATTAAGGCAGTTCTGAAGGCAAAAGGGGCTTCAACCCGGTATTAGTAAGGTGTACCTAATAAATTGGCCGATGAGTGTATAGTAACCACTGTCATTACTTCCTTTCTTCAAACTATTTATGTTCTTACCTGGATGTGCTTATTATAGTTCTTATAATTCTGATATCAAAGGTGAAAAATGAATCAAGGCCAGGCAATTTCCATGGGACATCAAACATGATTAAAATTTTAAGGTTTATAATAAGTGTGAAAAGCTTTCAGATTTTCTCCACTGAACGAAATGGCAAGGGATATGACAAAAAAACACATCTGTTTCTCTTATATGTAACAAAAACATTCCTGATTTGACAGGGGTGCTGAACAGTATGTAATTTCTGAAGCTCCCTTGTGGCGATATCCAGTCATGTCTATTTTAGTCATGTAACAAACATATTACTCTTAATATACTGTCCTGCTCGGGGTAATTAAGACTCTTCAGCCGTTTTTAGACTTAAGCTTGACTCATGACAGCTCATTATTCTCTGCTTGGGGAACAGTTCAGAATTTCCGTCACGCATCACAAACCTTTACACATTCAGGAATGCAGATTTCAATAGAACTGTCTGAGGAAACGTTGAAGCCTGTGGAAGCCTGTTATTGAAAAATTGATACATCATTGCTGCAACTTAATTTTGGGGGGAATTGCTTGGTGTCTTCCGGTTGGTTTTATGCCTCATTATGTGACTTTATTGCTTACATTTGGAACTTCATATCTCACAATTGCAGTACTGTTTCTCATAATTTATCTTGCAATTTGGCTTTCTCACATTTTCTCACTTTTTTTCTCACATTATTGTGTGAGTTTACTTTTCACAATTGTGACATTATGGGCCTTGTAATACACATGACACAATGTGGCAATGTGACCAGGCATGATGCAAGTGTTTTGTTTTTCTGTTTTGTTTTTTGTTTTAGCCTGCCACAGCTATCATTTTCACTTCCTGTCCATGCTGGTTTAAAAAGTAGGTGTGATAAGGTGGATTGTTGGCATATTGCTATTTTGAGGTATATTTTGTGCTTTGACCAACTAAAAGCTGGTCTAAAGTCAGTGGCGCAGGTTTCATTCATTCATTTTCTTTTCGGCTTAGTCCCTTTATTAATCCGGGGTCGCCACAGCGGAATGAAACGCCAACTTATCCAGCATTTGTTTTACGCTGCGGATGCCCTTCCAGCTGCAACCCATCTCTGGGAAACATCCATACACACTCACAAACACACTATGGACAATTTAGCTCACCCAATGCACCTATACCGCCTGTCTTTGGACTGTGGGGGAAACCGGAGCACCCGGAGGAAACCCACGCAACCACGGGGAGAACATGCAAACTCCACACAGAAATGCCAACTGACCCAGCCGAGGCTCGAACCAGAACCTTCTTGCTGTGAGGCGATCATGCTACCCACTAGGCCACCGTGGCGCCCGGCGCAGGTTTTGTTTAACTTATTTTTGTTATTTAAAGATTGCATTAGTGAAAAGGGCGCAAATGCCTGTACATGTTGCTTACACACAGGGATGCACAGCAGCATAAGTATCTTTAAATATGAAACATAAAAGGATTAAAATGTTAAAGATGATTATTGTGGGTGGCACAATGGCTCAGTGGTTAGCACTGTCGCCTCACAGCAAGAAGGTCACTAGTTTGAGTCCCAGTTGGCATTTCTGTGTGGAGTTTGCATGTTTTCCCCTTGGCCACGTGGTTTTCCTCCGGGTGCTCCGGTTTCCCCCACAGTCCAAGGACATGTTATATAGGTGAATTGGATGAACTAAATTGCCCGTAGTGTATGAGTGTCCCAGACAGCAAAGAAATCTGGCCCAGATTTGGCATAAATCTGGCACAGCAGGTATTCATCTGGCACTGGCATACAGCATGATGTAACCCTAACCCTAACCCTAACCCTAACATGGCGCTGAGGTGGCACCATCTTTAAAGTGCCACACAATACTTGGGCCTGATGTTAATAATTGATATGTGGGCCACAGAAGTTTTGCCTTTTTTGACCCACATTTGAAATAAAATTAGAATAAAGAAAAAAATTCTACCAATCAGGTCACTTCGAGAAAAAGCCCGCCTATAGCATGCATAAAGCGCAATGATTCATGGGTTTATCAATTTCATTGCAGTCGTGACACATCAACATATCTGGCCCAGTTCAGGCCCAGTTATGGGTTATTAACTTGGCTGAGTCTTGGCCCAGATATGGTCCATGATTGGCCCTTGTCTGGAAGCAAGACTTTGTCCAGTCATGTACTGTAATTTACTGCGGCATGTGGGCCAAGCAAAAGCTGATTGTGTGGGCTAGAGATATTTTGCTATGTGGGGTGTGTGTGCGTGTGTGTGTGTGTGTGTGTGTGTGTGTGTGTGTGTGTGTGTGTGTG
>CAIGQQ010006052.1:8155754-8172553 GCA_903798035.1 Danio albolineatus | reverse complement strand
TAATAATAATAATAATAATAATAATAATAATAATAATAATAATAATAATAATAATAATAATAATAATAATAATAATAATAATAATAATAATAATAATAATAATAATAATGGCATCGCAGTCAGCCCCTGCTGAGAGTTGATTTGACCCAAGGAGCTGGGTTGATGTGTCTGTGTGGTGCTATAGGGTTGCAATTAATACTCAAAAAATAACCCAAGTTTTGTTACATAGCACTACCCAAAAACTACCCAAGACTCTGAAAATAACCCCCCAAAATTACCCAAATGCCTCAACCCAACATTTGGGTTGAAAAAATAACCCCAGATTTTTCTAGAGTGTACACTAAAAAAAGCGATTCATTTGATTAATTATATTTTAAAGGTGTTTGCAAACAATTTGATGGACTGAATTTAAACAACCAAATGAAGTTGAACAATACTAAATTTAATTTGTTTGTTTAAATTCAGCCCATATTAATTGTTTGCACTTATCTTGAAAATATTTTGTAAATCCAATGAATATTTGTTTTTAAATTACAATTATAATTTAAGAAAACCAGTTGATTCCTTATCTGGAGTGTATTGTTTTATTAATAATTTAAAATTTAAACCCAAATACTTTTTATTAGTACTTTCAGCACATTTTCTTTTACTCTGACGCTTATTAAAATGCACTGAACTCAAACACACAGCAGATGTTGGTGTGTGCAATACCATTTCAGAAATTTAAAATGAATTATTACTCATTTATGGTGCGAGGGGGGTATTGTTTATTTATGGATCATGTTCTTTAAACCCCTTAAAGACTAAAGACTAATTCCCCAAAATAGCTGTCAGACTTAGGCAACATAATATAAATAATATACAAGCCCGGCTGAAAACAAAAGAAAAGAACAGGCGGATTATCAATCAAATACACATTGCACACAGAGAAAACAAAAGAAAATAAACAGTGAGAACACCTGACAATGTCGAGTTAATGTGGGTATTGTGCAGCTCATGGACCCCAGCCAATTTCCTTAGAAGCTCAGAATTACACGGGAATGACATGTCAAGCTTTGATAATTGTGTACTAATTACACGTATGACTGCTGTATCTCAGTTTGAGAACATGACGGAAAGATTTACTCTGTGGAAATCACAAATAAGGTCTTTTCAAACTTGATAAGTCATTATTCTAAACCCTGCGTTTGGGGTTATCTTTGTTAACATTACAAACTGTTTATAATTTACCCATGCTTTAAAAACATTCCAAAAACTGCATTCGTACATCCCTGTTGCTTATTTGCATTACCATTTGGTGAAGGAGCATGTGACTGGTTTCCATGAGTGTGGTGCATCTCAGTTTGCTTATTTATGCACTGCTAGCGGTAGATGAACTTGATGAAAGTATACCCTGATCAAATTTTACTCCAATATTACTCCTTGTTTATTTTACTTGAGTCTCAGTACTTTATATTTAATGTACTTCAGAATTCAAAAATTAATACTACTTAGTCAGGAATACTTAATTATTTTGCAAGAAAATGGCTCATTTTACTGCAAAATGTGTCATGAGATACTCAAGCTGATTATTATTAATAATTCAAGCGGGCAAACAAGTGAAAATAGTGCAGAGTTGGACACCTGATTATCATATCAAAAAGTACATCCAATTACAGTTGTACAAAAAACTGTAAATATGCTATTAAAATAAAGGCTCTTTATTGGCATTGATGGTTTCACAAAGAACCTTCAACATAGACCTTATAAAAATAGTTCTTCAATGGCATCACAATGAAACTCTTCTTTCAGAAGCTTGTGTAATTAATATTTGTGGACCCATTTTCAACATAATTACAGCTTCTGCTATTCAGAATAATGACGACCTTACTAAAATGCAGACATAGCAGTAATCCTTTTCATGTGCTTAATAAATTTAAGGCAACAGTATTCTCACTTTTTAGTAAAGTAAAGTCAACTAAATGCTTTAAAATCATTAGGTTTACTCAATTTTTTGTATAGTCAACTAATTGCTTTTTTTACAGTGTACACTTGCAGATTTCTAGCTTTAAATGTAGAGGTAACAGCTCATCATTTTCTAGAATGGAGTTTCATAATTCCGAAAGATTACTAACTCTGTTTAGAAATAACGTTTAAAACTTTCCTATACCCTGAGTTAAAAAACTGTATTTTGAACAAAGATGATATGAGTCAGGCTCAGTTTGCAAAGTCCTGCTTACAGAATTTTGGTAGAATATTATTTAATCAAAATGTGATTTTTTGTATTTCTTTACAACTGTAGCTTGTCAGACTGTACAAATATGATTCATATGTCACACTTTAAAATCTCAGTTGTCATGCTGTCAGACAGTATGACATTAAAGATGCAGGAAAGACAGACAATAAGACTCATCCAGAGTTTAAATTTGACATATCATATATAGGGACTGGAAAATATATATAAATATTATAGATGATACATATATATATTGAAAATGAAGTGAGAAAAAACAGTCTAACCACCAATCAAAGCCAATCTTAACAGCCCAGGTGCAGGGTATTTTGTTTGGTTAGAGTGGTTCTACATTCTGAGTTGAAGCGATGCAGATCACAATTGTTCTTCCGAGACAAGCCGTTGAAATGGAGATGACATTTGCTTCTGACAGTGATGACATTCACATGGAAGTGATGAAGGCGAGTGATGATTTCAGCAGATTTTTATAGGTAAGAATACCAGTATGTTTCTTTAAATGGATACAGGTGCTTGTACATGCCTACCCTCTGAATGTTCATGTGCAAGCCAACCTGATCTCCTCAAAAGTTAGCTTAATGTGCCAAGTGAGTTGTAAAATGTCTTTAGCATATCAAGCATACTGTACACTCTAAGATGTGAAGATAAAAGTGGTTTCTTTTCAAAAGGTACAAAAATGTAAAAACTTCAGCTTCACACCTAAAACACTTAAGCTTGTTACACCAAAACACATAATAAGTATAATGAAATAATTCAAATGTTGTCATTATTTTATGCCCCGCAGTATATGCTGTTGTATTTTCTAATCATTCACAGATCCAAGTCTGCAATCACTACTAAAGGACAAATCATAATTCTTTAAATATATATTTTTATTACTTAAAACAGGATTTTACTGCTTTTATATGACTTCATCTTTTATTTTTACTGTTTTCACACCATTGTTGAACGGAAATTTGTTACTGAGATTCCTCTCAATAACCAAATTTAATTCAGCAATGTTGTGAAAACAACCGTATAACTTTAATTTAACTTACCCACAAAGAAAGAACCTATATAAACATGTAATTTTTGGTTAGGTTTTGATGTGACATATAAAATTGGCCGTTTTCCTTATATTATATGTACATATATGCACATATATGTAGATACTGTATATGTCACATAAATTAAAACCTATATCAAAGCCTATTTTAAAACATATATGTATATATAGGTTCTTTCTGTGTGGGCGCTCACTTTGCCATAGTTAAATTCTATAACCTGACAATCACATGTGATACCATGTTCAAGTGTTCGCACATACATACGTTTTTTGCATGTATTTATTTTTTGTTCTTAGTTATTGCCTTGATAATTAAAAATATGAGCTAGGCATTGTGTATGAAAGTTGCCAAAGTGAGATATAAGCTATATAGGAGACATACTGTATCTTGTATGTACATACAGGGCTTATATGTGGATATAAAGAAGCAATACAGGAGATATATTTGGCCTGCACCTCAATTTTGCCTATATGCAGCATATATATGCATATATGCAGCGTATATATTATCATATATGTGCATATATACTGCCTATAGGTTTCATATATGTGCATATATCCTCATAGGTTCTTTCCATGTGGATCATAAAAGTTTTAATAATATTCACAGAGCACAGAGCAACTTATTTTTTATTAGTGTTCAGGATGTTCATTATTCACCATTGCTCAGATAATTATAACTTTTTTATACCCTTAAATAATGCATAAAAAATTTATTTGAAATAAAAAACATAGGCCTTGTGGCTGAGTAAATATTAGCATTGTGATGAGTGACCTATCATTTTAAATGAACTGTATGAAAAGATGTATGTGAGGAGCAAAGAAACAAACACATGAATTTAATTTTCTAACTAAGGCTGAGTAAACAGTGACGAAACTTTCATTTCTGGGTGAAGTCTCCTTGCACAGACCCCCTCTTCTCGCCTGTATATCTCAGGCCATATGCGGCCTACTCATCCAATGCATTAGTGATGAGCCGGTGGCAGAGTCTCTGCTCACAGATGTAGATTTATTTGTGTTTGCACACCTCCATCAGCAGCTGTTTGGCCCCCACAGTTAGCACAGCCCCCGTAATGCACAGAGAGATGTCATCCGGCAGCGGGCCATGCCAGGCATCGGCGGCGTGCTGTTGTGTGCTGCTTAACCAGGGGCGCTTTGAAGATGCCACCTTTTGACAGAGAGCTGCTTTTATCTAATCCTCATGCCGTAATTTGCACCCCCGTACCTTTAATTTATGACTACTGATCAAATACCTGCCTTTGGAAAATGAGCAACTTAAGTGTTTTTTTTTTTCTTTTTCCTTCTTTTCTCGATGCAAAAAGAATTCCTAATGTTGCAGGTTGAAGGGGGAGCACATCTTGATGGAGAAGAACGGTGGATCAGCTTTTCTTTGATCTATGGCTTAATTGAGTGTGCAGATAATAATAAGGCCAAACCGACTGTGATGGATCAATGACAATAACATGCTGATACAATTTTATATTGCTAACTTTCTCCATGTACAAAGAAGGGTGGTGATTTTCAAATGAAACATGTGACCCTGGACCACAAAACCAGTCTGCAAGGGTATATCATTGGCAATAGAATACATTGTATGGGTCAAAATTGCAGATTTTTTCCTTTATGCCCAAAAGCATTCAAATATTAAGTAAAGATAAAATGTGCAATGCTAAACACGTTGTATAGACAATTTTATGTTATTCTCACAATTTTTTATTTTATTTTTAAATTTAGTAATTGTATCTCTGCCAAATATAGGCACTTATGACTGTTTTTTTTTTTTTTGGGGTCCAGGGTCATATATGTGATTAGTACCATTCGTCCAGTGAATTTCCAGTCATTTTAAAAAGAATTAAATAATAATAATAATAATAATAATAATAATAAAAATAATAATAATAATAATAATAGAAAAAATATTTTAAAGGAAATCTCTGTTATTTAAAAAATATTATTATTTTAATTCCTTCCTGAATTTCAACATTTCGCTGACTTGGAACTGAATTTAATTAAATGTTATCGGCAAGGTAGATTATATTTAGGGACATCATTAGGATTTTAGTTCTTTATGAGAACATGCAATATACTATAACATCATTAATCTGTCAGAGGCTTCAAGTGAGTCAGGTAAATACATCAATTAATCAATTATGAAGGTTAATTGATAAATGAGAAGATTTAATAAACTTTACTGGACAAAATATATTTATTTTATTATATTTTATTATCTATAAATGTACAACTAGTTTTCATTCATTCTACCTGCATGTGCCTAAAAATGTTTTTCTATTTTTTTCTCTTTCTCTTAAATGTACTTTATTTATGGTATATTTTTTAAAATATATTGTATGTCTATTGTTATTATTTCAGATTCTCATTTTACATATTAGATGAAATATGTGCCCTTCTGGAGCATTTTACTCTTCATTTAAACCCCTTAAGTTTGGTCATCAACGCAGGTCCATTTTTTATAAACATTTTAATCTAACAAATGATTCCCAGGCCTTTGATTCACCATTGGGATGAGCTGCGCATTTGTGAGAAATTGCTGTCATTTAGTCTCAGTCTACTGTACATCACGGCTGTTGAGTTCACTCAACCGCTGACGACAAGCAGGCACGTCAGAGACACTTTTTCTTCTTGTCTTCTAAGATCTTTTCTTCCTCTTTCCCCACAACAGAACAGACGACTCGACTTTGCAAAACAAATGAACAAACAGATAACAGGTATGGAGTGATGAAAGAGTAAACAACAAGCTCGATGCCCCACAACCATAATACACACTCTAAGTAGGTTATCCGCCATAACCCAGTTTGATTGTTGCGTATCTGAATGACGAGCTCCATCTGTCCAGCAAACCCAGGTAAGTTCGAAGTTTAATATCAGGAATAAGATAAATAAATAACGCAACGCTCTCCTTTTATATGCTACAGTATACCCCAAACACTTCATTATGAAGAAAGATGATATTTAGTCAATCTATTGATGTTGCCTAACTAATTGTAAAGCAGGGACTCAAAGCAGATGCTGCATTTCAAAGCACTTGTGAGCAACTAGACAGGTTATGATTTATGCTAAGATGCGTGGCTTCAAAGCGCAGAATGAGGCTTCTAAACAAATTGAACAAGTCAAGCACTATTCACCCAGGACTGAGAGAGTGCCGAGCGCATGCAGATCAGAGGAGAGCTCCTGCCGCTTGTAATATCCCTCAATGGAAGCGCGGGTCCGCTGGGAAGAGCCAGCAGATAGTGGTTAACACTGGGCTGTGTGCACGGGCATGGGAATTCTGTGCCAACGCTGCTGCAACACCTGTGCCGAGCATCCATAACGCGCTCGTGTCAGGGGCCTGATCAGGCAGTCGGTGCCGGGGGGGGCGCTGGCAGACCCTCCCTGGAGACTTGACACCTTTTCTGCGCGGCACGGTTATTTAGGTGAGAACAGAGAGAAACACACGGCCTGTGTCAACAGTCTGATGCAATATCAGTAAACATTGATAATTATTTATGAAGCGTCGGCTTACTGTACCGCGATCACTGTAAAAAGCGTGTGAGATATGCTCTTTGCGCGTGTCAGCTTGTGAGTAATGAGCCTTGACAACTCAAGTTTGCTAGCCAACAGGTTTTGACGGAGGTGAAGATGCAGGATTGTCTGCACAGGCCCCTTAAATAACCAGTGTTTTATATTGTTATTTTAAAATTCCCAGATAGATAGATAGATAGATAGATAGATAGATAGATAGACAGACAGACAGACAGACAGACAGACAGACAGACAGACAGACAGACAGATAGATATTTTATATCAGTCTTCATGTGATGGACGATGGACACCACCAGAGCAGGCATATACCCATTTATTTAGATAGGAATTTGGTCTTGGATGAACTGCCCGGTAGCGTTGCAAATATGTCCGCCGAGTGAAAAAACGTCCCTGGAAGGACCTGACAGACATTCATCTCATTTAAATGCATTTTGTTCAATGAAAAAAGGAAACAACTTCACCTAAACCCTAACCCTAACCGTAACCGGAAGTGATGGAGGATATGCATAATCTTTGTGTTTAGGTTGACATGAGCTCTCCTCTCATCAGTATGGAATTGACTGAGATGGTTAGTCAAATCAAAGAGCCCGGGCTTTATTGTTCAAGACACCAAGCATATGATTTCCAGCGTGATGCATCTCTTGAGGTAAGAAATGAGCACCTAAATATAAAATGTAAAACAACCAAGTGTAACATTCTGCGATGCTAACTAGGCTACTTTTATTTTGTGTCCAATTTCACCTTAATATATCATAGGGGCATTGTATCTGCTCTTCATTTTTCAAATAATATATTTGGTGAATATGTTGGTTTGTACACAGAATGAATGTCAGTGAGGTTTAGAGTTGTTTTGAACTTCATTGAGATTTACAGTATGGATAAAAACACTTAAGCAATTCCAGTTTTCTTTACAATATATAACATAAGCATGAAATTAAATTATTTTGGTGAATTAAACTAAATTAACCCAAAGAAAAATATTTATTTCCCCACCTTTTTTAATATATTCAAATTTAATGCAAAGCCTATAAATATATTCCATGTAGGCTATATGGTCTGATATTTTCTAGGCTTAATCAAACCTGCAATGTGACAGATTCACGCATCTCTCTAGCACATTTTCTTCTCCTTTCTCCCATTTGATGCAACCTAAATTGGTGCTGAAGAAACAAATTGCTAAATTTTTAATTATCTTCATAACATCTGCACTTCAGCTTTGAGAGAGCAGGGAGATTTCCTTTTAACCTATTCCAGCACATTTGCACACCAAGGTAAATCTTGATGCTGGCACTTTTACAGAGAGGAAGAAAAAAAATTAAAAATGGAAATGAACTCATACTTGTGTGTGTAGATCAAAGACACAGAATTATTCAACTTTTTGCCATTGCTTGATCTTCAAAAATAAAAGAAGTGAAAGTGGGGAAACGCAGAGATGGATAGATCGTTCTAGGATGGGTATCGTCTTATTTATTATACTGCTTTTACTCTCCTTCACACTTTTATTGTATATATATCATTCACGCTTTCTTACGAAAGTAATCCACATAACTGAGAGAATAACACTTTAACATCAAACCCAAATCTGCATCGCTGTTTTTGTAGATGGAAAAATATATATGTTTATTTATTATGTTAATTTGAATTTATTAAATGGCCCCTTAAGATGAATCATCTCTTTTTCGAGGGGGTCCCTAAGTAGTACATGTTAATGTTTAATATTATAATGTTTCTGCAATACAAATAAACATATAAAATAAATAATAGCATTTGATCTCAGATTAAAAATATATAATTTCATCATGGCAAAAGACAAAACAGAAAATGAAAATGTTTTGGAGAAAAATATTAATTAACGTTATCAGTTAAATGCTAATGTTTGGGTATTGTTTTTAACATTTAAAACATATAATATGAATAATGTATATTTCTGGAATGTGTAATTTTATTAGATTTAAATGAAATTCACTTTGTTTATCATCATTAACCAATAGTTTGTTTGTTTCTCCCACAGAGAAATACACCACTCGGTTTCAACTGTCTGCATTGTAGGTTCTTGTCCAGCAGAGAGCAGTGATGAGTCAGTGCTGAAGCTGTGAGTATTTACTTCACAAAGCCTGTTGCAAAATTCAATCTCAGTCTCACGTTAAAACTTGCTTGTATGAGTTGTCTGTAATAAACAACACCCTGTAGAATGACAGATACACTATATATTTGCCCAATACACAGACACTTTCATGTTGTAAAATACGTGTGGCTGAAATGTGAGCGGTCTTGTCACCATCCCCCTCTGCACACCTGCACTGATGTGTATGATAGTCCAGAACAGCACAGCTTCTTCAACAGGGTCTCTTTGATGATCCACACACAATGCCAGCTCTGTATGGCAGCTTCACCTGTCTACCTGCGGTATACAAGGGCACTAATGGGATGTCTTGGACCCAAACATTTGGGCAGTTCAGGAAATATGCCCACTGAGCCCATAGAGTGGGGTGTAGTTGAAAAAGCTTAATTCACACCTAATAGTGTGAGGTTATACAACCTCTCCACTAGAGGACAGTCTTTAAATTACTGTGCTCATCAAAACTACAGGGTGGCTTGGTGGTTAGCACTGTCACCTCACAGCAAGAAGGTCTCAGATTTGAGTTGGCTGGATCGTTTGGCATTTCTGTGTGGAGGTTGCATGTTCTCATGTAGGTTCGTGGTTTAATTTATTTATAGCTTTTAAATATTTCTACAAAGTTTAAAGGTTTGGGATCAGTATTTTTAATTAATCTTTGAGTATTTTTTTAAAGTCACTAATGATGCGTTAATTCAGTGGATCAAAAGTGACAAAAAGGATCAAATTCAAAACGAAGGAAGATTGTGAAGATTGAGGGTTGGGTCTGCCTTCAAACCTAATTGCTATGGAAAACACCTGTTGTTCACTTCTTTGGACCCTTTTTGAAGTGGGCTGCTGCATTGGACTTAACTCTTTTTTTTGTTTTGTTATATTTAATTATTTTTGTACAACCATGATTGCTAAATTATATTACATATTCATGCATCTGAAACACCACATTTACATATTTTGTCTTCAATTTGATTAAAACGTTTCCTTTAATAAATTATGTTCTATAACTTTGGCATTTGTTGGGTATCCGTCTTTTTATTACGTCCTTGTGAGCCACAGGGCATAACAAAATCGATTCTGAAGAATCATGTGACAAAGAAGACTTCAAATTTCAACTTTGTCATCACTGGAATAAATTAGTCTTTAAAATAAATTAATATAAGGAAAATAATTAATAATTAATTTCCTTTTCAGCTTAGTCTCTTTATTAATCAGGGGTCGCCACAGAGGAATGAACCCCCAACTTATTCAGCATATGTTTTACGTAGTGTTTAACATTCCTGCTACTCCTAGTGAATATGCCATTGTTGTAAACTCCATCCATTCTGGTGTGTTTGTTCTAATGCAAGGTATTACACTCCCATGGCCATTTATTCTCTGAATTTAACCGACACAGTGGTTAGAAGTGTGTGTTTTTCACCAGACCAACAGAAAAATAACTTTAAAATTAGAGGCCTTCTCCAGAGAGAGACAGTAACAATCCCTTATGTAATACCTTACTGGATTAACACTGTTGAAAATATTCCATGGGAGAAAGTATAGACTTTGCCTCACAAGTGTCTGATTACTAATAAACTAAAAGAAGTAACATTTAAATGAATTCACAAATGTTATCCTACCAAGGCCTGTCTTCAGAAATATAAGTCTGACATTAATGTAAACTGCTCATTCTGTCACTCTTCGGAGGAAGACTCTATTCATTTGTTCTGGCAGTGCTCCCACACTCTCAGGAAAAAAGGTGCACGATGGTACAAATAATGTTCCTTGAGGAACAGTTCTGTACCTTTGTAAAAATTGTACCTTATATAGTACTGAAAAGACCTCTTATGATACTGTTCTGTGCCTTTTACAACTGAAATGAAGGTACACAATTGTTCTCATATACAAGGTACAAAAGTGTTGAACAACTCCTTTATTACAGTATCTATGAAAATATATATGACAGGAAAGGCAAAGTGATTTTTATGAATAATTTCCATAAAACAAGAATCATCATTTAAAAGTATAGGTTTAAAGATACTTATAAACATACATTTTTAGTTCTATAATACAATAATACAAAACAACTGGTAAAACATAAAACTATAGGTATTGTAAACTAAACATTTAAGGCATTTTAATAAATGTTTGGGAAGCCTTTTTGACACTGTTAAGGTACAAAGTGTCTTGTCACTGTGGTGGTACCTTTCACAAAGTATACAATATTGTATCTGCAGGTTTTTAAAAACAAAGGTACATTTTGGTTTCCCATGGTACAAATCATGACCTTAAAAGGTACAAATTTGTTTCTTTTCTTAAGGTACAATTCTGTCCCATAAAAAAGGCACCGCCCCAGTGACAAGGGTTTGTACCTTCTTTGGTACAACATTGTACCATTTTTTCTGAGAGTGCACACTGAGAGATTCTGGTCAGATCTGTTGATGTTTATTCAATCTTATATTATGAGTGACTTTTTCTTTTCATTTAAATATATTTTCTTTGGGTTGTTTGACGATTCTAAAGAAATCTTGGAAAAAGTGTATATAATTAATTTGTGCATTCTATTAGCCGATTCTCTATTCTATTATTATTCACAAACAGAAGTTTAGTGGTTCTAATACTTTTTTTGATCTATTTAAAATTGACCTAGACCAATATTTGGAAACTATCCAGCACTCTTTTTATTCAAAAGCAACGAAAACTGTATCCTTATATTGTTCCTTTGTGTCTCTTTAAGGTGTAACTTTATTTCATTATTTTAATTTTTGTTACCCTGCCATTTGTTTGTCTTTGTGTATATTTCTATGCACGTTTTCATTTATTTGTATTATTTGTCTCTATGTATGCAATATTATTTGATCTACCTCTTTAATTAACAAAAAATAATAATAAAAAAAGTAAAAAAATATTTTTTTACATACGCAATGCCCTTCCAGCTGCAACCCAGTACTGGAAAACATCCATACACACTCATTCACACACATACACTATGGATAATTTCACAGTTCATCTATAGGCCTGTCTTTGGACTGTGGGGGAATCCCACAGCACCCAAAGGAAACCCACGTGAATTGGGTAGGCTAAATTGTCCATAGTGTATGTGTGAATGAGAATGTCTGGGTGTTTGCCAGTGATGGGCTGTGGCTGGACGGGCATCCGCTGCGTAAAACATATGCTGGATAAGTTGGCGGTTCATTCCACTGTGGCTAGCCCTGATTAATAAAGGGACTAAGCTGAAAAGAAAATGAATGAAAGAATGAGTATTACTGTATTACTGTTAATCAAATTAAATCTCAATGAGTGTAAAATAATTTATTAGCATAAGAGATATTTAAAAACATAAAAAAGACAGACCATACTCTAAATGTTTGTGGATATTATTACAAATTTTATTATAATAAACTATTAATACTGGATTGATTTTTTTTAAAAAGCTGAATTACTTTTTTTCTTCTCATTTCAATCGTAAATGTTTGTGTCAAAAATGCATTATTAAGTTTACTTAATCTATTAAAGTAACCCTTTAAGTAAGAAATATATTAATTGAACCTTGGGTAAGTAAAAGATTAATCAAACATTATTTGAAACAAATTAGCTGTAGTTGACAATGATATGTGTTATGAAGGAGGAGGATAGAAAAAGTGGGTCAAAGCTTTGCAAAATAACTGCAGATTTATCAAGTCACTTTCACACAACAGCAGCTTCCTCCACCTGCCATTATAAATATTGCACCTGCTGCTTATTTCATTGTTGACCATTCTTAAATTAGGCTATCCTACTTAATTCTTCTTTAAAATAGTCAGTGCTTGTTTTCATTGATGATATTTTAAATTCATTCAGCTCTTTTTAATCATCCATCTAAATGCTTTAAAAACATCACTGTAACCTCGGCAAAGAGGAAGGGGTGAGTCTGCAGGCACTTGGCTTTGTCTGCATTTTGGCTCAGGCCATCAGATAACAGTCTGGACAATGGCCCTCCATTCTACAGCATGGGTCTTAAATGACCAGGAAGTGGCCATGAGCAGTCCCGTTGGTCTGATCCCATGGGTCCGCTCAGCCCTGACGGGGCCTGGATCAGAATGAATGGCAGGAGAGCACGTGGGAGGAAATAAGAGGCTGGTGGCCACCCAGCTGGAGCCACGACTGGCCTTTGATGCTGAAAACAGAGAAGTGAAGGTGAAGGGTGGGTGCACGGAGAGCAGGAGGGACACTGCCCAGATTTGGGGTCCCATTAAGCATCTCGCGTGTTTTGGCCCTCTCTGAGGACAGACAGGGAAATGTGTTGTACAGGTCAGGAAATGTCAACACTAGAAGGAGATTTTTTTTCATTATTGGCATACATTATTTGGCTACGGAAAAATAACAGGGTGGCAGTCCAATTATAGATCAGACAGTCTGGTTGCCAGGGTTATGACCTGAGAAATCTAAATTAGCTTGATCTCGTAAGTAGTCATTGTTAAACATCCTGTAGGTTTTAGAGCTTAAAACCCACTCGTAACTCTAAAAACAGCTTTATATCAAAGCGATTCTGGCAAAATGACTGGATGTGAAATGTGCCACTTTGTTACATAATAGTGTGGTTAAACTTTGACTCCACAGAAGAAGATCAACACCTGCTTATACATCACAGCCTGTTCAGCCTTGGCCACCACTTAAATCATAGAGGCAACCCCAAGTCTATGCACTGATCAAATGATGAAGAAGTATGTAAATATTAATATAAGTGCATTTTTTGGAATTATATTTGCTTATCTAAAATCTAATTCTAAATCAGATGTTAAAGATAGGGGCGACACAGTGGCGCAGTAGTTAGTGCTGTCGCCTCACAGCAAGAAGGTCGCTGGTTCAAGCCTCGGCTGGGTCAGTTGGCATTTCTGTGTGGAGTTTGCATGCTCTTCCCGTGTTCGTGTGGGTTTCCTCCAGGTGCTCCGGTTTCCCCCACAGTCCAAAGATATGCGGTACAGGTGAATTGAGTAAACTAAATTGTCCGTAGTGTGTGTATGTGTGTGAATGAGAACGTATGGGTGTTTCCCAGAGATGGGTTGCGGCTGGAAGAAATCCGCTGCGTAAAACAAAATACTGGATAAGTTGGCGGTTCATTCCGCTTGATTAATAAAGGGACTAAGCCGGAAAAAAAATGAATGAATGAATGAATGAATGTTAAAGATATTAAGATCAATTAATATGCCAACATATTTTAGACAAGAATAGATAATGACACATTAAATGCATAATTTCTTTAATTAAAATATTTAAAAGTAAACCTCTAGAAGGGTGTTTTGCATTTTGTCGATGTACATACTTTACTCACATCATCCCAAATGTTTTAAAGAATGTTTAAATCCTGAGAAATAAGCCATTTAAACTAGTTTCGCCATGCTTATGATATCACAAACTCTCGATTTCTGGTTTGGGAACACCAAAGTCCTGAAAGAGCAGATGTGGTTGACTGTGGCATAATAAAAGCTCCTCTGCTTTCGAGCCTTGTCATGCTCATCTATCATCAGCGATTGCTTCGGTGTTTTGACAGCTTTTAGCTTTACTTTGTTTCATACTACTATGATAAAAAATTTGGAATACTTTAGCTCATCATGAGCATGATGTCTGTAGGAATTGTATAGGGTGTAATGAAAATGAGGCGGTTCATTCCGCTGTGGCGACCCCGGATTAATAAAGGGACTAAGCCGAAAAGAAAATGAATGAATGAATGAATGAATGAATGAATGAAAATGAAAGTTCCTATTATTCCACACTCAGCCTCTGTATATTCACAACAAACAAAAGTGTAGTTTGAAGACAGTGGCGAAAACGTAATACTGTGTCTTTAGATGACTAAGAATCAGATTGAATAAGTCAATAATTAAAAAATATAATGTAAAAAATACAAATTAATTATTCATTTTAACTTTATTCTTTGCCACTATCCTTCAAGCGATTAGGTTTTGTTTGGAATCAGTATTTATCATTTAAAGCATGTTACAATTTAATTAGATAGATTTCTTGAATATATTTTACGGGACCAATATTTCACACATATTTTTACATTTAGAAATGTTTGAAACATTAAAGCAGACTTTTTACTAGCATTTATTATATTTTATATGTATATAAAAAGACTTTAGTGAATCAGACATCAAAATGGACATCTAGTTTTTGACCCATACATGACCCAAATTGACTGTGTATGAGTGTGAACAAGACAAGTACTGCAAGTACCTCCATTAGAGCCGCTCTTGCAAAACAAACCACGTCAGTGTTTTTTTTCTCTCAGAGAAAACTCATTCATTTATTTAAAACTGTGACTCTAAGCAATGCTATAAGAACTTTGTTAGATTATCGCTAATCATTCTCTAAACCAAAGCCATTACCGGTTATTCATAAACACGATATTTTGAACATCTCAGAGACATTTTGGTACAAACAAATGAAAACAGTCTGACAGAGTGGCCTAGAAATCACTGATGTCAGCTCTCCTTCAGAGCCAAGAGTCCTTCAGGAACTCTGCACTCTTTACTTAAGATGAGTGTGTGTGTGTGTGTGTGTGTGTGTGTGTGTGTGTGTGTTATACTGCTGACCTGGGTCCACCCAAAAACACTCTCTGGCACCAAATATTTGTTATCAGTCTCCACTGAGATCCTCAGGGGTCGTATAAAAAGGGAATATAGAATTTGAGGTCCACATGGGTGGGGAACACAGTGATGGAGCTGCGGACAATGCAAAGAAAATTTCACAATGTAGTTCAAGGTTGTGTCCCAACAGGGCATTCGAGCAGCACAATGCCAAAAGTGAGGGCCAGGAACAGTAATTCCCTACACTGTTACATGAATGCTTTTGAAAATCATCTCTATTTACCATAAATGTCTAAATCAATGCTAATGCTAGTAAATCACTGGCATGTGGGATAAAATTTTACACCAGGATGACTAAATAATGTCAATGGTTAGATACTGGCTAATGAACTTTAAGTCTTCACTTCTTAGAATTAGTCTGATGCAAAAATATTTTCCCTTGTTTTGACTTTTTTTTACTGACAGCAGTAAGCAGCACTATTTCTGTTTATATCAGTGGATGCGAGGTAAAACAGATATACACCCACCAGCCACTTTATTAGGTACACCCTACTAGTATCAGTACCAGTACCAGATTTGTTGGCTACACATCCATGATTTGAATCTCCCATTCCACCACATCCCAAAGGTGCTCTGTTGGATTGAGACTCTACCATCCGAATTTCGCAGCAGAAATTGAGACTCATCTGACCAGGCAATGTTTTTCCAACTTTGGTGAGCCCATCTGAATTGTAGCCACAGTTTCCTGTTCTTAGCTGACAGGAGTGGCACCCGGTGTGGTCTTCTGCTGCTGTAGCACATCTGCCTCAAGGTTGGATGTGTTGTGCATTCAGAGATGCTCTTCTGCATACCTTGATTGTAACGAGTGGTTATTTGAGTTACTGTTGCCTTTATGTCAGCTCGAACCAGCCTGACTATTCTCCTTTGGCATCAGTCATTTTGCACCCAAATAACTGCTGCTCATTGGATATTTTTATCTTTTTCAGACCATTCTCTGTTAACCCTAGAGATGGTTGTGAGTGAAAATCCTAGTAGATCAGCAGTTATTTAAATACTTAGACCAGCTTGTCTGGCACCAACAACCATGCCATGTTCAAAGTCACTTAAATCGCCTTTCTTTCCTATTCTGATGCTCGGTTCGAACTGCAGCAGATCATCTTAACCATGCCTACTTGCCTAAATGCATTGATTTGCTGCCATGTGTTTGGCTGATTAGAAATTTGCTTTAACGGTCAGTTGGACAGGTGTATGTAATAAAGTGACCGGTAAGTGTGTGTGTGTTTGTGAATATATATATATATCATATATATATATATATATATATAT
>CAIGQQ010006052.1:8123398-8150754 GCA_903798035.1 Danio albolineatus | reverse complement strand
ATATACACACACACACAAAACAAAATGACAAAATGCAAACAAAATAATTCCTAAATCTTTCTATTTGTTCTTTCTATATAATTTTAATTTTAAGAAAACTTTAATCTTTCTACTTCAAAATGTATCATTTAATAGTTTTGTAATTATTTGTGAAACTAACTTATAAAAGCTTTTTTTAGAATAATTCAAGAACAATTTTGTAAACACAAAATTAAAAATTCATTAAATTCATTTACCTTAACATTGTAAATAAACACGAACACATCTTTGGTAACATAATAGTTACATGAAGGTTCAGCAACAAGACATAAACAACAAAAAGCAAAAGAACATTTTTTAAAGTTATTTTGATTTTATAATGTTATGTTTATTTGATTGGATTAATGAATTGCCATACTGAGACATAACAGAACAATACCAGTTCCACAGTTTTCAGTGTGACTTTACCCAGAGATATTTACCCAGTGTGGTCCAGCACAGGTGTGTGGCGTTCTGCACGAACCAGCAAACAACATGGCCAGGAAGAGGTTCATTCATGCGTTTTAATATGGGCTATTACCAAAACAACCGTTCCACTTATATTGTATCACTCTTTGTTTTAGGGCCTGTGCATTCTGTGAGATTGCGATCTCAGACACCCATGACATTGTCTAGAGGTACAAGCGGCAGTGGTTTTGTTGGCTGAGCCAGTGCTACAGTGATCTCCACCACGTTCACACTGAAACTCAAAGGCTCACCCATTTCTCAATCAGTTTTATTGACGCAAGCTACATATCAGACAATAGAAAGTACAAGACGTTTTAAGAAGTTCTTGTATCAAATCTTTGTTTAACTTTTCATAGTCTCACTATGAAATCACAAAGAGTTATTCCAAATAGATACTGTCTGCCTCTGTAAAGTTTTTGTTCACCCCAAATTAAGTTTTATTTTTAAAATAAATTAACAAGGTTTCATTCTTTCAATAAAAATCTGTTCACCCAAAGCTCTAACATTTCTAAAGTTCATAAAGATAATAGATTTATTTAAAATAAATGGTATAAACCAAGTCACCAAAAGAGATACAATCACTTCATATAATAAAAAAGATTTATTTTTGCCTGTTCTACTCATTTAAACTTTTAACGATGAACACGAAGAGAAGCTTATCCATACTTGATGTGCAAAAACAACGTGCCATGTATCATGCAAGTATTGTTTCATGCATAAACTCATATGTGCTGCGGGACACACCTTCAGAAGACTTGAATTAAAGTGCACAGATATGCATTTAATTTTTAATATATTTAAGAACATTTTGAAGCAACTAAAAATTTTAAATCTTAGTAAAAGAATTGAAGAACAATTTTCTCATGGGTTTGGAACAACACAAAGGTGAATAAATGTAAGGTATACACCTTTGTAAGTAAATGCAAGGCAAACCCTTTAACTAAGACTATTGACTAAACGCTAATATGAACATAGTGGATGCTCACCTCCTGTTGCGGTTTGATCAGCGATGCAAAGAAACATATATGATTTCACTTCACAAGGCAGCTTTGGTTCTCTAAGCCCATGAAGACACCAAAGGAAAGGAGAAATCGACCCCTTCTCGGAAATGACCACCTCTAATCAGTAATAGTTGTGGTTTGAGGTTTCACCTTCAATATGTAAACAATAGTACTTTGATCCCCAAGTGGATGTTGCACAGAGGTATACATTGTACACTTTCTATATGCCATGACTCTTCATGTCATATCGATGAAGAAAGAGTCTTTTTTTGAAGAATATTGGGACATGATGAGTAGGAGGGATTGAGAGCAGGGCTATTTGTTAAAGATAAGAGTCTTCATGTCATTGTTTGTTTTGGAGAAAGCCTTTAGCAGTAGGACCTGGAAGACTTACAGGACATTTAACACTAAGGTTTGTCAGCTAACAAAGAGCCTGTTCCATAAAAGCTGGATGCTGAAAACTTTACTTAAAAAAAAGACCCTCATGTTCAATTGGTTCCAGCACTTGACAGGAAAATGCAATTGTTCCTGATGTCAAATTTCAGCGACACCTACTATAAATTAGGGGCTGGGCAGAGGTTTGGATCAGTTTAACTCTGAAGATTATTTACCTTGCATTGTGACGAAAACCTTAGGACGACATGAGCGCGTCGGTGGCTGTTTACAGAAACATATATACCGAGGACCGCTTCCGACAGACGTACGGTACGGAAGACCAGTCTGGCGGGAGACAGCGGCTCCGGGACCGGCTGGCGGAGAGATGCAGCTGCTCGCAGGTGGAGTGTGTTCACCTGCTCCACAAGAGACTGCCCGTATGCAGCTGGCTGCCAAAGTACAAGCTCAGAAAATGGCTTTTAGGAGATATCATAGCCGGACTGACTGTTGGAATAGTACACATTCCCCAAGGTAAAAAAGAATAGTTGATTCATTTACTTTTAGTAGACTAATGAAGTAGCCAAAGGAAAGCGCGAAGAGGATATATGGTAGGCTACATAACATATTTAAAAAGAACTCATTTTTTTTGGTATTGAACGACTTGAGAGATGAGAGAAACTTAAATCGATTAGTATTTGTATTAATGTTATACTACACGTTCAAATCTTTAATATAAAAAAGGTGTATTAGCCTACATATAAGCACGTCTTTATACTTTTTTTGCACATCAAAGTTACAAAAGTGCACTTTAGCATTAAAAGTAATGTGGGTATTATTTTTTTAAGAAAGAAGAAGTCCTTTAATAGAAGGGTAAACATATGCGATATATTGTATTTGGCGATAAGGATGTGCGTCAGTTAAGTTTGAGATTATTATTAAAATGTGAAATATATTCTGAAACTGATAACTTCATATAAATACAAACATTTCAGATTTGTATTAACGAAATACACTGTAAAAATGCTGGGTTTCACACAATTCCCTTTTGTTTTCCCAATACAAATCGATTAAGTTAATTTAATTGTTTTTACATATTTAAGTGGATTAAGTGGAAAACTCCACACTTGAGTCGTTTCAGCTCATTGTAAATACGTAGTTTCAACAAGCAGCAAAATTAATTTTTTGAATGTGTGATGAAAAATATATAAAGCCCATAAACATAAGAAATGTTGTCATTTTTTACTTTAAGGGATGGCCTTTGCTTTGTTGACATCAGTGGCTCCTGTCTATGGTCTTTACACATCCTTCTTCCCAGTGGTCCTTTATATGCTTTTCGGCACAGGTCATCATGTTTCCACAGGTAAAAAAATGACTAATAATAATTCACCAGATTTTTGTACTATAAACACACAGCAATGGTGTTTTTATGTGGTTTATTTAAATACAAAAATTCACAGATTTTTCACAAATTTAATCATCCTTGTTTGCATTACCAAACACCTGTCACATTTGTAGTATCCCAGTTTATCTAAGCTAAGGTAGTTAAACCAGTGTCAGTAATGCTCAGTTAAGAAAATAAAAAGTTATTATTTGTGGGTTTGGCCTTTGCAGGTACCTTTGCTGTGTTGAGTCTGATGACTGGCTCAGTTGTGGAGCAGCTGGTCCCCATCCCTCTTGCACTGAATACCAGTAGCCCAGAGGCTGCAGAGTTTGAGGCCCAAAGGATTGGAGTGGCATCAGCCGTAGCCTTTCTCTCAGGCATAATGATGGTAAAACACATATCCCCTATTTAAAACATAACATCTATGCATTTTATGTGAATTATAAGAGTATGCTCCTTGTTTTCATTTTCCCAGCTCTGCATGTGTGGACTCCAGTTGGGTTTCCTTTCAACCTATCTCTCAGAACCAATTGTTAAGGCGTTCACAAGTGCAGCCGCCTTCCATGTGACTGTTTCACAGCTGCAAAGCATGTTGGGATTACGGTTACCTCGATACGCTGGTGCCTTCTCTCTTTTTAAGGTCAGAATTGTCTTTTTTGCAGGTGTATCACTGAGTATAATTGAGCGCAAATGAATCAAAAGGTCCAATTAAACCTACAGACGTTGGCATCAGTGATGGAAAATGTGTCACATACTAATTTGGCTGAGCTGGTGATCTCACTGCTCTGCCTGGCTGTTCTGGTGCCTGTTAAAGAGGTCAATTCCCGCTTTCGCGAGCGTCTGCGGACTCCAATCCCTGTGGAGATCATCACTGTGAGTTTGCACTTCAAAACAGACACTTGAGATGATTTAGAAAGCACGTGAAGCAGTCAAAACATTTACTTATCTTTGGGTTTCTTTTCTTTCCAATTTCTGTCATGCCATGTGAGACATACAGTAAATAAGCAAATGAACTTTTGTACAAATATTTGCCATACCAGTCAGTTCATTCGCTGTAATGAGAGTTTCATCAACCCTCTGTTCTAATGCTGTCTGCATTCTGAAAAAAATGTTGTTATTGTGGCTCCTGCAGGTAATAATTGCAACAGGAATCACATATGCCTTTTCTCTGGATTCCAAGTATGACATACAGATTGTAGGACATATTCCAGCAGGGTAATATATTCTCATATGTGATGCATTATTCATGATAGTCATTGATATTAGCAGTATCGTATATTCCAATGTTCAAAAAGAAGAAAGTCTTTCATGCTGCATTTATTTGATCAAAGTATGTAATTTCGTGAAATATAATTACAAATATATATTTATATATATTTAATGTATTTTTATTGTTTGGGAATACAAATTATTTTAGCACTCCATTTCTTGCTGTCATGTGATTCTTTATAAATAATTATAATATGCTGATTTGGAATACAGGAAAAAAATTTAAGCTGTGCAAAATATTTTTAGGGAAACTATGATGCCTTTTTAGCTCGTTTTAGCTCTACAGAAAGTAATATATGTGTATTTTAAATATAAATGTTTTGTAATCATTTAAAAGTCTTTGTATATATTTAATGCACATTTAAAATGTATATAAACTGCAATTTAGCTATAATTTAAAGTGAAATATTTTATTAATTTTCAGTTTTCCAGAACCACGATTGCCTGCATTAGAGACGGTTCCAGAAATTGCCGGTGACACAGTGGCTATCACACTCGTTGCCTATGCTGTTTCTGTATCTCTGGCCATGATATATGCTGATAAACATGGATACTCCATCGATCCAAATCAGGTGTATATCATATTAATTAATTAAAGTAATGAAAAGTATTCCTGGGTTCAAAAAACTGAACTGTTAGAGCATGGCGCTAGTAAAGACAGGTTATGTCTTTGTAAATGTGCCATCCTAAGACAATATTCTTTTAATTCTTTTACTGTAGGAGCTTCTAGCACATGGGATCTCCAACACTGTGTCATCTCTGTTCACCTGCTTCCCTAATTCAGCTACACTGGCCACTACAAACATACTGGAGAGTGCTGGAGGTCACACACAGGTACTGGTGTGCTTGTTCAACCACTTAGCCCATGTTTCAAAATGAAGCAGACAATGAAAATGTAATACTAAGATAATACAATGAGCTTTTTTCACAGTATATTCACTGCTAAAAATGAAAACAATTTTCTGTACAAGTTTTGTCTGAACATAGTAGGATTTAACAAGGCTTTTTCTGTACTTAAACAGCTTGCAGGACTATTCACAAGTCTGGTTGTTCTTATTGTACTTCTGCTGATAGGACCTCTGTTTTACTTTTTACCCAAGGTAAGAGTCACTTTACCACTGAGATAGCAATAGGACTAGCAATAGAGCTATGTAATATTTTTCCTCTACAAGTTCTTCATTCGGTATTTTACCTTTCATTTAATGTTGTTTGTGAATGTAAAAGATCTGCAAAGTTTCACAGATCAAAGTGAACGATATCAGAGTTGTTTTGACTGAAGATAAAGTAGAGATTCTAAACTGCCTGGAACAAGTCATCAGTAATTCCAGTATTACTTCCTACACAAACCTACAGAAGTTTGTAACATATTTGCATAATGCCTAGGCCTGTCATGATATCTATTTTTTGACGTACGATATATTGCAACCAGATATATTGCGATAAACGATATTATTGTCATTTTATGCCACTCGTTTTATAATGCCAGAATGACAGTATGATAGCACAATGCAAGTACACTCCTCCAAAAAAACAATAACATTTTATTCTTAAGTTTTATTCTTAAGAATATTTAATTTAATTAGTCATTTTAACCATTTAATAATTAGACGTTGGAATCAGAATGTGAAAACACATATCCTAAATAAATAAATAATAACAAAAAATGTTAACAAAAAAGTGACAGAGGCTGCGAAATCTGTTTTCAGTTGTCAGACACCTGCATGAAAATATACTAAAGTCATTTTATAGTAAATACTACATTGTTTTTAACCACACTGACACCTCCAGTAGAGATAGAGATGTTGCACAATCAGCTAAATTGTTGCTAGAATTAGTTCTTATGTATAGGCAATATATATTGTATCACCAAAATGATTGAGGTCATGTCCGTGTGTTGTGCGATAAATCGATATATTGATTATTGTGACAGGCCTAATAATGCCAGTTTATGGTCTTTATTGGCTGCTCACAAAGTCTGTTTTGACCCTCAAATGTTTGGTTTGTGTTGTTGATGCTATTTTTCTGCACAGTGAAATCAAATCCACATTGCATGCATTTCTAAAAGAGGAGGACTTGAGCTTGAATTTAGACTGTAAAAAGAAATTCATTGTTACTGTTTCTATCATTATTAACATGTGATGTGAAAGCCTACAGATCTTCAAGAAATCAAGAAAAGAGGGCTTTAGAGAGACTGGATTCATGAATGTTTCAGACGCTGTGGGAAAAAATAGATACTGTAGTGTATATTAGAAAATAATAAGGGATTTTCGATCTTGGATGAGTATAAAGCTAATGTGTGAAACCACAGAAACAAACTTAGGTGCTTTTAAAATGGCATAATGGGCACTTTAAGTTACTTTGGATGTAAATGTCTACACTGATGGATGAATTTATTAATGCAAATATGGATTTATGGTTTATTGAGATCTACCAACCAATCAAAAAGGGTATTTTGATTTCATGCTCTTTGAATTACTAACCAACAACCTCTCTCTCTCATCTTTCCACCCAGGCAGTGCTGGCTTGTATAAATGTGACCAGCCTGAGACAGATGTTCCTGCAGTTTCAGGATCTCCCTGAACTATGGAGAATTAGCAAAATTGATTTTGTAGGTTTTTACAATCTCGTTCCACACACAAAAAAAGTTAAATATCTTTCATTTTTTAAATGACATTGTGTTCAGCTGAGTAATATCAGTTCTTGTGTACATTTGAGCAGATGGTGTGGCTTGTGACCTGGCTGTCTGTAGTTGTGCTGAATGTAGACCTGGGGTTGGCCATTGGGATGGTCTTTTCCATGATGACAGTCATCTGTCGCACACAGAGGTATCTGCATGACATTATATGCATTACATTTATTGGATAACTCTTGTCTATTGGATAAAATGCTATCACACTTTCCAAATTGGCCTTTCATGTGGCTGATGTAATGCAGAGCATACGATCCCTATTAAGGATCACTAGGTTTCTTAGCGGTCACCAAACATGCTTGATTTGAAAATAAATGTTTCTGATTTAATTATTAGTGGCTAAACCTTAATGCAACTCTACACCTGTCAATGAATTCTTAGCATTTAGCAAAAAATGTTGTATGGCCAACAATAAAATCACTTTTAGATGTATTAAAAGTAGGAATGAATGAACAGTTTACTCATTAAAATGAATTGACTTGCAGTTTACCTTAATAACATTCTGTCTGTGAATGCAGGGTAAACCGATTGTGATTTTCTTTCAGAAGGGTTATGAAACACAAAACATTTAAAAAAGGCATCCTCTGGGTAAAAAAAAAATTGGGAACCACTGAAATAGAGTATGTGAATGATGAAGATAACGATATTATCAATCCAACTGGAGCAGCCCCAGTGAAACAAGACATTGAGCACATAATATAATTGAGATTGAAACTACCTAATTAGATTTGTGTATTTATCTGCTTTAATAATCGTGTTTACTACATCCTTTAATTATGCGTTCCAAAGCTCAGGGGCTGTATAAAAACAGCAAACCAGTATCCCTTACAGACCCCCGTGTTCCAAAACAACCTTCCTCTCCTGGCGGATATGAAATTCACATTTAAGGAAAAGGGAAGATAAAGTTGAGACAAAAAGATGTCCCTGAACTCATAGTAAACTTTCTGTTTTCAGGGCCAGCTGCTCTGTGTTAGGAAGAGCTGCCAACACGGAGATCTACAGATCCATCAACAACCATAATAAAGTGAGTCAAAAATTATCATATTAACTTTCTTTTCTTATTACCACACGTAATGTCATTTACTATGATTAGAACTGGACCTTGTGCATTTGGAAACCTCTGCTCAGCTGCACAAGTCTTATTGAAAGATGTGTTATCATTTACTCACCCTCCACTTTTTCAAAGCCTATTTTAGGTTACCTAGCAGATATTGTGAAGAATGTTGGAAACCGGTAGCCATTGACTTGCATAGTAGGATGCCAGTGTCAATTATGGATGACAATGACTATCAGTTTACAGCTTTCTTCAAAATATCTGCTTTTGTGTTTAACTGAAAAAACTCAAGGGTGGCATGGTGGCTCAGTGGTTAGCACCAGTGGTGTAAAATAACAAATTGTAAATACTCAGATTACTGTAATTGAGTAGTTTTTCTCAGAAATTGTAATTTACAAAGTAGTTTTATAAATGTGGATCAATTGAGTACATTTTTAGTGCTGGATCAGTATTTTACTCCACTACTTTCCTTCAATCTGTAGCCACTGCTTTATTTTTTCGTCTATAGGGGTTAGAAAAATCAGTCCTGTTATTCCTGTCCAATCAAATCGCACATAGAAGGTAAATCGCATCATAATGAACTACCTCAAAACATGGGCGATTTATAAATGCAGCAAACTGTTTGGAAGCATTAAAATTGTCCAAGAAGATGTCCAAAATCTTTACACAAAATGACAGAGAGGCTGTTTAGATGCATTTCACTGATTAGAAGATGACAGATGTTTACTATATGTGGACCGAAATTACCTTAAAAACCCAGCAAGCACAAGATGTCAACATGACGCCAGATTGACATTGTACCCCAACATCGTGGGGACGTTGCATTTTGTTTGTAAATGAAAATCGGGTTGACGTCAGAACGCAACGTCAGGCTGACGTCAGTGTCCAACGTCCAACCTGAAATCAACCAAATATCAATGTCTAATGATGCTACAGTTTGATGTTGCATTTTGGTTGCCATACCTGATTAATAAATGTCAGTATTTGACATCAATATGACTTTGGTTTAAGATGTTGGCCCAACATTGGATTTTGGTCACTTTCTAACACAACCTAAAATCAACCAAATATCAACATCGTTTGATGTCATCATTGGACATCAAAATAATATCCTTAGACACTGGCTAGACATTGAATTTTGGTCACCTGATGCCATGACCTAAATCTAACCTAATATTAGTATCTTATGATGTTGTTCGCCTGCTGGGCAACAACTAAATTTACCACAGAATGTTACATTTGCACACATCCACAAATTACAGGCAAATGCATCAGCGTTTTACAGTGTGATACTCACTACTCTTGAGTACTTTTGAAAGGGCTACTTTTTACTCACACTTTGAGTAATATTTACAACAGATACTTTTACTCTACTCACACTACATTTTTAGGTAAGTAAAGTACTTTTACTTAAGTATGATTTTTCAGTACTCTTTCCACCACTGGTAAGCACTGTCACCTCACAGCAAGAAGTTCGCTGGTTCAAGTCCGGCTGGGCCAGTTGGCATTTCTCCCCGTGTTTGCATGGGTTTCTCCCACTGTCCAAAGACATGCACTACTGGTGAATTGGATTAACTAAATTGGCCGTAGTGTACGAGTGTGTGAATGTGAGAGTGTATGGGTGTTTCCCAGTACTGGGTTGCTGCTGGAAGGGCACCGGCTACGTAAAACATATGCTGCAATACTTGGCAGTTCATTCCGCTGTGGCGACCCCTGATAATCAGGGACTAAGCAGGAAGAAGATGAATGAATAGATGAATTAAAAAAAGTTTTGAAGTAGTTGAGGTGATTCAGTTTTCTTCATTTTTCCCATACGAAGCAGTCACCAAATATCAGAGCAGTTTCTGTATTGCAGTGTTTATAAATACTTAAATCATAAAAAATTCCCCCTCTTGCTACGACATCTTTTCTCTGGTGACGTGTTTACCAGTGCAAAGGTGGGACAACCTGTCACCAAACTCCAACACAATGTTTCATTTCCCAATGGATTAATCCCTACTTGAGTTTTATTTTCCTATTCAAGTAGCTTTTTCACTTTGCAATAGGGAAGAAAAGACTCTAGACAAATTTAATAACATCTCTGTTAATGAACTGATGACCCTCTCAATGTCTCCTTACTATAGTGCTATGAAGTGCCCGGTGTGAAGATCCTGACCTACAATGGTCCCATCTATTATGGCAACCGTAGCTTTTTCAAGGCGGATATGGCTCAGCTTCTGGGACTCACCCCTGAGAAGATACGCAGCCGAGAAAAAGCCCTGAAGGCCATTGAGAAGAGGGAAAGAGAGGCCATAAGCAATGTAGTAAGATGATCCAGATGTAACATGCTCTTCAAGTTTGAAGTTTTACTTTATTTGCTTATTTACCCTAAAAAAGTCCATTATTGTTCATTATTCATTAAATTATAATTTTGCATTTAGAATAATTGATAACACGTAAAAGAATACAAGAAGAACAAGAACACACAATTGTATAGATTCATCTAAGTAACAGTTCCAAGTTACAATAGGTTTATTCATTTTTATAAGTAGAGTCAGCTTGTAGTTTTTAAGGCGACGGGTTTACTCACTTTTAAAGTAACTAGTACAAGTAACGAAACTAATTGCTTTTTATATTTGTCAGTATTTATTCATTGTTAATGAAAACAAAGTCATTTGGTTGTTAGTTCTTGTTAACTCACAGTGCATAAACAAAATGTCGTCAAGCACAACTTTGGCATTGCATTAATATGTGTTGGATTATGATTAATAAGTGCATTAACTAACACTGACTGATGGACCATTATTTTAATGTGTTACTATATCATTTTAACATTGTACATTACAATGTTACTCTAAATGCCTTTTCTTTTACTGTGAACAGTCCTGTATTATGCCGATATGCGTTTGCCTTAATCATCAAAATAATGGAAAGAAATGTCTGACTTCATTACTGTTTTGTTTTTCCAAGGAGCAAGGAGTTGCAGACAGTTCGTTTTCTTCAAAGAATGACTTGTTCAGATCAGGTGTGTTACCACTTCTGGTACCATCAAAAAAGTTAAAGGTTATATTATATTTAAAATGTATCACACTTGTGTCCCTTGTAGAGATGGCTGAAGGTGAAGTCCAAGCCGTGCTGATCGACTGCAGCAGTGTCATTTTTGTGGATATCGCAGGAGCTCGGTTATTCATACAAGTGAGCTGGGCTGTACACACCTTATTTTGACACCAGTTGGTATTATTAAAAAAAAAAAAAACATGTATATATGACATACATGTATCCTGTCACAGATGTGCATGGAGTGCCAAAAGATTGGGGTAAGGATATACCTGGCTAACTGCAATGGTGAGTTTTCACAGATACAGTTGAAGTCAGAATTATCAGGCCCTGTTTATTTATTTTTGAAACTTTTTTAACACATTTCTGAACATAATAGTTTTAATAACTGATTTCTTTTATCTTTGCCATGATGACAGTAATATTGTACTAGATATTTTTCAAGATACAGTATGAAATACTGTTCCTCGGTCCAAGCAGCTACTCATTTGAATTGAGAAACTATTAGAAAATATTTGTCCCCATACAGTTCGATAGAGCGATTAGACCCGGAAGCCACTTTGCATGATGTCAGTAAGGGTAAGTTAGGGTAATTAAGCAAGTTAGTGTAGAACAGTGGTATGTTCTATAGACAATTGAAATCAAACTTCAAAAAAATTCTTAGGAGGCAGAGCTGCACGATTCTGGCTAAAATGAGAATCACGATTTTCTCAGGATTCTGTAGATGTAAAATAAAGGTTATCATGAGTAGGCTATCCTTATTGTTATTTCTCAAACATTAGGTAAAACAACACTAATAATATTTGGCCTATGTATAGGTCTTCTGTTGGTTAAAATGATCAATTTTGTATAGACTTGATTTGAAAGACTTTAAACATGTCCTGACGTATGCTTTTCATTTGTCATTGACAACATTATTAGACCAATTTTTTCACTGGTAAAATGAAACATTTGTCATTATCAGATTCCCTCTTGCATCATATTCAATGTTATATAGGCTAGAGTTGTTATACTGACACTGTTTATTCACATTTATTTTCATGCACAACACCTTGTGTTCGCTGTGAAAGAAAAAAAAACATCAAATGCTAGTCGTAGACTAATCATAACTCTAAAATGCGATATGATCATTTAAATGATGTGCTTGCCGGTTTCACTTTCATGGCTACTGTCACTCTGAGAAAAAAAAAAACATACATGGAAATCATACTTCCTGCGTGGCTCTGTGCAACAAACTTTATTAGCTGTTATTCACAGCCTATGCAAGTTCTGTTCACTAAAGTAGACATCATTGGCATGCACACGCGTCCTCTCTGTAGTAAACAAACGTGTCAAACAAATCACGTGTGATTTCACAGCCGAGAATACATCATTACATTAAGACAGAAGTTACATTTTGGGGTGAATTGTACCTTATAAATAGAGTATGTGACACTTTTTTTGAAGCCGTTTGCTGTATGTTACTGTGAAGATTTGTGTGTCCGCCTTTACACTTCTCTCCTGACCTTGAAAATATAACTGGCTGAATCGTAGAAAAGCTGAATTAACCGCGTGTAGGGTTGAATCGTGATCGTGATCTTTTTTCGATTAATCGTGCAACCCTATCAAGAGGGCTAATAACATTGACATTAAAATAGTTACAAAAAAATAAAAATGGCTTTTATTCTAGCAAAAATAAAACAAATAAGAGTGTCTCCAGAAGAAAAAATATTATTGGAAATACTGTAAAAAATTACTTGCTTGGTTAAACATCATTTGGGAATAATTTGAAAAAGAAAATTCACAGGAGGGTTAATATTTTTGACTTTAACCACACACCTGCACAAATAATATCCCGAGTAATATTTTCTGTCACCTGTAGAGAGCGTGCTAAAGATTCTCACATCCAGCGGGCTGATGAACTACATGAATCCTCAGCATATCTTTGTAACAATCCATGATGCCGTGGTCTACATCCAACAGCAGAGAGTAAGATGCCATTTCGCAAACCTACGCCGTGTTACAGCAAAATTGTTTTTCCATTAACACTTCATCATTTGGTTTGACAGGAGAAACCTCCAGAGAACAACACAACGGTGTGGGTGTGATTTATTTGAAACAACCAAGATTCAAGATTTATTTGGACTAAGACTCGAAACAGGATCTGAAGAATCAGTGCTTGACTGGAAGTGTTTCAGAAGGACTTGCACTTTAAAGTTAATGCTACATTTATTTTGCCTCTATTTGCTGTGATGAGTTTGTCAGAAATAGTTGTGAACAGAAATATAGAGCTGCAGTGGCTAAATTATTTTCACACCAAGACAAATGTTTGGTGTGAAAATTTGATTTGATTTTGATGAATGACAGATAATGTGTACATTCTGTCAGTGCGATTGATTTTTGTGTAATTTATGAAGAGGTGTTCTAATCTCTTTTCCATTACACTGCTAAGAATACTGCCAAACCAATAAGATTCAGGCCAAATATATTGCTGTTACATAAAACTATACCTTGATGGCAAAGAAAATATGGGATACATAAATCTGAATGTCTGTATGAAGAGTTTGGCGTACAGTTTGGCTTCCTTCACAGTGATAGGTTGTCAGAAAATGCAGCTCTTTGTGTATTTCTGTTTCCCTTCCTTGATTTTTCAACTTCCCCATAAGTGTCACTATTTGTCATAGAGTGAAATTTCAGATTGAATTTCCATGCAAAAGTTTGTACTGGTCAGAAACCATTAATATTAATGAACACCAGTGGCTGTTAATGCTTGTGCTCGCAGTTGTACATGCGTACGTAGGTAACATACGTAGTTGTACATAACATAGAAGAGACTGAAAATGATTCAGTGGCCTGATATACACATGCCTTAATTTCATTATTTCGTATATGTCTAAAACACCTTTGTATCAATGTACTGGTAAAGAAATCCAGAAATGGTCCACTCTGCTGTAAAGTTTAGATGAACAATCATGCTGCACTCTTTCCTCTCAATAACCAAATAAACACACAAGAAATGTGTCAGCTGTGAGAACTCCCTATGAAATGTGTGTACTAGTATGCTCTAAAACAATGACAAAATTCACATTTAGATGATGCATTAAAAACTCTCCCTTCTGCCAATTTTAATTTTTTTTTTGATGAGGTAAATCTGCATTAAATGCTATATATTAAAACATTAAAATGCCTAATATAAATTACTGTGTACTGTGTGATTTCAGTAGACATGCACCATCTTTTCATCATTGACATGAAGACTAGGCAGTCTATGTCTTGAGGTTGTTCTGTACAACTGCTCTGTTTGCCGCTGTTCTGCGATTTTCTATGTGCGATTTGATTGAATGGCAATCACAGAACTGATTATGCTACTTCTAGTTCTCTACTTTCACTTACAAGCCAATCGCCATAGACAAGAAAAATAAATATAGTGCCTACAGGTTGAAGGAAAATAGTGGAGCAAAAGTATTGACACAGCACTAAAAATGTACTCAAGTGAAAGTAAAAGTACACATTTTTAAAACTTACGTAGTAAATTACAATTCCTGAGGAAGAACTACTCAGTTACAGTCATTTGAGTATTTCATTTGTATTTTGTTTCACACCACTGCTGTGTGCAATGGCAGCAGGCACAGCGCGATATAATTAAACGCTATTAATAAAAGAGGAGTGGCTACTCTATAAGTCCCGCCTTGTCTTCCTGTTTCAGCCATTAGTCAACACATTAAGCAGCTTGTTTCAAGACACTTTAGCCGTTCTTCGAAGATGGAATCTGATAAGAATACAATACCAAGCTCAACAATTTACTTTCATCGTGTGTGAGAGAAAAGGTAATTAAAATGACTTATGACAGTATGATTATAAAGTATATTTGAGACAAATACACGTTATAGATCTGGTTACATGAGACAACATTTAAATAATCCCCTGAAATCCCAGTACTGTATTAAATTTAAATTACAGTTCATTGTGGGTTTTTCGACATAAGTAAACGTCACATCCTTTTGGTAGGCACACAGGTTATTCTATCATTGCAGGCACATTTGATGTCCAAAGCCATCATTTCTTCAGCTATTAAAATTTATTTTGATTTTTGATGATTTATGAAATGTGTTAGGCCTACTTATTTCAAAATATTTTGACTTTTCTTTGAGGAGTTTGTTTTTGCATTTAAAGCTCTAAATGGTGATTTTCACTATTCTATAACATTAAATTGTTTAAAAATAACTTTTTTTTCCCAACTAAAATATATGTTCATATCTTGCTTCAATTCTGTTACCATACATACTTTGCCTTTAAATAGGTGAAATTATCTCCCATAACTATGTAAAAAACAGGTAATGCTGTTATTTTCCTTCACTGATGTGAATCACTGAAAGTTGTGTGCTCCCTCTGAGAAAACATGTTCACAGTTATTTTGTAAACTGTCAATACTGTTACTACAATTTCAAAAGGAAAGGAGAATATTTCATTGATCACACATTGGTCAATGTAAAAATATTTCAATCTTCATTTTATTAGTGCCATGTATTGTCATTTATGCTAGCAAGTGGACTTTTGGCTGAGAAGTTAATTGTCAACTCTGTTACTGTTACCTATTTAGGGTAACATTTTTGACTGGTAACATAATTGACAGTTATGTATGTGTGAGATTAAGGGCTTGTGTTAAAATGTCATCTTGGTTTCAAATAAGGACTGTTTATCTGATAGAAATGATTTTTTCTTGCTACAATTTATTGTTTTTGTCTACACATTACTAAATTTGTCATTGGCATTAACAAATTAAGTTGACAAACTATGTGTATGTATGTATGTATATATATATATATATATATATATATATATTTGCACTTTATTTTTGCACTTTTTATTTTATTATTTCCTAAAAAATTGTTTTAATTGAGTTCATTAAAATCAAATAAAGTATGTTTTCAATAAGACATTGGATAAAATTGCAGTTTATAAAGAGTTTTTTCCTTAATGTTTTGAAATGCCAAATGTACCCGCAACTATACAATTACCCACACGCTGATATGTTGCTATCACTGCAAACTCTTGTGTAGACAAAATACATAACACAATATTGGAACTATAAGGTTCCATCTGTTTCTGAGTGGCTTTCAAATATTAAGCTTGTACAAATTTTGTTTTGTTTTGTACAACATAGCAGAAAAAAGATCATCGAATTTTGGATCAAAGTTCACTCATATACCTCATTATAACCTGCTAAGTTACCTTGACCTGATAAATAGGCTAGCCTACTGTTCAGACACAGATTATAACATTTTGAAATAATTTTATCTGTTTAATGTTTGATGTCTGCTTTTTTTCCTGGGGTATTTCAAAGACAATTCTCAGGAGAACACCAGCTTTCTCTTTAAAGCTCAAGAAATATTACACTAATTGGCTAGATGGAAAGCAGCCCATATTACTAGTTCACAGGACTGCCCAGCTGGCACTCTTGGCATCTCTTATTATAGCCACAGTGTTGTTGATGGTTTACAAAAGACTTATGCAATAGTAAGTAAGTATTAATGATGCTTGATTAATGTTGTTTTATGAACAAAATTTCAAAGCAGTGAAGTAAAACATTTACTATATAGGCTATGTTCAAATATATTTCTGATAGGTTGTAAATATTGAATAAAATGATTAACATGATATCGATCAACTATAGCATGATCACGAGGAGTAACAGATATAATAGAAACATTAAAATAGAAATGTAAGAAACATCGGTGGAAAATAACTTAGAAATCAAGAGATTTCTATACATAACTAGATAAGCCTTTAAAATTGTAACCATAGACAACACGAGGAAATCAAACCTTAATATGTGGTCTACTGGGTCTTGATAAGCTGCCGCCATCTTGTGGCATGAAAATGAAATGACAAAAAAAAGTGAAAACTAATTCGAAATATGCTGAGAGAGACAGATGGATAGATAGATACGCATGTAGTGTGTGTAATCTACACACATACATGAGCATATACTCATTTAATTACAATATTTTAACTAAGCAGCACTATAAAATGTAAAATACAATGTGATCTATAAACTGTTAATCTATATGATATAATAAATAATAAGATGTAGACAAGACGTACAGTACATCTAACTCCTAGAACTATTCAATAATATTTTTTAATACTCGAATACAAAAAGTATTCAATAAAAAAGGTCTAATAACACTAGAAACAATATGCCATGCTGTGCCATTTCTTCATTTTCATTCATTCATTTTCTTTTCGGCTTAGTCCCTTTATTAATCAGGGGTCGACACAGAGGAATTAACCGCCAACCTGTATGTTTTATGCAGCAGATGCCCTTGCGGCTGCACTCCAACACTGAAAAAACACCCAAACGTTGCATTCACACACACAATATACTACAGCCAATTTAGCTTATTCAATTCACCTATACCGCATGTCTTTGGACTGTGGGGGAAACCAGCGCACCTGGACGAAACCCATGCAAACACGCTAACTCCACACAGAAATGCCAAGTGACCCAGCTGAGGCTCGAACCAGTGACCTTCTTGCTGTGAGGCGTTTGTGCTACCCACTGCGCCACAGTGACACCTCTTCTTTCACCAAAGGTCTAACTAAAAGCAGGGTTGCCTCCTCAAACCTTGAGATGAGACAATACATGTACATTCCTCATTAACAAAAAGGCAAAAAAGAAAAAAAGACACATTTACACAAATAACCTGACCAGATTTCACAAATGCTGATATTCAAATTAAATACAAAAATAACATTAAAAGGGTTTTAAATACGCAGTCGATCTTAAATGTGCAGTACCGTCTATGGACAACCAAAAAAAAAAAAAATGCATGCGTGTGGTCCTCATTTTCATGTTCTGCTTTATAAATGCTCATTGGCTCTTTGTTGAGAGTGACCCTCAAAGTGCTTTCCTAGATTTGATTAGTCCATATTTAGTCACTAGTGACACATTGAAAATGATTTTTGAGGTAATAAAGATCATATTCGTTCATTGAGGTCTCTTTAGTGGAATGATAGCGGAACTTGGAGTAGGCTTTGTCAATGTCAGACTGTCCCCATGGCAGCATCGCCTTGATCTTTGATGCATGATTAATAATTACGTCATCACAGGAGCCCACATGGAGGGAGCCCAGTCCGTCAATAAAAAATCCTGAAGAAGAAATAAAAATACATACATTAAATACAAATATAGAATACATATATACAAATAGATATACATGTATACAAATACAGTATATACAGTGCTCAACTTGCATGAGTACACCCCTCACAAATCACTCATTTAAATGAATATTTTCTATAGAAAGCTTTGCAATATTGTATTTGTGCAAATACATTAGCTTCGTCAGTACTAAAGCCAGATCTGGTGCTAATCTAACAAAATAACTTATGATAACGGTGCAAAATTAGTTAACCCAAATCTATATGTTAGGGGAAAATATTAAAGAGCAAAAATCAAGAGACACAAAAAAACTTTGAAATTTTGTAGTTTAAATTTATTTTTCCATTATTTTGCATAAATTTAAATATATTTTTATTTCTAAAGATGTTCAGGGCCTAAAATATTATTTTAATAATAAATATGTACCAAAAATATTACCTATATTCACTGAGAAATGGATAAAAATATAAAGTTTTCAAAATTGTGTGTGGGCCTCACGGTGGTGCAGTGGGTAGCACAATCGCCTCACAGCAAGAAGGTCGCTGATTCGAGCCTCGGCTGGGTCAGTTAGTTTGTGTGGAATTTGCATGTTCTCCCCGTGTTGGCGTGGGTTTCCTCTGGGTGCTCCAGTTTTTCCCCACAGTCCAAAAACATGCGCAATAGATGAATTGGGTAAGCTAAATTGGCCCTAGTTTATGTGTGTGAATGAGTGTGTGGATGTTTCCTGGTGATGGGTTGCAGCTGGAAGGGCATCCGCTGCGTAAAACACATGCTGGATAAGTTGGCGGTTCATTCAGCTGTGGCGACCCCAGATTAATAAAGGGACTAAGCCGACAAGAAAATGAATGAAAATGAGGTGTACTTATTTACCATGAGCACTGTACATGGCCTCTTACCTAAATGACCGACCCGGGCCAGACGTGGGTCAAAGCCCACTTGTTGTATCTTTTCTGTGCGAGCCATGAAGAAATTAATGACTGCATCGGTAACTACACAATTGGGAAATCCTTCAATGACGTGGTGGAATCCTGTCCTTATGTGCAAGCAGTCTCCCTCTTCATCTCCCGCATCTGTGGAGAGCATGTGTCGATAGGTGGCAGTGTATCCTGTCACTTCTCTGACTGCACCTCCCACCTACAAAACAAACACAATTCACACTCTCTGATTATTCAAAGTACACTTACAGTACCGTGATCACAACACTGCATTTCAAACAACCATTTCAAAACATGTCAGGCGAAAACATGCTCTTTACCTTATTTTGTAAAGCAAAAGTTAACTTTAAATGTGTGAGACTGATTCAATAGACACGACCAACACCACAAAATTAAAAGATAAATAAACCCACTGATTTGCATGCTAATATGCCTGCTTTCCTCGCTATATAGATGAAAGCAGAAGTTGATCTTAGCAGAGTAGTATGTCCAAATTCATCATATTCATACAACTGTGGTCCAAAAGGACCTGGATGACTGACTTGTTCTGCCAAGAAGTCAGTATATGATGTACAAAGTGCCACATTCTGCATGAGATTGCATCAGGACATTTGAATGGCAGTAAAGCAACACTTGTTCTGCAACTATAAAAAGCTATGCTACAACCCATAAATTAGTTTTTAATTTTTCATCTATTTCAGAAGTATCAGCAGGTATAAAGGGTGGAGGCTAGCAAAACTGGCACAGAAGCAAATCTAAATGTAGGTGGAGGAGTTAGAGCAGAGAGCCAAGGAGGAGCACATTGAATTTAGCCAGAATACATGGGATACACACTACTTCTATTAAGTGCCATAGGATTTTTACTTTAATGAACAGAAAGGTAGCACCATTTAAAGCAAGCAACCCAAGTTATGAGGGAACACACACACAAAAAAACAATGTCGCTTTTCGTAAGTATCTGCAAATGATATTGATTATTAGATAATCAGACATATTTGCATAAGCAAATTCTGTATAGTGAGAAACATTCCACCAACGCAGGTGTAGAATACGGGGGTTTGGTGTGTTCACACATTCACAAATGTTTTTCAAGTGTACATGAGCGGCAAGCCCCCTTGCACTTTCCACATGACATGTGAATTTCACTGTAAACAATTGAGTACATGCAACAGATGCTGTACTTCTTGGCATGTGAATGTTTGTCACAAGAAATCAAGAGGCTTTGAGCATGGCTTATAGCTGACCACAGTCACTGCATTATTTTAGTGCGGTTTCAGTACGTACCACTCTGTGGAAACAAGCCCTTTGTGGAAACTTTCCCTATACTGGGGCATTAGAACTTGTCTTAGACCACTGTATTGACCTTATTCTGCAATGCGGAATTGCACTCGTTTTGCGATTGTTTTACAACTTCTGATTCAGTTGCCTATGGGGGAAATCACTAGGAATAATACACGGCAGAACACATGATCATGACTATACATAAAAAGTAGAACAATATAATAAGAAAATGTAAGTTTGTAACATCGAGCAGCATAACAAGCTTTTTTAACATCTAAAGTTCAATAGAGGTGAATGAGACCGGAAGTCTCGAGCTAAAAAGATTCCAATGTGTGCGCCCGCTCATGTCAAGAATAAGGTCAATAAAAACCCTCTGCTTCTCTCACGAACACCGCTTTCAACAACAACAGTAGTTTTCTCATTCAGGTACTGACCTCACTTAACCCTGCTCAGCTTTTGGTAGGAAAGCAGTCTTTGGTTGCAGAGTGATATGGCATGTGGCCATCCGGTGCATGAGACCACTGTGGAGCTTTTCAAGAATATGCACAATTAATAATATGTACACTTTACTGAATGACTAATATGCAACTTGCAAGTACTAGTTTGCTATGCACCCTTTAACGCAGAGGTCTTCAGTCCTGCTCTTGAAGACCCACTGACACCTGCCAGATTTTATTCCAGCTTGTATTTTAAATGACTTGTTTGGGGCTATGCACTGCTGGACAGTAGGCCTCCAGGAGCAGGATTGAAAGTGTACGTTTGATAGCTTTTGTACCTTTCTCCTGTAAGCTTCATCTGTTGCTGCACTATGAGATTTGACTAGTTTGTAATGTGTTTGTATGCAGCAAGCAGCGATGTGCACAAGCACAGGGCCAGTTTTTGTTGTCTCACACACTGACAACATATAATCACTTAATTTGGTATGGTTATAGGATATTATGTTTTGCTTCAAGACAGTTGATTTATGTTTGGTAACAAAGATCATTCGTAGCTTGTATGAAACGAATGTCCCTGCCATAAGCTCTATGCATGTTCAAGCATGTCACTTCACTTAAAAAGGACTTGGACATTTATGTACAAGATGGGACATTAAAGTAGTCATTCTAGAAATCACTAGAGATTAGAGGAAGGGTTTGATCCTTCTTAAGCTGAATAATGCAAATTTGCACGATTGTGCTGGGCTAGCAATGTCATCCCTGAAGGACAGCTGATCATTAAAGATCTCCCCACGGTTCCTTATCAAATTACATGCGGTGGAGGTTGGTGGTCCTTGCTAGATGCATGGCGCAAGTACTATGGATGACGAAATCTAGTTGACAGGTAATTGGAGGTCCATAGAAAAGTTGTTTGGAGAATGCTACTTCTGAGAAGAGGGAGGAGGAGAGAGTTTTTCTTTCTGTAGGTGGAATGGATGGTGTGTGAAACTTATTGCTAATTTGTGTGACTTTTTTTTTTTAGAAAAAACTCGTAAGCAAATAAGGAAGTGGTAGAAGATAGTGGAGGAGGACAGAGCAGGTGTTGAATGTTCTGAAGAGTTTACAAATGTGATTTTGTTTTGTAGCATCGGATTTTGAACCTGTGTGCCGAATGCTGTGAGTTTGGACTGATATCGGTTCAGGTCAGCAGGGTGTTTGGATTTGTGGCATTTCTTCTGTGATAACCTGAGTGCTGTTCTGTGTGACACAGAACATCAGAAAGCCAGCTCTTAGAGGGATTTGTATGCACTGGCCTGGAGGAGAGGACATATCTCGTCTAGGCAGGTTAAGGTGGAACAGAATGTGACTGTTGCACTATTAACCTCTAGAAGTGAAAACTGGTGTGTGGTAAGGGAAGATGGGGGGAGGGGGGAGGGGGGGTGGTGGAGGAAAGAGCGTCGATTGCATCTAAAAAAAGACCGTTTGGGACGTTGGCGGTGTGGTTTGTAAAAATGTGTGTAAAGCAGAAGTGATCAGATATGTGAAAAGGTTTGTGAAAACATTTTCTGAACATCTTCAGTAAACAACTCACTGATTCAAACATTCATTCAGAGTAAGGCTGTTTCTCAATATGCGTTCGGCTTGCCTGTTTTCACTTGAATTCTAATGAAAAAGTGTGGTTATTAGAGAATGACAAATTTTGGTAATTCAACTTTATTGAAAAATAAACATTCATCAGAAAGTTTTTTTTTTATTACAGATGTAAATGATAAATCAGAAACTGGTATACTTTGACAGAGGAGAACTCTACTTCTACTGGAGTTATATTTTACTCCAGTGCAGTGGTCTCAAACCCCGTACAATAAGGGAGACACTTACACAATACATTATAGGCATCATGAGACCAGTCACATGACGCAATAATATATAACTTCAAGAATTTCTTAATGAAAACCTACATACTGCCTCTAAAACAAAGTGCCAATGCTAGCAGAGAATGTTGGCTCACTCATCTGTTACTTTTGTTATTTATTAATTCTATAACTGCAGGTATAAAACCTTTTATCTTCTAGTTATCTTCATAAGGACTCTGAACTGACTATCATAGTGTAGAAACTGAAATTTAGCATGTAAAGTATGGGAACAATCTTGGGCTCGTTTAATGAGGGGCTGGGTTGGGTTGAGATTCCCCAATAATCCTACCAGTCTAACAATTCAAATGAATTTTTGTTCCTCAAAGACAAACTCCCAAACCATGACACAAGAGAAAATGACAACACCGATTTAATGGAAGCCAAGGTACCAAACCTGTTGCTATGACAACAACTCTGATGAATTTTGAAGAACAAAACTATCCTGAATCGTGTCAAATTGTCAATAACCAAATCTACTGTAGCTAAATGAGTAATCTACACATGAAGGAGGTACCAGATTTCACTTCAGTTCACATCTCACTTAGTCACTGAGTTACTGGTTTTGTTTATAAGATGCAAAGCTATGCATGCTCATGCTTCACTTGTAGAAAATGTTATTTTTCATATATTTCACATTGATTACATACAGCTTCTCAGCTAACATGACTATGTCATGACAACTGTCACATTTCCTAGGTCCTCTGAAAGGCCCACCCTCAAGAGGCTCTGATTGCTCAGCAAACACAATGTGCTGTGATTCACAGATTGGCTCCACGTCACCATAGCGCAGTCCCAAATCGCATACTTATACACTATTCTACGCCATTTTGTAGTATAGTGTCTGTAGTGCGTTCACACTGAAAACTCTAAAAATTATAAGTGCACTTTAATTACCAGGATGATGCACTTATTCCACCGATAAAATGAAGTGTGTAATGATGGACACTTCACGCACTCAACGACAGCAGCTTTGTGCACGTAACAGGCGGAGCTATCGGGCGCACATGTTGGATAACTTTATTTATTTTGGACTGTGAAAGTAAAATTCTCCTAGGAGAGCAATTTATAATGCCTCCCGATGGTGAATGCGGTTATACTCATGCCAGGTATTATTTGGTATTGGTCATTTATTTCACTGATTTAGCAACCGTCAAACGTCATCTAGGAAACGGTTTGAACTTCCGTTCAGTAAAAAAGCCATTAGTGTTCCATTTAGGACAACACTACATACATATACTTTGCTGTTGAGTGTGTAAGTGCATAAGTACATAGTGCATAGTGTATAGTGTGTAATTTGGGACGCAGCTTCTGTCACGTCCCTACAAGCATGCACTTTTGTACGGTGTAAACAGTCAGTCAGAGCAGCTGTTAGCAGCATTAGCTGCCTGAATCAGACAGAAAAATGAAGAGCACACAGCTGAACCTCACACCTGCACAAGTGTCTTTCACATATATTTGGAATAAGCATGTGTAAGTAATACAAAATGTTCTCATATCTTTTGCGGGTTGAAAGCGTCCGCATAGAGAGACACTGTATGCACTGCTGAATAACGTGGCTGTTTATAGGTGCTTGACTGATAAATATGAATTTGTAGTTAAATTGTTAGTGATGCCAAACAGCATTTACCGTTGTTTACATCCTCGCTACAACATACCGTTAGAGTAACAGTGAATGTAGTTGATCAATTTTAACAAATAAAAATACTTACAGGTTGTGGCTCACAATCCAGAGTTGCTAAGTCTGTAAAAGCCAATGTCTCCCTTTGCATTGCACTTTGAGCATATTACATTCAGAGATGTTGTTTATGTTCACACAGCTACATTACACATCAACTAAAGTTTAAAATATGATATTGTAGTGGACCACCCCTTTAAAAATGACGTAAAATTTTAGAACATTGGCAAATTCAGTGTATGATCTGTATCAATCGATGGGGATATTAGTTTTATACACATTTTGTTGTACACATCCCAGCTGTCCCTTGGTTTGCTTTTGTTAGAATATACACAAACCTGTTATAAATATTTATGGGGCCAAATAAAACAGGCCGAGGCATACTGATCACTCTAAAGTTTGTTGACATAGAGACACACACCCTTCTCTGGATTAACCTGTTGTCTCTACTTTCAGATCCAGAGGAAATAGAGTACTGAATCAATCAGTGAACAGACCACTGTGCAAATCCTGCTACGTTAACCAAGATTTATAAATGTCATGACACAAATGTCTCTATATACAGTACCTGAAAGAAGTCAATATTCCCTTAAAATCAATCCTGTTTATTTCATAAGAATGTAACATTTCCCTTTGTAGGGTAATGCAGGGAGGGGTTTCCGGGAAAGCTGTGGTTTCCCCTTTTCACATGCTCTTTCCCCACACTTCCTTTTTTATTTTTACACATCCTTTATTTTCGTTACCCTGATGAAGGTAAGTGTTTGCAGAAAGGCATAGGTGCAGTTCTAATGGAATAGCCATGTTATTAAAAGTTTTTAAAAGGTTTTTTCACCTTTTCCAGAGTGCCTTGGACTTATAATTTTGCTGTTTAGCTTTATATCCCTTACCCAAAATACACTGACACATCGAAGCACCAGAAGCACTTTTTGTTTGATTTTGTTTTTTTACACAGCCTTTAAAATCGCAGAGTTGAATGCATCCTCATGAAAGATACATTTCAGGCCCTGAAAGTCTGATTGTAATCCAGTAATTGAGTTCGGTTTATTCCATTGTAACAGTTGGTCTCTAGTGTATTGTATTCAAAGTGTCTAAAAGCTTTTGCTCATGAAAATTTCAAGAGCCTAAAATGCAACTACAAGCCTAAAATACATTAGCAAGCAAAAAGCATAACACAAAGACCGTTGAAACAGCTGAAAACCCACTGCCAGGCACTGCATAAATTGTTTGATGGACAATATGTTCTGATAATAATTGCATTAAGGGAACTAGCTATATTGTGGGTGGCACTGTTGCCTCACAGCAAAAAGGTCGCTGGTTTGAGCCCCGGCGGTCAGTTGCCTTTTCTGTGTGGAGTTTTGCATGTTCTCACCGTGCTCGCATGGGTTTCTTTTTTTAGGTGCTCCGGTTTCCCCCCACAAGTCCAAAGACATGCGCTATAGCATGTGTGCATGTGTGTCTGTCCTGGTCCTCTAAAATGAGATGTTATGGCTAAATATCAACAAAATGTAAACAGCCTTGGAAGTAAGCAAGCTGTATCATAGCTCGTCCAGTGTATGCTTGACTGGAGTTGTGTTTTTCTTAGGGTAGCAGGGGTGTACCACACATCGCTTGTTACAGTACATAATTTGGGCTGCTTTGTTGAGAGCAGTGGCACTGAGAACTTTATATTTAACAAACTTTATTTTACAAATATTTATTATCCAAATAACTGTAGTGAATTGTTTGATTTGTAATGCATACCCAACTGAAAGCCTTATATAGTATGGTTCAGTTTGAATACAGGTATTTGTATATTATTACACCCCTACTAAACTGAAAAGTTTTTTTGTTTTGTTTTTTTTTTGCATCTGACCCAATTGCATGTGTGTTTATCAGTTTCCATACCTGCTGTCATTATTACTGGATGTATCCTGATGCAAGATGGCACAGGTCCCACTTTCACTAAATGCAACATGATCAAAATGGAAATGTGATTGGATGGTAATTTTGTTTTTCAAAATATATAACGACATGAATGGCTACAACAGATTATGCTATTTTCATGTGACAGAAAGCAAGTACTAGCTATTCGTTTTTCGAGGGGAAAAGTGAAATACAGGAGAAGTCCTGTCTGGGAAAAATAAAAAATAAAATAAAATAAATAACGTCTGGTCAATCCTCTCAAGTAAATCCTGCCCAATGTTTCTTAAGTTGCACAAGTGTAATAGTTGTTTTCCCTCGCCCAAAAAAACCAACCCCACCTGAGAATACGTGAATCATGGTGGTATTTATGTGCAATTATGACGCGCATGTCTCTACATGCTATACAACAGTCTTTAACTTAATGTGGGTGTTTGCTAATGATAAGTCAGGTAAAACCAGAACCCTGCTTCATTTGCATCTTACTAGTTTAAGTTATCTTTGTATCTCATTTGCTTACCACAACCAACCAGAAAACACAAAACTTTGTGTTATGAGAAATATTTGCATTGCAGTAGGTTCTCTTTTCAATGTCACTTTTTGTTGGCTCCATAAAGTTATGTAGTTGTGTAGAAATGCTCACCTTAAAGTGCGTTTAATGAGTCTTCTAATAAATGAAGCCAGATCAGTCTCAAAAATAATACATTTACAAATTATAATTCATATATCCACAAGAGAGTTCATATTAAAAAAAAACACACACACACACACACACACACACACACACACACACACACACACA